>JANAVB010024600.1:1677029-1797029 GCA_029216955.1 Iris pallida | reverse complement strand
TTTTGATTTAAAATATTTGAATTAATTACAAACTGCTATAAAAAATAATTTAATAAATTACAAAACTAATTTTAAAAATTATAAATTAATATTTTAGCCTTTAAAAACTATTTAAAAATTATTTTAAAATTCTAAAAAAAAATTAATAATCATAATAAATTATTTTAAGGCTAATAATGTCATTTGCACTTAAAACCCCTTAATTGAAAATAATTAAATAATAGGGGCTTACAGAAATAGATAGAGATAAGAGTGAATGAGTGATTAGAAATATGAAAATATTTCTCTATTTATAGTGTTTATTCTAACCGAACTCGGACGGAATTTAGGCTGAGTTCGGATGCTAAGATCTCGCAACGAACATTGGATGCAGATTTGGAGGCAACAGAAAAAATTTCTCAGACCGAACTCGGCTAAAGTTCTATCGGAATTCTGTCTAAGCAGAATAGGATTTTTGGGGTCCAAATTGCATATGGTTTTTGGGCTGTTTGGATATTTAGTTTTGAGATAAGTATGTAGGCTTTTTGGATAGGTGGACTAGGGATAACCTAAGCCAGTAATATCCGATAGATCTTACATTTATATTTTATAGACTCAATAAAAGTAAAATACATAAGAAATATAAAAAGACTCGATCTAGATTTCGATACAATTGTTTTTGGATGATGACTTGAATGCTCTTCGTAGACGCACAATGTAGACATAGTATCTTCGTTGATATTGATTTCAGCAACCTATAACTTTAGTAGCAATCATATATTTTCGTATCGACTTAAGTTGTCATTTATCAAAATCAGGTGTGACCATTTAGGCAATGGGCCAATAATCTCCTCCATTTTGATAATTGACAAACTTGAGTCTATACCAAAATATAAAAATGTAACTTTGAAATATAATACATGACTTGTTCATTGATTAAAAATTCGTTGCATTGATTGAAAAAATTTATTAAAATTTTGGTATTGCTCTTCTCCCCCTTTGTCATGTACGCAAAATGATTAGCTTTTCCGCAATGTGTGAAGCCAACAATTTAACACAGACAAGAAAAGAAAAAGAGTAATATCTACAATAGACAAGTCACATAGTAGAACTAGCAGTAGCAGTGGAATAAACTCATATAGTATGAAATAAAACTGAAAGGAAGTACAACATAAATGCATAAAAGTCATAACTGAAAGTATTTATGGCTGCTAAAAACTACTAATAAAAGTCCAACTATGAAAGTTTGGATTGCTATAAAGTGCAACTACATAGATCATCACTCGCAAAATAAATCTTAAAAACTCTAAACTGAAAGCTCGTATCACATCTGAGAATCATCATCATTGGCTGGAGCAGGTGGCTAAGGATCGAAGTAAGCAGTAGTCGGATCAAAGTATCCGTAGGTAGTCGAATCATCAAACCTCGGTCCATCGAAGCCAGGATAATGGATCATCGGAACAGGAGCAGTAGGGTGATGCACCAGACTCCAGTGTAAATCAGCAATATTATTCCTCAATACATGAGCCTGTGAGGTATGACGAAACTTAGCATCGACATAACTTTGATGACGTTATCCAGAAAGAGTGGTAAAATCATCAAAGCGCTGATAAAACTGCGGATAAAATCATATAGCAGGAGCAGCAGGGGCAAGAGCGTCTTGGTCAGCCTGAACCTCAGCAGGAGCAGCACCGAGGGGAAGTAGAGATAGAGGATATTTCCTAGATCTAGTCAGCTCAGAAGATGATGAGGAAATAGGACACAAGACAAGGTTGATCTCAAATCTCCTAAAGATAGCTGCTAGATGCTTGGGATACAGAAGGTTATGCCTCACTCATGTACAACCAATCATCATCCAAGCCATGAAGGACTTGGGGACAGAGAAATGAACACTGAAGTGAATGTGGTACATGGCAGACATTTCAAGAAAGGTAATCTCATCGGTAGATCCCTTTTTAGGAAGCAAGGCAGAATAGATAAAACGATGCAACTCATAAAAGTTCTAATTAAGGTGCTTTGCGTATATCCTACCACTGCAAGGAACATGGTTAGGATGACATATTGCAACCTTAAAGGAGTCAAGGGTCATATCTTCGAAAAATTGGACTTTATGAATGTCAACTAACATCTCACTGATATTCGGCATATGGAAATACTCACTGAGGTCAGTCGAGTTGAATTCAATTTCATGTCCGACGACACATGAGTAGATACTACCGTCGGGTTTGACTTGCATGTTGTAGTAAAACATATGTACGACATTATCATAGATGTCACCAGAGGTTTCAAAGAAATTTCGGAGACTAAGTCTATCAAAAGTGGAGGTGTACTCCGAGAAAATAGTAAAGCACGGGACAAATTTTTCGATAGCGAAAAGCGTCAAACCAAGAATCTGCTATTTCCAAACACGAAAATAAAGATGATTCAAATTCCTCTTCGCCAGTAGGACGAGCAGGACTGAACATGTTGACGGGTTCGTATTCAGAGGTCGAAGATGAACCCGCTGCAGAATCTACTTTCTTCCTTTTATGGATTTTATGAGCCATAGAATTGAAAGAAAAAGGAGTAGAAAGGAGATATACCTTAAAGAGAATAGAGAAAAGAAGGAGAATGTCACCTTCTTGAGCTTCGTAGACCTATGGAGGAAGGAGGAAGGAAGCTTGGAGGAGATGAAAACTAGGGTTTTTGGAGAGTTTTCGGTGCTCGGATGGAGGAAGAAGGAGGGTTTTTAAAGGGGTTAGGGCCGGCTGTGCGATTCTGGAAATTTGAACCGACGCCAACCGAACTCGGTCCAAACCCGATCCGAGTTCTGGCATAGTTCGACCACTTGTATTCCCACTTTATTTTATGCATAATGAATAATAAATAGACTGAACAACTTTTAGTTCATCATTTTAATAATATTCATTACTTTGGGTTAGTTGTAGGGGTCGAATCCCAGCTAGCGGTAGTCCGAAGACACTTGACACCGTGTCGCTTAGACTTTTACATCTTTTTTGACAGAATGACCCTTTCGGCTTGTATCCAAAATAACTTTAATTAATAAATATCAAAATCTTAAGTTATAAAATCTTTATTAAACATAATGCATTATGAATCTGAAAATTCAAGTATGCCTAGTTCACGTCGCAGATAATTGAAACGGCCTTCAGCCAACAATTTTATGAAAATATCTGCTAGTTGATGATCTGTGTCAATGAATTCTAAGCAAATATCTCTGTGTTGTTGGTGATCACATAAAAAGTGATGACGTATCTCTATGTGCTTTTTGCGTGAGTGACAAATGGGGTTCTTAGTCAAATTAATCATGCTAGTGTTATCATAATATATGAGAATCTTAGAATAGTACAGATTATAGTCTTCTAGGGTTTGCTTCATCCATAAAGTTTGAGCACAACAGAGTTCTGCGACGATATATTCAGCCTCAGTCGTTGATAGCGCTATAGAATTTTGCTTCTTGCTAAACCAGAAGACTAAAACTTTTCCTAGAAAATGACACGTACTGCTAGTACTTTTACGGTCTACTTCGCATCCTGCAAAATCTGCATCTGAATAACCGATTAGGTCAAAATATATGATTTTGGGATACCACAAGCCTACTGTAGATGTTTCCTTAAGGTATTGGAAGATACTCTTAACGATGCATAACTGTGATTCCTTAGGATTAGTTTGATATCTACCACAGATGCAAACGCTAAACATGATATCAGGAAGACTAGCAGTTAAATATAATAAACTATCAATCATCCCTCGATACTTATGCTGGTCGACTGGTTTGCCACTTTCATCAATGTCAAGTCGGATTGATGTAGCCATTAGAGTTTCGATAGGCTTTACGTTGTCAAAGTCATACTTCTTCAGTAAATCCTTCGTATACTTGGCTTGGTTGATGAATGTTTCCTGTGTGTGTTGTTTGATCTGGAGTCCTAGGAAGTAGTTTAGCTCTCCCATCATACTCATTTCAAACTCACTCTGCATACTGTTTGCAAAAATAAAAGTGTTCTTTTTATTTCACAAAGAAGATTACAATTGAATTTTGGGAAAGTACAACTATAGGAATCTGATCTGAAGACGATCGCTTTATCCCTTAGACGATGTGAACTGTGAAGACGATAGCCTCTGAAGAATGCAGCAGCACTTGGGCAAGAACTCCTGATTTTTCTGATGATCTTGAATGATCTAATGTTGATAATGAAGGTCTTGAAACTCTATTTATAGATTTCTGGAAAATAACTAATTAGTAGTTATTTCTGGATCGTGCATACTGGATTGCACAGGCATTGGACTGTGCAAGCAGCGAACTGCGCTGGCAGTTACTCGATCGTGGCTCCACTGTATTAGACGCGTGATATTATTTGATTGAAATGCGCAAGGTCGTGTTCAGACGGTTGCCACGTGGTAAGCAATTGATGGCATGTAGGCCACATGTAAAATGTCAGTTATTTTGATGGATTGTGCTGTTTGAACTGTGCTAGCTTTAGACTGCGCTGGGATCGAACTGTGCTGAAGAGGATTGTGCTGGCTGTACAGCTGTCCTCAAATGCGGCGCGGCTCGAAAAACGAATAGACTCCTCACTTTTCGGGCTGTTAGTTGTCAGAAGATCTGATTTTGTGTCAGGTAATGATGACGTTGCCACGTCAGCATAGCGCGCTTGGATGTTAGCACGGTTCGGCCTGGCGCAGTTGATTCGTTGCGCAATCTGCTTCCTGTGCAGTTCATTTGAAGTGTGCGCAATTTGATTTTCATTGCTTTTTTGATGTGTGCAACTTGATTTTTAGGACCTACAAGACCCCCTTCAAAGTTTTTAAAATTTGAAAATATTTAAAGTTTCGAAATACTTTAAATTTCGAATTTAAAATCAAGTTGCGCAAGTGGCGCTCTGACTGCGCGTTTGGAGGAATCAGCCCCGACTTTTGTGGCGCAATCTAAGGTGACTGTTGTACTTCTGAAAACTATAAATAGTTTTCATTCTCATTCTGTTAACCTTTACTTGTCTTCGATCTTCTAAAGAGATAAAAACTTCCCTCTTACTCCGACTTCCTTCTTCTTCTTTCCGTCGTCGATTGCAATGGCACCCAAATGAACTGCAACAGAGAAAGGCAAGGCTCCGGCTGAGTCTTCGACTCGGGTTGTGCCCCGAATCTTTCGTCATAAAGTTGGCCATCCAGCACTGCAAGGTAGATGACAAACTCGATCGAAACCCTTTTTAGGGTTCTTAACATTTTCGAACCTTCATACCTCTCTCTTTTTAGAGATTGATGGTATTATGCCGCCCTGTTTAGGGTTTTGGTTGCACACATAATAGTTTTTATTTTTATGAAAACTATATTCTTGTGCAATCAGTTAGAAAGCGCTGGCAGATGTTCAGCACAATCCATCGATTTGTGCAAGTCAGTAGAGCAAGAGCAAACTGAGGCCTTGCGCAAGCAGGTTAGCACAACTTATGCCTTACGCAAGTGGGTTAGCACAACCTGATGTTTTGCGCAAATGGATGTGTTGGCGCAATTGGATACTTTGCGCATGTGGTTGCATTGACGCAATCTGATGCTTTGCATATAGCACAATTTGATGAACTCTTTTCAAAGAGACTTTGTGATTTTGCATGTACTGATCTTTATCTCTTTATTTGATGCAGTTAACCTCAGGGAAGATCCAGAATATGAGGTCTTTACAGGATCTTTAGCAGAACCTGAGTTCAAGGAGGATCTTTTCCATGTGACATATCCTCAATATGCCTTGTCGTCATCTCGGCAAGCCATCCTGATGGCCCAAGATAATGAAACTCTGCTGTGTTTAATGAACAGACAGCCACTCCAAACTGCAGATATGGTTACTCATAAGAAGCCGTTGTTTCTGTTCGGTGAGGCTTTCGATAAGAACTCCCAGCCTAGACCCCGCATGGAGCAAAGACTTTTTCAAAGAGGCGAGAAGATGATACTTTTACCAGAGATTTCCAGATGCCTTCCCCTGTCTCGTTATGCTTTTGCGAGCTATCCTAGGAGGATGGAATGGGATATAACTCCACTCCAGCAATCTCGAATGGGGAACATCTGTGTGAAGAAAGGGCCGAACAGCAAAGACATGTTCTACAGTTCCTCGGAGCGTCACAGCTCTCTACTCAGAGGACTGAAACCTGGGTGCATTCCACCAGAAAACTCTTCCTTGCTGCTACCGGTCAGAACACCGATATTCGCAAATGAGTTTGCGAAGGTTGAGGGAAGATATCCAGACCAAGATATTCGATTGACTGGTCTCGTGAATCCCGATAATAAGAGGTGGAGCCGTATAGCCAATTGGATATTAGCTCAATTTGAAGACAAGCTCAAGGAGATTGAGCTGTACCAAGTGGTGTACGCCACCGTTTATGGTTTCCCGCCTAATCAGCATCTCTTCCTTACATTAGCAGAGAGATACAATTACAGAACAGGGACTTTTATGACACCCTGTGGAGAGATCGGACTAGCTTTACACGAGATGAAGTACATCTCGAGCTTGCCAATGGAGGATATCCCCTACGAAGAATTTGTCCCGACCAATGATGAATTGGACAAATTACGTCAAGAGAATGCCGACATGGTGGCCGTCTTCGAAGAGCTGCTATGCCACTATAAGATCTGTTCTTTGTACTACAAGAGTGGTACATCCGGCACTTGCTACTCAATAAAATGGTTGCCGTATCTCTTTCTCAACCATATCATTGAGAAAAAGACAAAAGAGCATGATAACTGCCAACCCTCCTTCTTCAGACCACTTAGCCACAGCGAGGTGATAGGGTTGATGGAGGAGAACAAGGATATGGATATTAAGATCGAAGATGATCTTCAATATCCTCCTCTTAAGAAAAATGATATTATTGAGAGTTATATGAGGATGGGCTATAGGCCCATGTCGAATGAGGCCTAGTTGGCGGGTTTCCTCACTTATTGGATCCGAAGATACGTCATTCCCGGAGCCAGCACCGTCGATCGCTTTCATCGAGGCGTGCTGTTTGCGGCCGTCTGCTTAGTCTTCGGCTACCGAATGGATCTATTATCGGCGATGACTTGCAGAGTAAATGCTGGCCTCCGCCTTTTTGTCGATCAAATGCTTCGAGAGAAGGGTGAGAAAGGAAACTTTCCCCGGCTAAAGCTACTATACACTTATTTATTCGGATGGCTTCTTCTGCACTATCCTTCACTGATGAACCCCGATATGGGAGCGGTGAGCGGCAGCTTCTTGAGGAGATTCTCCGAAAGCAAGTGGATATACACCACTTTAAGAGATTGCAGACGCGCTCTGAATCTTGGAAAGGGATGGAACTTCTATTGTGTTCCCCTCCGACTGGCTACAAGCATATGTCTACCAACCTGGTCGATTCTAGGAGGGCACAGCCTCTGGGCCACACAATTTTCAATAGGTTGAAGACAATCCGGCCATCTCACTTAGTGTACCGATTTGAAGATGAGTGCTATCTGGAGCCTTATCTCTCGAGCCGATTTGTACGCCAAGTCGGCTATGACCAATTCCACGTAGGCAACGCCATAACGTGCCTACAAGGAAAAGGTTATCTGATCGATGGAGCTCGGGCTTGGGCTTACTATAATGCTCGGGACACGAGGACGATGTTCTCGATGCCGCTAAAGAGCGATCACGGCCCTCGTATGCTATATACATATTCGCTCTTCTATACATCGACGAATACTTTTGCGGAAAACTTTAGTCTCGTAGACAGTTTTGCGACTGTGGCCCGATTAAAGAAGGGAGCATCTGTTGTGGTGGCTCTTGGAAATGATGAAGAAGATGAGCCAGTTGATGCACCGTTGGAAGCTTCAAGGGAAGCCAACTTCCCTGAAGAAGTTAACGAGCCGCTGCGCATCTCTTTGAAGGTCGTCAAATCTCCAATCAAGGAGAAAAAGAAAAGGAAAGCGGAAGAACCTTCTTCTCCAGTTGCTAAGAGGAAGATTATCTTAGAATCTTCAGAAAGAGTTACCACTCGGTCGCAATCTCGGCAGCATGCTGAGTCGACTCAGAGAGAAGAGGCTACAACTCCGACCTCTCTCCAAAGGCAAGTAGATGTCGTAGATGTAGAGAGTCCAGAGAGGCCTTTATGCAGAAAGAAGATAGTTTTCAGGAGGAAAGTAGCCACTCCTCCAAGACCTATCCTGTCATCAGTTATGACCAGTGCTGTTGTCGGAGTCATGATGTAATCCCCTACACCTGCCATTGAACCCAGGCAGGAAGCCTTCAGTCTAGAGAGAAGGGACGAGGTTGTAGAAACCATGAAGGATATCGCGGAGACAACAGATGAAGCCACGAAACCAAATAAGCCAGAAACAGAGACCGCCCACCTTCCGGCTTCTCCTCGATCATTACGTGCCAAAGAAGATAAGTTAATGATTGAGGCACTGGACGATTGTGACTTTGGCTTCCACGATGATGCAGATCCAGTTATCACAACTGATAGTGAAGAAGCACAAGAAGAGATTGCAAGTGGTGAAGATACATCAGCAGAGGCTGTTGATGATACTCTGAATCCAGAAGAGGATGTTGATGTACATGCATCACCAGAAAAGAATGCGGTTAAAGAAGTAGCACTGGAGGGAGCTACTATCACCCATCAAGGAGGTATTGGTATTGACTGATATTAATACCCTTCTTTTATGGATTAAATGGCTGACATCTTAATTTTTATCCATGCAGAAATTTAACTTTCTTCGATTCCTCCGACATGCACTGATATAGTGCCAATAAAAGAAATAGCCAGCAGTAGCCGTCACTTGTCAGGCGGCTCTGAAGCAGGTAGTAGCCAGGCAGTAATGTATGAAGCTACTTCTGCGAGGCTACAACCCACATCAGCAGATGACAAACTTGTCACTGGTCCCGGCAATGGTAAGATTACCCTTACTTTTGATTCTTTTCGATAATTGCTAATGACAATAAGCTGATAGTGTTTATCTGATTTTGCAGAGGAACATCTGGGAGGAGCAACCATCTCTAGCATGGCTCATTTGTCGAAAGAGACTACAGTTCATGCTACTGAGCTTCCGCCTGTGCAAGCACCTGCTGCTTCGACGTCCATGGGAGTAGCTGCTACACCCGATGCCATAGCTACTAATAGATTTATTATTGGCTCCTTCACCAACCTTTTCTTCAATTCACTTGGACCCTTAGTAGAAAGGGTAATAGAGAAGGAAGATGTTGGGTTCATCACTGTTAGGGGTCCGACCTCTTATCTGATTGTTGCCATCCGAAGTCAAGGTGATGAAGCGCAAGCTGCTTACCTTGAACACATATTGGATGAGCTAGAAGAATCAGCTAAGATCTATAAAGATCTCAATCGGGGAGAGGTGGAATCCTTGGTACATGCTGAGTTTGAGAGGATGTCTCAAGAGGCTGCAGCTACAAAAGCTGATTTCCAAGTTTTCTTGGATACTTTTGCTGCCAAGTCTTCAGAGTACAACTCCCAGATGGAAATAATAGCATCTGCTGCTGGGGAGAAGGAAAAGAAAGTTGTTGAGCTGAAAGCAGAGTTCGATCGACTTCAAGAAGAGTTGAGAATTGTTCAAATTGCTCTGGAAGAAGAGACAACTCAACATCAAGCTGCAGCCCAGCAACTGGACGTTCTGACCCACGAAAGAGATGAATATGTCAGGACTCATCAAGCTGAATCTTTCGCTGACTAGTAACCTTACCGACTTTTGATGAAAATTCTGGTATGGAGGAAGCTAGAAGGCGGGTGATGGATTCTCGGGAGGAGCGACTTCAAACTTTAAAGCAGCAGATGACTAGTTTGATGACTCCACCAGCTGAATAGGAAGACTTTTTTTTTGTATCTTCTATTTTGTGACATGTAATTTTGTAATGCCTTTAAATTTTAATCAATAAAAAGATATTTTCTTTGTGGCTCTATTATTTATTGCATATCTTATTCGGATATAAATAATAGCGATAGAAAATATATTCAGAGGTTCGGGACATGATATATTTCGAGATTTAGAAAATAATTATATTCATTATATCTGCTTAGAGGTAATGTGGACATGGCAGAATATAATTTGTTGAATACCATTATTTCAGTAGACAACTTAATCAAAGATGACAAGTTGCTGATATGATTGAACGGATAAATCGTCAAAATGATGAACGAAATGAATTGTTGGAATGAACGGATGGACCGTCAGAGGAATTGGATGAACGGGAGATCCGTCAGATGAATGGATGAACGGATGAACCGTCAGATGAATATAATGAACGGGTGAACCGTCGAATGAATGTAATGAATGGACGAACCGTCAGATGAATGTAATAAACGGGTGAACCGTCGAATGAATGTAATGAACGGACGAACCGTCAGATGAATGTAATGAACGGGTGAACCGTCGGATGGATGTAATGAACGGGTGAACCGTCAGATGATTTAAATGAACGGGCGAACCGTCAGATAAATGTAATGAATGAGTGAACCATCGGATGAATGTAATGAACAGATGAACCGTCGGATGGAGGTAATGAACGGGTGAACCGTCTGATGAATGTAATAAATGGGCGAACCGTCAGATGAATGAAGCGAACGGGCAAAACGTTAGATGATTTGAATGAACGGGCGAACCGTCAGATGAATGTAGTGAACGGGTGAACCGTCGTTTCACGAATCTCTGTCTATAAATAGAACAGAAAATTAGATGGAATAATCACTTTCACTTTTCAACACAAAAATGTCGTCTGGAGATACATCCAAGAAGACTGAGATCACCCCGAAGGTTGAAGCGGGCACTGAAGAACGTCCTGCCGAACCGACTCAGCCAAAACTGACAGAAGCAGGTGAAAGTTCGTCTGCACCCCAGCCACCGCGGGATATCCTGGACTTCCTACTTGAATCAGGAAAGACTGAAGAAGAAGAGGCCATGAGGATAGCTGCTTGCAAGTTCCTGGTGGGTTCGAGCAATGATGTTCTCGGTTCTTTTGCCGATTATGTTTTTGAGAAGGACGGCAGTGGTCCTCGTCCTGTCTATAAAAATGACGATAGTAATTCTCATCTTTGATATTATGTAACGTCATTCATGATGAAATAAAATCAAACTTTATTTATGCACTGTCTTGTTGTATTTACATGAAATCCTTGTTACATTCATACATAGCATTTCTTAAGGAATTTGCCATTGATAGGCATCATAGCAACTCGACCGTCCAGCTCTGAGAGTTGAGAGGCTTCATTTGAAAAGACTTTGCTCACAATGTAAGGCCCTTTCTACTTTGCGTCGAATTTGCCTTTGCTCATGTGAGTCATAGTCAGGGGACGTCTGACTGTTAGAACGAGCTCTCCTTTCTGAAAGGCTCTGGCTTTAACTTTGCGGTTGAAAGTCTTCGAGATACGGGCTTGGTATAAATCAATATGCTGTTGAGCCAATAGCCGCTTCTCATCAAGTGCCTCCAATTCCTGAAGTCGAAGGATATCGTTATTCTCCGTTGTTAGCTCATTAGCGATGGCAATCCTTAAGGACGGAATTTGAAGTTCCAGGGGTAGAACTGCTTCACAACCATACACTAAAGAGAAAGGTGTACAACTTGTGGGGTTACGGACCGTAGTACGATAGGCCCAAAGACATTCTCCAAACTTTTCACTCCAATTCCGTTTGTTAGTAGAGACAAACTTCTTAAGGAGCTTGATGATAGTTTTGTTGAAGGCTTCATCCAAGCCATTAGCAGCAGGATTATAGGCTGTCGAAGCGACATTGTCAATCCGGTAATCATCGTAGAATCTTGTAAACTTCTGGCTGATAAATTGAGGTCCATTGTCATGAATGATTCGTCGAGGTACACCAAATCTATAGATGACATGATGTTTAACGAAGTTGATGACGCTGCTGGTTTTAACTTCTGTCAAGGGTATAGCTTCGGCCCACTTGGAGAAATAATCCGTTATGGCAAGTATAAACCGATGTCCCTTAGAAGAAGGAGGATTGATAGGACCTATAATATCCATGCCCCAAGCTTCGAAAGGCCAGGAAGCAGCAGTCGGATGAAGGAATTCTGATGGTTGATAGATGAAATCTGTATGGATTTGACAAGCTCGACATTTTTTTGCATATTCGATGGCATCGGATACCATAGAGGGCCAGTAGTAACCCATACGTCGGATATGATCTTGTAGCTTGGGGCCGGGTTGATGAGCTCCGCAAACACCATCATGAGCTTCAAGCAATACTTGCTTCGCTTCGTCGCCAGCAAGACAGCGTAAGAGAAGACCGTCATAAGTCCGTCGTTAGAGAGTTTTGGTAGTCTGATTATAGTAAAATCGGAGAGATCGTCGACGAATACTCGAAGCCTCCTTGGGATCTTCAAGAAGTATATCATGGACCACAAAGTCGATGAAAGGAGTTCTCCAATCTTCACTGATAACATTGATTTCAATAAGATTACTAAAATTAATATTACGATTGTTTTCGATGCAGAACAATTCTCGATTAGAGACAACCACCACCTGCTGTCTTTTAACAGGAATGGCTAAGACTGCTGCAAGATAGGCCAAAGCATCTGCTTCAGTGTTGCAAGCTCGATGAACATATTCGATAAAGAAAGCTTTGAATGATGTAGCCATATGAGTCGCAGCTTCATAATAAGGCATTAGATCTTGATGACGAACTTCATAGGTCCCTCTAACCTGGTTAACAACTAGCTTGGAGTCACCATAAACTTCAAGATATTCAACGTCTAGTTGTTTAGCTAATTAAAGGCCAATGAGAAGAGTGTTGTATTCTACCACGTTGTTGGAGCAGGGTTCATCTAGGGAATAGGCTCTTTGGATAGTTGACCCATCTGGAGAAACAAGAATAACCCCAACTCCTGCGACAATGGCACCATTCGGCCCGATCCTAGATGTATCGTCAAAGAATAGACGCCAGGTAGGAAATTCTTCGGAGATCATATTTGATTCCAATGTCTCGTCTGGAATTTTATCATAGAGTTTGGATGTCTCCAGAATAGGATGAGCCGCTAAGAAGTCTGCCAGTGCTTGACCTTTAACAGATTTTTGTGGAACATATACCATGTCATATTGGGCTAGCAGAATGGCCCATGTAGTCAATCGAGAGTTGAGTGTACTTGGCTTCTTCATCAGTACCCAAAGAGGATTAAATCGGAATATGACATGAATAGTTTGTCCAATGATGTAACGCCGAGTCTTTTGAACAGCGAACATAAGAGCTAAGCATTCTTTTTCGACCGGACTATAACGATGTTCGGCACCAATCATAGTACGACTGAGATAATAGATGGCTTGTTCATGACCTTCTTTGTTTTTTTGGGCAAGTAAAGCACCCAATGAATGATCCATAGCACGGACATACATTAAGAATGGTATGCCAGAGATTGGTGGAACCAAGACTGGTGGGTTCATGAGATACTATTTTATGTCATCAAATGCTCGTTGACATTCTTCAGTCCAAATGAAAGATACACCCTTCTTCATTAACTGGATAAATGGTCTGCAGTGTCCAGACAGATTTGAAATGAATCTCCTAATATATGCAAGTCGACCTTGGAATCCTCGTAGCTCTTTTAGGTTGCATGGATGACGCATCTCTTGAATGGCTTTGATCTTCTCGGGATCCACGTGTATACCTTTAGAGGTAATGACGAAGCCGAGAAATTTACCACTAGAGACACCCAAGAATGACTTGGTGGGATTTATTTTTAGCTGATGTTGCCGCATTAGATTGAAGATAGTTCTCAAATCTTGGATGTGATCTTCCTTTAGACGACTCTTGACAGCAATATCATCCACGTAGCATTCGACAGTCTTGCGTAGATGATCTCGAAAGATGGCACTCATAGCTCGTTGGTAAGTTGCACCAGCGTTCTTGAGACCAAATGGCATCACAGTATAGCAGTAGACTCCACGAGGAGTGCGAAAAGAAGTGTGCTTTTCATCTTCAGGATTCATCCGAATCTGATTATATCCAGAGAATCCATCCATGAAGGATATTCGCTCGAACCCACAAGTTTTGTCGATCATGACGTCTGTGATAGGGAGAGGAAACTCATCTTTTGGACTGGCTTCATTAAGATCTCGGAAGTCGATGCAAACTCGAAAATTGCCAGTTTTCTTCAAGACTGGGACAACGTTGGCTACCCAATCTGGATGTTGTTCTTCTCGAATAAAGCCACAAGCTATAAGCTTTTTAACTTCATCATCAATAGCATCCATCATTTCTGGCTTGAATCGTCTTTGATGTTGTTTGACTGGCTTTGCATTCGGCAAAATATTCAGTTTATGAATGGCAATTTTAGGATCTAAACCTGACATGTCTTCATAACTCCAGGCAAAGTCATCAATGTATTCTCGAATAAGAAGAATTAATTCTTAATTATCCGCCTCTGAAAGGTTTTTGCTGATGAATATCGGACGAGGTGACACACTTTCTCCTACGTCAATTTGGAGCAATTGATCTTCGGTAGGAGGTTCTCGTTGTTCGAATCGGTGTTCCCATTGGGTATCCATTCGTTGAGCCCAAGGATCTGTTTTAAGATTTTCTTCGATATCTTCGTCATAACCTTCTGGAAGTTCGGCAGAGACCATGTTAGAAGATACGGTTAGCCGATGAACCTGACCAATGCTGGTGTCAGAGTCCCATGATCTGGAATCAGAAGAGTTAGAGCGCTCTTCACTATCAGACTCGGAGACTGCTGGAGATAAGATCGGAGGTGAAACATATCCAAGACCTCTTTTTGTCCTGCTGTAATACATCTCTGATTTTCCTTCCGGAACAACCATACGGATAGGAGTTCTTCTACCCTTACCGTAGTTGAGGCCATTCTTAAAGTCATAACCCATCTTTCGGATGATGTCTTTTGATTGTTGACTATAACGACGGAGTTGGAGACGTCCCATATCGTTATTTTTGCTATCATCCTTATAGCTGAATTTTTGTTCTGGTCCTTTACTAAAAAGTATTGGACTCTCACCTCTCTTTCGAGAAGGGACAATAAAATATGAATCATCTGGGTGTTCGAATAAGACCTCTGTTTGAAGAGATTGTACAACTTCCATTGTAAATGACTGAAAGCTATCTAACATATCCAAATAGCACTTAGCATGATAAATAACATCAGTATACTGGAAAGGAGATGCTTTTTTATTGATTTGTACATCTGTATTTACAACAGGACCTTTAGCCTTAACAGGCTTGGTCAGATTGATTACAAGAGGAGGAGAAGAAGAACGGAGAGGAGGATTGGACTTGTTACGATGGAGGTCGATAACAAGCGGCTCAGAAAAAGTGAGCTTCCTTTTATCCTTGTTATGAGGTAGATCAATAACAAGTGGCTCAGAAGAAGTGAGCTGCCTTTTATCCTTGTTTCGACTTAGGTCGATAACAAGTGGCTCAAAAGAGGTGAGCTCCCTTTGATCTTGACCGCCATCAGTTGGTTGCTTCTGGGCTGGCAAGTGAATAGCCAGTGGTTTGGAGGATTGAGGACGAGAAACACGCCCTTTAACAGGTATGATAAGGGTGTCATTGGGCACTGCTTCTTGTTCTTCTTCAGTGTCCATAGCCAGTACTACCTTCATGAATTCATCCTTATACATGTGAGCATCGTTATAATATGCTTCGACACCTTTGAAAGGATAGAGATCCGCAACCTCTTTTTGAACTTCTCTATTGTCATCAACATACTTGAAACATTGATGGAGAGTCGAACGAACAATATTGTGTTCATGAAGGAACGGTCTCCCTAAAAGAGCATTGTAAGAGCAACCATGGTTGTCTATAATGTAGAAGGTCACCTTTGTGCGGAGATTGCCTATTTGGAGTTTTAGGCGAATCTTGCCCAAAGGCTCACTTCTTTCTTGATTGAACCCCAGGATGGTGGTGATTGTAATGGAAAGACTATGTACTGGGATCTTCAGTGCATCTAACATTGTCTTCGGTATAATGCTGAGGGCAGACCCAGGATCTATCAGAATACGATCAACTTTCATCGAGTCGACATATCCTGTATAGTATAGAGGACATTCATGCCTATTATCTTCCATCAGCATATCATCCTGTGTGAAGGTAATGTTTGGAATTAACTCCAACACACTGTGACAATGGAGGCAAGAGACAGGCTCTGCTTTCGGCTTCTTCAGAAGGGCTAGACAGGTTTCTGCTTGTATGAGAGCTTCACTCAGAGTTTTTCGAGTCTGTTTGGAGAGGCGCAAGAGCTCGAAGATTGACAGCCTGGCCGGTGTATTGGCTAATTGGGCCAAAATATCAAATTTGTATGGCTTCTCAAGTCCAGAAGAAGATGACTTCTTCAAAGGTTTGTCGAAGGGACTTGTTGTTTGCCTTTGTTGGCTGCTGTCGGTTTGGGGGGAGTGGGTTCTACAACCGGTAAAGACACAGCAGGGATGCCCTCAGTAGAAGCAGGTTGCACTGGAGCAGACTCGGAAGAAGAAGCAGGATTTTCTTGAGTCTCGGGAACTTCCCGTAGGTAAGCTTTCCCTGACCTGGTGCCCAGCAGGATTTCCTCGTCAACTATGGTGTCAAAAGACACCATATTGCAGATCTTTGTTTTGCCCTTGGAGCGGTCTTTTTGCTTAGAAGGAGCCTCGAAGTCAAAAACAAGATCCGGGTGGATCCACATAATCTCACCATTATCAAGGGATAAGGAGACGAGACCTTCACTCCGTGGAGGAGGGAGATTCTCGATCTCAAGAGTGGCCTTGGGGATAGGGATGATACCATGTTGTACCATCTGTAGAGGGAAGTTACCGAACTGTACTGAGACCATGTTCGCAGTAACAGTCTTCTCATCTTGTTGAAGAGTGACAACACCAGCATTGACTAACTCCTAAAATTTGTCTTTGAGCACGTAACATGCTCGAGTGGGATGACCAATGAACCTGTGATAAACACAGTATTTGGGATGATCAGTCTTACTGACCTCGTCGGGCTTCTTCGGGTCTGGGAGTTGGAGCTTATTGCTTTTGATTAAGCAATCGAAGATGCTCACGGTGTCGTTCTCGTCAAAGGAGTACTCTACTTTCGGACGAGATTTCCTTGGTGGAGGAGCAGAAGAAGTAGAAGCAGACGTAGGTGGAGCCACGTTGGCAGCCAGAGATTCTTTATTCTTCAGATTGATGTTTAGAGTCTCTTTACCCTTACGGTTATTCTGGCGATTACCGCTACTAGCTGTCAGGTGTTCATCCCGGTCGGGGTTAGACATGTGTACCCCCAATTGTTTGAATATGTCAGTGCTAACTTCAGCTGCTTTAGCATTGACAATGAATAATGGCCAATCTTGAAATTGAGTTGACCCTGTCCACATGCTGATGATAGGCAAAAGATTTGCCTTGCAGGTATCAATAGTGACAGCGGTCGGAGTTCCAGGAGGCATCTTTAATGCTTCTCGGCAGAATCTTTCAATGAAACTCTCAGCGGTTTCATTATGTCTTTGTTTGATCTTGTTGAGGGCCGACATGGTCATATCGTTGATTCTTTCATAGAATCGCTCCAAGAAGATTTGTTTCAAACCAGAGAAAGAGGTGATACAGCCATCGGGCAAGCTTCTGTACCAATCGTATGCTACACCGGCTAAACAGCCGACGAACACCCTGGTAAGAAGAGCATCATTTGGCTGAAATTGAACAGTCATTACTTTAAAGTGGTTAATGAACTGACTTGGAGAAGTGCTGCCGTCAAACAACAAAATTGTAAGGATTTTGTACTTTGGAGGAAATAGGACTTCCTTCCATTCAACTGGATAGGGTTGTTTGATCCCCAATCTTTATAAGTTGTCCTTCTCTTTGAAGGCCTCGAATTGAGTACGCAAGAGTTTGACAGCTTCATTAGCATCCTCTGATGGTGTAGAAGGAGCAGGCTGAGTTACAGTATTAGGGGAAGGAACAGCATGGTAAGTGCTACCCCCAGCTCCTGACTGACTGGGTGCGGGTTGAATTTGTACAGAGGGTATTTGAGGAGATGCTACCCCCAGACCTGCATCGACAGGCACCGACGATGCTATAATCTCTGGATTTACAGCAGGTGCAGTCGGTGGTACTGTATGTTGGGCCACAATGATAGAATGCATACTCGTGACCATTTCAGCCATGGTCTTCAGCTAGTCCTCCAGTGCAGCGATTCATTGTTCTTGATTTGCTGAACTGGAAGCATCTGGGTCTTCAGTGACAACGTATGCTGTCACTTCTCTAGGTACAGTTGAAGATACTGTCTGTTCAGAACTTTTGCTGTATGCATCATAATCAGAGAAGGAATCATCTCCTGAATAAGAAGTAGGAAGATGACCAGAAGGATCTTGGAGAAGATTCCTTTGACCGATTGAAACTCGGCTTCGGGTTCTGGTGTATTAAAATACTCCTTCAGAAGACTCTTGGAGTAAATCTAAATACCGCTGGCTGGGCCTGCGAGGTTTGTCGTGCTTGGAGCACTTTCTACCCCCAGTGTCTCGAGAAGTCATATTGACGGAAGCATACAACACTTCGTCTTCATCTTCTGATATTGGTTCAGAAGTTACAAAATTCAAACGATCGAAGACAGATCGTTTTGTTGTCTGACAACCGTACTTGTTGACAACCTTGTGATTACAATGGTGTCCAAGTGGCTGAACTGGAGGTGTTGCGATGTTGTCCTGTTTTCGCTTGAGGTGCTCTCGGAGATCAGGAACAATGATGGGACGAGAAGAAGTCTGAGGAATATATTCTTTGACTACATTCGGAACATGGTTCTGGTTCTTCAGATGTTTTGTCCCGTGAGTATACAGAGAAGTACTCACCTCATTAGCATAGGTGTTAGGATTTTTCATCCTGGAAGTTTGTCTCTGATGCAGGTTGATCTTCGGCATTGGCTGCTTGCGTTTTGCCGAAGCTGGTCTATTGAGATAAGTCCTTAGATCAGCAAATTCACCCCAGGGGTTTCTGTCTGAGACACCAGTAATTTTCCCTGTTTTGAGCGGGATATCCTGAGAGTTGGGAGATATTGGAATTCTGCTACCGGAGTAGGTAGAATACCTCTTTGATCAGTACACTTCCCTTCGGCAGGGAGGGAAGAACTCTTGTTTGAGAGAGTTCTTGTACTGATTGGTGCTGAGGCACGTTCAGATTGATCTTCTACGATAAAAACTGGAGAAGACTGAGAAAAGACCAAAGGACCTTTTTCCTTGTTTTGTGAAGAAGGGTTAGCTAAAGAGCGTTTTCCTCTGTTGTCTTCCAAGTCGTGGAACGAGAAAGTTTGAGAAAAGACCAACGGGCCTTTTCCTTTGTTCTGAGGAGGAGGAGGAACAGTCAACAGACTACCCCCAGTGGATTGTGCTGGAGCAACAGGGTGCTTGGAAAGAGGAGCAGAGACTTTCCCCTTGCTGTGAGAAGAAAGGAGATTAGCCAAAGGACTATCCCTATTAGACTGCGTTGGAACAGCTTGCGCTAGGGTTGATTGCGCTTGAGGAGCTTTGACAGATGGCCTTTTGGCCACAAAAACTGTAGTTTGCGCAGCAAAAATCCTAGTTTCAGAATGTTTGAGTTGCACTCTGGTTAAAGGGGTGGATTGCGCAGGTGAAGTTGCAGCCAACTGTGCCAGGGGAATAAGAGTCTCACACTTGGCCATAGCAGCATAGGAAGTGGCTTGCACAATAGCAAGAGGAGCAGTACACTGTGCAGGAGTTCTGGCTTGCACTTTGGTAGTACGAGTGATGTTTTGCGCAGGAGCAGAAGTGGCCAGTGGCTCCTTAGCAACAAAGACTGCAGGTTGCACAGATGATTGCGCAGAGGACTGCATAGAGGATTGTGCAGAGGACTTTGGAGTCTACACTGAATGAACCTTGCTCTTGGCAGAGGTTGCAGTACGACGAGTAGCCCCGGAGTTGATCATCGCCTCGTAGGCAGTCTGGTTGACCTTCACAACCAGCGTCTTCTGCGTCTTTCTGATAGACGCAACGTCACATTGAGTTGTCACTTCCTCGTCGAAGGAGAAAGTCGTCCCCAGCAGAGTCCCTATTTTGTTTACAAAAACAAAAGTGTTCTTTTTATTTCATAAACTTTGTAAGAATATTATAATTAAATTCTGGGAAAGTACAACTATAGGAATCCGATCTAAAGACGAACGCTTTATACCTTGGATGGTGTGAACTGTGAAGACGATAGCCTCTGAAGAATACAGCAGCACTTGGGCAAGAACTCCTGATTTCTTTGATGATCTTGAATGATCTGATGTTGATAATGAAGGACTTGAAACTCTATTTATAGAGTTCTGGAAAATAACTAATTAGTAGTTATTTCTGGATCGTGCAGACTGGATTGTACAGGCATTGGACTGTACAAGCAGCGAACTGCGCTGGCAGTTACTCGATCGTGGCTCCACTGTATTAGACGCATGGCATTGTTTGATTGAAATGCGCATGGTCGTGTTCAGACGGTTGCCACGTGGTGAGCAATTGATAGAATGTAGGCCACATGTAAAATGTCAGTTATCTTGATGGATTGTGCTGCTTGAACTGCGCTAGCTTCAGACTGCGCTGGGATCGAACTGCACTGAAGAGGATTACGCTGGCTGTACAGCTGTCCTCAAATGCGGTGCGGCTCGAGAATCGAACAGACTCCTCTCTTTTTGGGCTGTCAGTTGTCAGAAGATCTGATTTTGTGTCAGGTAATGATGACGTTGCCACGTCAGCATAGCGCGCTTAGATGTTAGCGCTGTTCGGCCTGGCGCAGTTGATTCGTTGTACAATCTGCTTCCTGCGCAGTTCATTTGAAGTGTGCGCAATTTGATTTTTATTGCTTTTTTGATGGGTGCAACTTGATTTTTAGGACCTACACATACACTTAGCAAATTTTTGACAGAGTTTTTCATTAGTAGAATTGAATATTATGTCATCTACATAAATTTGCACAAGAAGAATAGCATCATCTGAAGATTTGATAAATAAAGTAGTATCAACTCTTCTTTTTAAAAAATTATTTTTAAGTAGAAAGACACTTAGGTGTTCATACCAAGCACGAGGTGCTTGTTTGAGTCCGTAGAGTGCTTTCCTAAGTTTGAAGACGTAATCGGGCTTTTGAAAATCTTCAAAGCCATGGGGTTGTTTCACAAAAATTTCTTCTTTTAGAAATCTATTTAAAAATACATTTTTTACGTCCATTTGAAATAGTTTAAAATTATGAAAATATGTAAATACACAAAATATGCAGATAGCTTCTAGTCTAGCAACAAGAGCATATATCTCGTCATAATCAATACCTTCCTCTTGATTATAACCTTGTGCCAATAGACGTACTTTGTTGCGTAGAACTTGTCCATCCTCACTTAATTTATTTCGGAACACCCATTTGATATCAATTATCGATTGACCAATAGGTTCAGGAACAAGTTCCTAAACTTGGTTTTTCCTAAATTGATTAAGTTCCTCTTGCATTGCATTAATCCAAAATTTATCATTAAAAGCATCTGCTACTGTCTTAGGTTCTAAATGAGATATAAAAGCTACATTAGCTATTATGTCAGTGTCTTTAGTAGAAGAACGTGTACTTACACCTTTTGATACAGCACTATGATGAGCGTCTCTGGATGATCTGGCAAAAATTTCCAAGATTTGAACATTTCTGTTAGATCTTCCATAGGGCTCTCCTTGGTAGTAGTATCTTTAGTCTGTGCATCTTCATCATCACTGTCGCTAGATCTGTGACTGTAATGCCTGTGGTTCGTATTGTGTATCTTGGTATACGTATACGTAATTTGACCCGTATTGCATGTCTTCCTGCTTGAATTATTCTAGCATTTCATTGATTGGTTTATTCTTGTTGGTTCGGCTTGGCTTGGTTTGCTTTGGTTCATCATGAACCAAAGGTGAACCCTCCTACCTACCACCACCCTCCTTATTTATAACCCCTTCTTTTTCTCTCTCATCATTATTTTCTTTCTTCTTCATTTACTCTCCACCATTACTTCTTCAACCACCAGGAGGGAAAGAGAGAGAGCTTAGGCAAGTGCAAACTTGCTTCATGATGGATCTCAAGTTTTATTGTTCCATTCTTTTCCTTACTTGATTCTAAGCCTCTTTAGAACTTGACATTTTTGGATTTGATGGAAGGATTCCTGTAGATCTAAGTTAGTAACTTTTTGGTTTTCTTGTCTTTGATCTCTAAAACTTAGTTATTTTCGAAAACTAATTGTTCTATGTTGTAGAGAATTCAATTTCATGCAGTTTTGGCTTTTATTTCGCTTGATTTCGACTCCGGATGAGTAAGTTATGGCCATTACAAGTTTTCGAAACTTTCATGGCTGAACTTACTGTTTGGGGACGACGACCCCCATGCGCCCGGAAGGCCATGCACCGGGAGGCCATGCGCTGTGAAGTCCCGGCAACGCATCCCTTAACTCCGAGCGTATCATGCGCGTAGGTTCCCTACGCGCATGTACTGAAGACGCAACGTGAGTTTTTCCCACGCGCCGATTGTGCAGGAATCCCACATGCCGATTAGTGCAGGAATCCCATGCGCCGATTGTGCAGGAATCCCATGCGCCGATTGGTGCAGGAATCCCACGCGCCGATTGTGCAGGAATCCCATGCGTCGATTGGTGCAGGAATCCCACGCGCCGATTGTGCAGGAATTCCACACGCCGATTGGTGCAGGAATCCCACGCGCCGATTGTGCAGGAATCCCACGTACCTACTGTGCAGGAATCCCATGCGACAATTGGTGCAGGAATCCCACGCACCGATTGTGCAGGAATCCCACACGCCGATTGTGCAGGAATCCCATGCGCCGGAATTGCTCTATTTTGCAGTTTTTGCCTGTTTAAGTTGTTTTGTAGCTAGAATCTTGAAAAACTCAAAACATGAAAGTTGTAGATCTTTTTCTTAGCTTCAAGAATATGTCACTAGTTATTTTATGCAAGTTTCTGTCATTCACGATAATATAAGAATAGAACACGATAGTGGCCCGCCGTGGCGCACTCTTAACAAGTAAACTGACATGATATATCATGACATGCTGTTACGATAGCTAGCCTGACATAACAAGTATGAATGACCTGGACACCGTGGGCGATTGTATTTTTACAAATAAACTGGTACTGTCTTGCATCATGTCTAGGATGGGGATCCCTGAATACCACGGTCAGGGGTACCTACTGAAATTGACTAAGGCTAATTAACTAGAATGATTCAGTAGTCATGAAGAGATTTCCAGCTACAGACAATCTCGTTATCTGGGCGCATTCAGTGGACTTGTAGCCTACCGACGAGTAGGGTACATTTCCAACACACAGTTACGTGTTGCATTCTTCATAAACGGACATTCGACCTGGATAACCGGATGGTCTGCAGGGCTTGTGGCTGTTGGGATAATCTTATTGCATCTTGCTAGTAACTAGGCCTGTGATAACCCTAGTTAGTTAAAAGTATCAAGCCGTACTCTTGATTGGCCGTGATTGATTGGATGAAGTTTATTCCAGCTTAGTCTTATCCTGATCCTGTGCAAGATTGTGACATGACATGATTATTGATGCTTGCCTTAACAATAACGATCAGGGGTCCAGTTTTGTTCAGGAGAAGGGTTACAACCCCGATCCTTGTTTGGTTTAAGGGTTGTAACCTGGCTCCCGGAGCAGTTCTGTGTCTTCTCTTCGTTTATTGTCTTATTGCTCTCCATGCCATGCTTGTCATGTTTTATCTTACCTCAGTAACAGGATTATTTATACTGGCCTTAGCAATAAAGATCAGGGGTCCAGTTCTGTTCAGGCGAAGGGTTACAACCCCGGTCCTTGTTTGGTTTAAGGGTTGTAACCTGGCTTCCGGAGCAGTTCTGTGTCATCTCTTCGTTTATTGTGTTCACTGTACCAATAGTATTTGAGACGGATTTCTATTCAGGTGAAGGGTTACAACCTCGGTCCTTGTTTGGTTTAAGGGTTGTGACCTGGCTACTTGAATGGTTTTGACCTGGCTACTTGAATAGTTTCCTCGTACTCAGCTTACTGTTGTTATCTCTATTATTATCAGTTCTTTATTTATTATCTTTAATATTATATTGTGATATGCTGGTTTTAGTTCCTAAGTAAAGCCTCCTTTGTGGCACTTGCTCTTTCTGGGGTCTGACCCAGCTGGTTTTGTATGGCCAGATATCGGAGCAGCTCCAGAGGATCCACCTACCTTCCAGCCAAATGGTGACCACCAGGCGTAACCCTGGCAACGAGTGGGTTTCTTTTGTCCTTCCACTTTATTGTAAAATTATTCTTTTGAGGCGTTTAGCCGACGAGCACGTGTTAGCTCGTATTGTACCTTATTTACTGTCTGTCTACGGGCTATAACATGATTGGCAAATCCTAGGGTTGATCATGTATGACTGAAACTCTTGCTAGTCCTGATATTTTGTACGACTAGCTTCATGATCATCCAATATGTAATGTATGGGACGCCTTGCTATTATATATTGGTGCTCTGACATCTTGTAACTATTATTGCTTGCTTGAGATTGAGACAATAGGCTTGTTCATGACCGTAGGAGACTGTTGGCTTGTAGTTAAACCCTCATGTATCTAGACAGCCGTGACCATATAGCGAGGTAGATTGCACTTCAATATACGTAGCTGGCTATGTACGCCCCCGCTCTCCAGAATTCTGGTTCTGGGGCGTAACATGGTTTTAGTGGTGGCCCATGCAGGTCTTGTAAATCAAGATATGTGATGGTTTACCGAATAGATGTCTCAATCAGTACTCGCCTTTGATCTCTACTCGTATCCTCTGAATCCCTGAGAATCTTGACCTCATCACATGCTTGTATCGTTGATCTGACTTGGTTCTTCTTTATTGTTCCCTATGTCGTCTTCTTCAGCAGCATTGTTCCTGGACCTGCCGATCTGTAACGCCCCAGTCCCAAAATACATAGGACTAAGTTCGTAGACATGCCAGCTGTACTATACGAAGAATACACCAATATATGGTAATCCCCATATTGGTACATAAGCTGTAATAGTAGTACATGATAAGCCACAATAATATAACTAAATCTCATCCACAGCTCAACATAGAGAATATAATAGGTCCACTAAATAAGATAAATAATGATATCAAAATATAGCCGGGTAGACATTCCCACCCAAACAGCTATAGAAAAATAGTCTCAACTAAATGGAGTCCAACCTCCTCAAACAGCAAGAAAGATGATAAAAATATGTCCAATACCTGGTCTCAGATAATAAAGAATAAAACTAAATATGAGCGGGAAATGCCTCGTCACCGATGTATGATGGATCCAATGCTGCACCGTACTCCTTGGGATAGTCCTGCTCGTCTAATCCTGGAGAGATCACCAGGTCCTCAGAGGGACGTAACAAGATACAGAAAACATGCCAAGTAACTGAATGTGTAAAAATATGCAACTATGACTCTACAGGATCTCCTAACCATCTATGTGAGATGCACTTTAGAGGACAACGTTCAACGCAGGGGCTGTAACGGATTCACGCAAGCAAGTAATAAAGAGTGGCCGTCAAGTAGCGCTCATCTGAGACGCTATCGGCCAGGGCAGAAAGTAGTACTCATACAAGTCACTCTCGGCCCCAAAAGTGTGTAAAAAATAAATGTAGCCCCTACGCTAGTAGCTGTCCCCTCCCCCCAACTGCTCCTGTCCAAGATGTATCCATAGCCTGTCCAGTTGGCAACTGCTACGGCTTCTAACTCAACACACTAGTAGCAGTTACCTCCTAACCGTCGCACGTCCCGTACGTATCGATGGCCAGTCGAGTACGCAGGTCCGTGTCCTATATAACTCACTCATCACGTGATACACATGTGTCAAGGCCATAGGGGATATGAAAATACCCCACATACTCATAGGGTAGTCAACTGACACAAGGTCGACATGCAAATAAAGACATAAATAAATATAACGACTAAATGTAGCCGCTTGCACCCAAGTGTGACTTGGACGCCCAATAGAAACAAAATGACAAATAAGAAAAATAAATATGCAATAATAAAATATACTGAAAATAAATGAGCACAATCAGAATCTATGGCAAGGTATACTTGCCTACGGTACGAGAAAGGCAATCCAAGAGTAGCAAGTGTCAGCACCAAAACTCACAAATCACAGATGACTCCAAACGCTGAAACAAACATAAAAAATGATCTCGGTGAAGAAGATATACCTAGAAAATGCCTGTCCAAAAGTCCAATTCTGGAACAGGGGTAAAATCGTAATTTTGGGTCAAAACGATGTCCGCCGTTGGACCCGCTTTTCACCGAAACGCGTGCCAAAGTCTATGGTCTCTAAAGTCGTCAAACTACATGTCTACGGATTCAGTTTGAGGAGAGGAACTCAATGGTATGTCCAGTTTTGGATTCCGATGAGCCGTGTACAAATTCGCCCGTTTGAGTGGGTCGCGGGCCCGCAAAAAATGGGTTCCGATTCGACCTTCTCAGAATCGAACCAAACTTGGCATACAGGACCAGAATTTCGATTCGGACCTGTTAGCGCAAGTTTCGTCTCGATTCGACGACTGTACACGAAGTTATGGACAAGTTTGCAAAACGCTGATATGGGGGTATCTCGACGGATACGCGTTGATTTCGTCGCGCACACGCGACGAAATTGAGTTCCGTCAGTTCCCACACGTCAGCAACGTCCATACGCGCCTTTCGATGCGTATAACGCGCGACCACGTCGCCCGGTTTGTTGGGGCGTACGTCGTATCGTAAAAATTTTCTGAAATTAACACTTTTGAAAACAGTTTTTCGCTCAACTTTAACGCTAATTTAATTCGCGCACAGAAAACGAAATTTAGATCTACAAAGTGCGTTTTAATCATGGTTATGTTGTCTACAGATGTGTTTAATTAGTTTCTGAAAAATCATGACATACAGATCGAAATTTGGCTTCTAAGTTGCGGTTTTAAAACTGGATTCCAACTCTGTTTCGACAGATTTTGGGGCAACTTTGCCTCGATTTCTCGAGCAATCCCCTGGGTTTCCCAGGGTTCTATCTAAAGGAGATTGGAGGGGTTCATATGGGCTACGCAGAGAAATTTATAGTTCGAGAAATCATCGAGCGTGCGTGAAGAAAAATGGGTTAGAAGAGGGGTACCTTGCTGTTTGCAAAAACTGAGAACGCTCGAATTGCGGGGTCGTCTTGGGCTGTCCGGTAGCGTTCGCGCGGTGGTGCGGCGCCGCCAATGTCCTGGGGAGCTCGCCTGGGGTTCGAGATAGAGAGGAGACGTGGAAGATGAAAGGTTATGGAGGATTAGGGTTTCGATTCTGTGTGGGTTTTATATACCTGCTGCTGCCGACTTCTAATAGGTTTAGGAGTAAAAACATATGGGGGCTCGGGTTTGCAAAAGTATGCAGCTGTAGCTGCTGTTAGGTATTAGGTTGTGGGGTCGGTTTCTAAAGGGCGCAGCTACTATCTGCTGGATTTTTGGGTTTAATGGTATTAGGTGGGGTCGGTTTTAAGGGGGGTTGGGTCTACTAGGTTAGAGCAGCAACCGCTGCTTAGTAATACCAATAAGGGGGTCGGGTGCTAAAGTGATGCTGCTGCTTACTTGGTTAAGTGGGGGTCGGGCCTACTAAAGAATTGCAGCTTCTGCTGCTGGTCTTGGTTAAGTGGGGGTCGGGCCCCCCCTCCCAATCGCAGCTACTGCTGCTTATGGGGGGCTCGGCCACCCCGGTTCTACTTTTTTTTTTTCCAAAACAATTATATATATATATATATATATATATATATATATATATATATATATATATATATATATATATATATATATACATAAGAAAATTTCTCTAAAATTCTTAATAAGTAGCAAAAATATTTTGTAACCAATGTAGGCTAAAATTATTAATATTAAAATATCAAGCTCACAAAATACACACATTATACACATATAAATTACGTACATATACCAAATAAATTCAAATAAATATAGAAAAATAATTTTTCAAGTATTAAAAATAATTAGAAAATATTGGGGTTTTACATCCTACCCAACTTAAAAGAATTTCGTCCTCGAAATTAAACTATGGTCGGGGGATCAAATGCAATGCAAGAAAATTGATAGGGACAAAGTCACGTTGATAGGATAGTGGCTAGCTATCTCGGTGTATACTCAAAATTCATGGTCACAGAAAAATAGTTTGGCCTATCTATCAAGTACAAGCCTCGTCTAGTATAGGTAAAAGATGAAATCCCACAAGAGTTCAAGGAATGTGTTTTTGAATGCCAATACGTGCTTCAAGGGCGGTTGTATAATTCTAAGAGAATTGCCAAGGCAGTCGTGAGGGAGACTCTAAAGGGCAATTTTAGCTATGTCTCCATCCGTGTAGAACGATGGATGTAAGCGAACCAAAATGCACTCGGTTGATCAGACCATCATGCACCGGTTCTGATTAGACAATATGTTAATGGACGCGTCCAATAAAATATGTCATGAACAAGCTCGATAAAGGAATAAGCTTGTAAAACTAAGGCTAAATTAGCAGCACAAGGTGGAGAAATATGTAAGTAAGGGAGGTAGTGACGAAGGAAATCAATCATTCCAAGGTCCTCAAATTTGTAGTATAAATGAACTCATCTATATGGTTCACCCGAAAAAATATTTGTTAGGTAGTGAGGTATTCTACCCAACTTAAAAATTGAACTAGTGGTGTAGGGTTCAATAGGTCAAGCAATCAGGGTAAAGTGAGTTAGGAATACAATTTTTTTTTTGATATGATAGCCACTTAGATAGAGTATGATCAAGAAACAATCTAATCATTTCTCCAGTTTCAAATGGTTAGAAAGTCACAATAAAATCTAGAATTGAGGGGATGCCGAGTGTATCAAGTTTAAATATAACCACATGATTTTATGGATGACTAGCGACACTTATGCATATGCTATTAACATTGCCATGAGGGATATGGCAATTAGTGTGGATTCCTTCCAACCCATTAGGGTTTCATGGTGGTCTATCATTAAATTTTAAAACTCAAGTTTCCTACAGAAGTTTCTAAACAAGTTTTCCAAAAGGAACAACCAAACTTGTGTATTCACTCCAAGTTGTCTAATTTGATCATGATTACAAGTTTAATCCCTCCCATAATTCTCGAAGTGAACTTTCATCCCGTTACTACTAACTTTTCCAGATTTAACATTTTCACTCCTCAATGCTTCTTCTTTGGGTGAACTCGAGCTCTGAATCAGCCGGGGGTCTAAGTATGATACTGTCTCTATGGCAGTTGATAAGAGCGAAATGCCGGCTCAACCAGTCCATCCAAGAACGACATCGAAGGCAGGCATGGGGAATATAAGTATTCGTGCACTCATCTCTCTACCACATAATACTACAGAGCAATCTCTACGGATACCACTAACAGGTACAACTCCTTCCTAGTGAGGATTCTAAGGTTTTTAGGTAAAGATGACATAGGTATACTGTGTCTGGTGGCAAAGCTAGTGGCTATGAATGAATGGGTGGCTCCAGTGTCAAATAATGTAATGGCAGAAAATGATGCAACTAGAACCATACCTGCTATGACGCCCACCTCTGGTTCTGCCTCCTCAGAAGCCAGAGCAAAAGCCTTCCCAATTTGCTGATTACCCGTCTGTGCTCTAGCCTGCTGGAATTGGGCTGTCTGGGTGGGTAAGGGTGGTCGTGGTGCTCCTGGTCCTGTAATAGCTAGTCTCTGCTGCTGATTATGTGGAGTGACCCTCTGAAATGAGCAATCCTTAGCCTGGTGCTGATTCGATCCGCAAATCAAACAATACCCCAACCGTCGTCTACAATCTCGCAAAATATGACCAACTTTGCCGCAGTAATGGCAAGTGACCTTCTCCTGTGTCTGGTATGGCCCTGTCCTCTGCTGATGCTGAGGTATGGCAGGACGTCTCACTGGCCCTCCTGTAGTGGTCTTGGCTGGCCCCATAGTCGATGTAACTCGTCGATTTGCCTTCT
Source organism: Iris pallida (assembly GCA_029216955.1). Lineage (NCBI taxonomy): Eukaryota > Viridiplantae > Streptophyta > Magnoliopsida > Asparagales > Iridaceae > Iris > Iris pallida. The sequence continues at coordinate 1,767,152 of JANAVB010024600.1, read as the reverse complement.
TGCTTATGGCCTCCTGAGTTCTAGTCTCTGCCAGAACAGCTGCTTGGGAGACCCTCGACTCGGAGCTGGTGTACCTCTGCAACTCTATACTCAAGCCTCTATGAAACCTTTTGGCTTTCTCCAGCTCCGTCGTAACCAACCCTGGTGCGAAACGACTCAATCGGCTAAACTCGACGTCGTACTCGTCAACTGTCATATTCTCCTGCTCCAGGTATAGAAACTGTTCATATAAAGCATCCTTGGCGGTGTCGGAGAAGAACTTCTTATTGAACAGTTCTTTAAATTCCTCCCATGTCTGATCAACTCCTAGCCGCCTCTCCTCTGCGACCCACCAATCATAAGCATTTCCTTCCAGCTGTAACTTCACTGTCGTCATCCAAAGATCTGCGGATAACTCTGAAGCTTTCAGGAGATTTTCTGTCTTAACCAACCAATTGGTGATCCCAATAACGTCTTCAGTGCCCTTGAAGTATGGAGGATTCATGTTGCGGAATCCTTCGATAGAACCCACAGGGGCTTGTGGTGCTCGGGTCAATGCTGTCTCTAAACTCCTCCTGATGGCCTCGCTCTGCTGCATCTGAGCCTGTACTAGGCTCTGGAGAATCTGCTCGGTAGTAGCCCCACAAGTCTGAGGCATGGGATGCTGTGGGGGCATGTATGGCATCTGGGGCATAATCTGTGGGGCACCCTGTGGCCCGTACTGTGGAGGATATGAAGGATATGGAAAGGAATATTGTGGAGGGTATGTGGGTGGATACTGAGGTGGATATGATGGTGGATATGGTGATGGGTATGGAAGAGGCTGCTGGGGCGGATAGGATGGTGGATACTGTGGTGGCTGTTGTGGGGGATATGATGGTGGTGGATATTGTGGAGGTGGTGGAGGTGGATATGATGAGGGTGGATATGTAGGTGGAATCTGTGGTAGGAATGGAGGTGGATAAGGTGGTGGTGGTGGTAGGTACTCTCCCTGGGGTGCAGGATCCTCGGGACCAGTCTGCTGAGTCGTGGCTGGGGTCATCACTGGCTGAGGGGATGGCCCGGATGGTGCTGGAGTGGTCGAAGACATAGCTGGCTGCTGCGGATTTACTGGTTCCTCGCGAGCAGTAGTGTTTCCGTCAGTAATGGCAAGGGGGTAGTGAACCCGCTACGAAGATTCATCCTATACTGGCACAAAGAAGTGAGTTGGTTAGAACAATTTCAAACTGGATGTAATCAAACAATCAATTGAGAAGTTGAGAAGAGGTCAAGAAAGATATTAATAAGTGGATGAGATTCTATATCCTATTCCTATTTGCAGGCTTGTTGGGCACAGTCATGTAACCCAACAATATTACGGACCTGCATGGGCCACCACAAAAATATGTAACGCTCCAGTCCCAAAATACGTAGGACTAAGTTCATAGACATGCCAGCTGTACTATACGAAGAATACACCAATATATGGTAATCCCCATATTGGTACATAAGCTGTAATAGTAGTATATGATAAGCCACAATAATATAACTAAATCTCATCCACAGCTCAACACAGAGAATATAATAAGTCCACTAAATAAGATAAATAATGATATCAAAATATAGCCGGGTAGACATTCCCACCCAAACAGCTATGGAAAAATAGTCTCAACTAAATGGAGTCCAACCTCCTCAAACAGCAAGAAAGATGATAAAAATATGTCCAATACATGGTCTCAGATAATAAAGAATAAAACTAAATATGAGCGGAAAATGCCTTGTCACCGATATATGATGGATCCAATGCTGCACCGTACTCCTTGGGATAGTCCTGCTCGTCTAATCCTGGAGAGATCACCAGGTCCTCAGAGGGACGTAACAAGATACAGAAAACATGCCAAGTAACTGAATGTGTAAAAATATACAACTATGACTCTACAGGATCTCCTAACCATCTATGTGAGATGCACTTTAGAGGACAACATTCTACGCAGGGGCTGTAACGGATTCACGCAAGCAAGTAATAAAGAGTGGCCGTCAAATAGCGCTCATCCGAGACGCTATCGGCCAGGGCAGAAAGTAGTACTCATACAAGTCACTCTCGGCCCCAAAAGTGTGTAAAAAATAAATGTAGCCCCTACGCTAGTAGCTGTCCCCTCCCTCCAACTGCTCCTGTCCAAGATGTATCCACAGCCTGTCCAGTTTGCAACTGCTACAACTTCTAACTCGACACACTAGTAGCAGTTACCTCCTAACCGTCGCACGTCCCGTACGTATCGATGGCCAGTCGAGTACGCAGGTCCGTGTCCTATATAACTCACTCATCACGTGATACACATGTGTCAAGGCCATAGGGGATATGAAAATACCCCACATACTCATAGGGTAGTCAACTGACACAAGGTCGACATGCAAATAAAGACATAAATAAATATAACGACTAAATGTAGCCGCTTGCACCCAAGTGTGACTTGGACGCCCAATAGAAACAAAATGACAAATAAGAAAAATAAATATGCAATAATAAAATATACTAAAAATAAATGAGCACAATCAGAATCTATGGCAAGGTATACTTGCCTGTGGTGCGAGAAAGGCAATCCAAGAGTAGCAAGTGTCAGCACCAAAACTCACAAATCACAGATGACTCCAAACGCTGAAACAAATATCAAAAATAATCTCGGTGAAGAAGATATACCAAGGAAATGCCTGTCCAAAAGTCCAATTCTGGAACAGGGGCAAAATCGTAATTTTGGGTCAAAACGATGTCCGCCGTTGGACCCGCTTTTCACCGAAACGCGTGCCAAAGTCTATGGTCTCTAAAGTCGTCAAACTATATGTCTATGAATTCAGTTTGAGGAGAGAAACTCAATGGTATGTCCAGTTTTGGATTCCGATGAGCCGTGTACAAATTCGCCCATTTGAGTGGGTCGCGGGCCCGCCAAAAATGGGTTCCGATTCGACCTTCTCAGAATCGAACCAAACTTGGCATACAGGACTAGAATTTCGATTCGGACCTGTTAGCGCAAGTTTTGTCTCGATTCGACGACTGTACACGAAGTTATGGACAAGTTTGCAAAACGCCGATACGGGGGTATCTCGACGGATACGCGTTGATTTCGTCGCGCACACGCGACGAAATTGAGTTCCGTCAGTTCCCACACGTCAGCAACGTCCATACGCGCCTTTCTATGCATATAATGTGCGACCACGTCGTCCGGTTTGTCGGGGCGTACGTCGTATCGTGAAAATTTTCTGAAATTAACACTTTTGAAAACAATTTTTCGCTCAACTTTAACGCTGATTTAATTCGCGCACAGAAAACAAAATTTAGATCTACAAAGTGCATTTTAATCATGGTTATGTTGTCTACAGATGTGTTTAATTAGTTTCTGAAAAATCACGACATACAGATCGGAATTTGGCTTCTAAGTTGCGGTTTTAAAACTGGATTCCAACTCTGTTTCGACAGATTTTGGGGCAACTTTGCCTCGATTTCTCGAGCAATCCCCTGGATTTCCCAGGGTTCTATCTAAAGGAGATTAGAGGGGTTCATATGGGCTACGCAGAGAAATTTATAGTTCGAGAAATCATCGAGCGTGCGTGAAAAAAAATGGGTTAGAAGAGGGGTACCTCGCTGTTTGCAAAAACTGAGAACGCTCGAATTGTGGGGTCGTCTTGGGCTGTCCGGTAGCGTTCGCACGGTGGTGCGGCGCCGCCAACGTCCTGGGGAGCTCGCCTGGGGTTCGAGATGGAGAGGAGATGTGGAAGATGAAAGGTTATGGAGGATTAGGGTTTCGATTCTGTGTGGGTTTTATATCTCTGCTGCTGCCGACTTCTAATAGGTTTAGGAGTAAAAACATATGGGGGCTCGGGTTTACAAAAGTATGCTGCTATAGCTGCTGTTAGGTATTAGGGTGTGGGGTCGGTTTCTAAAGGGCGCAGCTACTAGCTGCTGGATTTTTGGGTTTAATGGTATTAGGTGGGGTCGGTTTTAAGGGGGGTTGGGTCTACTAGGTTTGAGCAGCAACCGCTGCTTAGTAATACCAATAAGGGGGTCGGGTGCTAAAGTGATGCTGCTGCTTACTTGGTTAAGTGGGGGTCGGGCCTACTAAAGAATTGCAGCTTCTGCTGCTGGTCTTGGTTAAGTGGGGGTCGGGCCCCCCTCCCAATCGCAGCTACTACTGCTTATGGGGGGCTCGGCCACCCCATCCCAATCGCAGCTACTGCTGCTTATGGGGGGCTCGACCACGCGCTGATTGTATAGGAATCCCACGCGCCGATTGTGCAGGAATCTCTCGCGTCGATTGGTGCAGAAAACCCACGCACCGATTGTGCAGGAATCCCACGCACCGATTGTGCAGGAATCCTACGCGCCGATTGTGGAGGAATCCCATGCGCCGGAATTGCTCTATTTTGCTGTTTTTGCCTGTTTAAGTTGTTTTGTAGCTAGAATCTTGAAAAACTCAAAACATAAAAGTTGTAGATCTTTTCCTTAGCTTCAAGAATATGTCACTAGTTACTTTATGCAAGTTTTTGTCGTTCACGATAATGTAAGAATAAAACATGATAGTGGCCCGCCGTGGTGCACTTTTAACAAGTAAACTGATATGATATATCATGACATGCTGTTATGACAGCTAGCCTGACATAACAAGTATGAATGACCTGGATACCGTGGGCGATTGTATTTTTACAAATAAACTGGTACTGTCTTGCATCATGTCTAGGATGGGGATCCCTGAATATCACGGTCAGGGGTACCTACTGAAATTGACTAAGGGTAATTAACTAGAATAATTCAGTAGTCATGAAGAGATTTCCAGCTACAGGCAATCCCGTTATCTGGACGCATTCAGTGGACTTGTAGCATACCGATGAGTAGGGCACATTTCCAGCACACAGTTACGTGTTGCATTCTTCATAAACGGACATTTGACCTGGATAACTGGATGGTCTGCAGGGCTTGTGGCTGTTGGGATAATCTCATTGCATCTTGCTAGTAACTAGGCATATAATAACCTTAGTTAGTTAAAAGTATCAAACCGTACTCTTGATTGGCCGTGATTGATTGGATGAAGTTTATTCCAGCTTAGTCTTATCCTGATTCTGTGCAAGATTGTGACATGACATGATTATTGATGCTTGACTTAACAATAACGATCAGGGGTCCAGTTCTGTTCATGCGAAGGGTTACAACCCCGGTCCTTGTTTGGTTTAAGGGTTGTAACCTGGCTTCCGGAGCAGTTCTGTGTCTTCTTTTCGTTTATTGTCTTATTGCTCCCCATGTCATGCTTGTCATATTTTATCTTACCTCAGTAACAGGATTATTTATACTGGCCTTAGCAATAAAGATCAGGGGTCCAGTTCTGTTCAGGCGAAGGGTTATAACTCCGGTCCTTGTTTGGTTTAAGGGTTGTAACCTGGCTCCCGGAGCAGTTCTGTGTCCTCTCTTCGTTTATTGTCTTTACTGTACCAATAGTATTTGAGACGGATTTCTATTCAGGTGAAGGGTTACAATCCCGGTCCTTATTTGGTTTAAGGGTTGTGACCTGGCTACTTGAATGGTTTTCTCGTACTCAGCTTACTGTTGTTATCTCTATTATTATCAGTTCTTTATTTATTATCTTTAATATTATAATGTGATATGCTGGTTTTAGTTCCTAAGTGAAGCCTCCTTTGTGGCACTTGCTCTTTCTAGGGTCTGACCCAGCTGGTTTTGTATGGCCAGATATCGGAGAAGCTCCAGAGGATCCACCTACCTTCCAGCCAGATGGTGACCACCAGACGTAACCCTGGCAACGAGTGGATTTCTTTTGTCCTTCCACTTTATTGTAAAATTATTCTTTTGAGGCGTTTAGCCGACGAGCACGTGTTAGCTCGTATTGTACCTTATTTACTGTCTACCTACGGGCTGTAACATGATTGGCAAATCCTAGGGTTGATCATGTATGACTGAAACTCTTGCTAGTCCTGACATTTTGTACGACTAGCTTCATGATCATTCAATATGTAATGTATGGGATGTCTTGCTATTATATATTGGTGCTCTGACATCTTGTTACTATTATTGCTTGCTTGAGATTGAGACAACAGGCTTGTTCATGACCATAAGAGACTGTTGGCTTGTAGTTAAACCCTCAATTATCTAGACAGTCGTGACCGTATAGCGAGGTGGGTTGCACTTCAATATACGTAGCTGGCTATGTACGCCCCCGCTCTCTAGTATTCTGGTTTTGGGGCGTGACAGTGACTATTAAGCTCATCAAAGGTAACAGATTCTTCAACAATCATAGATCTTTTATTAAAAACTCTATATATATTACTCTTAGCAGCATATTTGAGAAATATCCCTTCATCTGCTTTAGAGTCAAACTTTTCCAAGTTGTCCTTGGTGTTCAGAATAAAACAGCGACATCCAAAAACTTTAAAATAAAAAATATTTGGAATCATTCTCCTTTTTCACTTCGGATACGAGTAATCATGAATCCTTTTTCATTTTGTGCCTTTTTACAAAATATTTGAAATTCAAAAATAGCATCACTTTTATTTGATAAAAAGTAAACCCATGTATAAAGAGAGAAATCATCAACAATCACAAAGGCGTAGAGCTTACCGCCAAGACTAGCGACTCTACTTCGACCAAATAAATCTATATGAATTAACTGCGAGGGTCTAGAAGTACTTACAGCGTTGATGGATTTAAAAGATGACCTAGTTGCCTTATTCTTTTCACAATCAGCGCATACCATGTCTCTCTTGAATGTGATTTCGGGGAATCTTTTTACCAACTTTTTGGTGCATAGTCATGAGATAGTATCCATATTGGCATGTCCTAGCCTCATATGTCATAGCCAACTTTTATCTTAATTTGCTACTAGGCACCTTCCTATATTGTTAGTACTTTCTAAAAAGAAAATATAAATGTTGTCTTCCCTAATCCCTTCATATACGGAATTACCAGATGACATTTCATATATAGAGCATTTGTCTTTTACAAAGTTGATACCATAACCATTATCTGCCAAGTGACTTATGCTCAATAAGTTATGGTTCAACTCCGTAACTAGACAAACGTCTTCTATTACTGGATAAGGTGACATACCAACAGTGTCATTTCCAATTATATTACCTCTCAAGTTATTTCCGAAGGAAAAGTATCCTTCTTTCTTCATCGATAGCGTAGCAAACAAAGATGCATCACCAGTCATGTGCCGCGAACATCCGCTATCGAGGATCCACTTGCTTTTAGCATGAAAGGGTTGAGGGTCCGCCTATAGAATGAGTAGATAAATCCTTTGGTACCTATTTTTTGAAGGGTATATTTTGATTAGTCTTAGGTCTCCAAACAAGTATTTGATTGTCAACAAGCTTTCTTGCTAGACAATACTATGATATGTGCCCGTAAGTACCACATTATGTGCAAGTAAGTTTTGAAAAAGTGCTCTTTATTTCTGTGTTGACATATATTTGTGTCTTCTTTGAAAACCTATAGGTGAAAGCATAATTATGGTTAACGTGTTGCTTGCGTATTTTCTGTGGTTTAGTCCTCTTAGTTGTATGCTTAGCATTAGGACTAACCTTAGGCTATGTCACAGGAATAGCCTATTTTCCTAACTTGATCTCTAACTTTTTAGAGGCCGCACAAAACTTCTCATATTTGGCAGTCATATCAACGAGTCTCTGCTCTGTGACTAAGTGTCTCTTCTTCTCTATGTCATAAAGCTCTTGTATTTTGACATAGTCTTTTTCTTTCTTTTCGATGGTGATGATAGCCTCGTGGTAGTCTACTTTGAGCTTGGCTATCTCATCTGTGTTACCGATAGCAAATATCTCTTTAATGTCTTCAAGAAGATTAGACAATATTGCTACTTCGATTGTGCGTGCCTTAACCTCTTTGTGAGATTGCTTGTACTTGTCTAACACATTTCTATGTTCTTCAAGTAGTTTGCTAAAGGCATTCTTTAATTCATCGAAAGTAAAGTCATCATACAGAGGGTTAGATAATACCTTATTGAATGCCATAAGACAGGCATTAGCAGTGTTGCAGGGTCTATCATCTTTCTATGATTCACTGGCATCACTTTTATGCCAGATGCTTGTGTTTACATACTTTCGATCTGTTGTAGCTTTTCTGCTTGATCTTGATCTATCATATGGACTGCTTTTCTTTGACAGTAGACAGTCCTTCTTTATATGCCCTGACTTCTTACATCCAAAGTATATTGTTTCTTCTTCATTACTTTTATGGACGTCTTTCTTCTTTTGGTTTCATCTCTCAAACTTTAAGAATTTTATGAAGTTCCTTACTAGCAGGGCTTGCTCATCACTACTTGATGGTTCTTTGTCAGAATAATTGTTTGTATCTCTTTTGTCTTGTACTTTGAAGGCGATAGATTTTTCTTTGGGGGTTGCTTCTTCAAATTATTGCAAGTCTAACTCATGGGTTATTAGCTTGCCTATAACTGTCTCCAGAGTCATTATGGTGAGATCATTTCTTTCAATGATTGCAGCTGTCTTTGGGTTCGAATTCTTGGTTAGAGTCCGTAGCACCTTTCTTATCTTCTCATGGCTACTGTAATCATTACCAAGAGATTGCAAAGGATTAGTAATATCTTAGAAACGAGTAAACATCTGTGTAATTGATTCATCGGGTTTTATTTTAAATGATTCATATTTCTGTGTTAGCCTACTGATTTTGGATTCCTTCACTTGGGAAGTACATTCATGAGTTACCTTAAGAAGTCTCCAAATATCATAAGATGTAGTACAGGTAGAAATACGATTAAACTCTCCATCTTGTCAATTGTACAGAATAGTATATTGATGGCACGTACATCTAGACTAGCATTTGCCTTTTTTTGTCTGTGTATTTGTCGTGTGGCTTGTCTACAAGTACACCTTCAATCACTATTGGTGTCGGTTTCTTATAACCGTCAATTACTATAGACCAAAGATCAAAGTCAAGAGACTTTAGAAAGAACTCATTCATGTTTTCTAATAAGTGTAGTTTGTGGGGGTCTATTTGTGGATTGCCTTTTACCATTGAATATTGATTTCATGGCTGCCATATATACTTTCTAGAGTGTTATATAATAATATAACCTGCTCTGATACCAATTGTAGGACCGTTGATCACCTCTAAGGGCTGAATAGAGTGTGTGTGTGTGTGCAGCAAAAAATAATCATCACTAAAAATTAACAAATTATAAATTATGGCAGGAACAAGAGACAATAAATTAAATGGCAGTAAGAGATAGAAGATCAAACTCAGTGAACAGCACGATATATACGTGTTTTCCTCTGAGAGGACTAATCCAGTCGCGAGTGCTCTTGCCCGCTGTTAATCCACTATTTGCAAGCTAAATAAGACCTTATCGTCTCTTTACAATACTGTACTTGGCGACAAATGCACGACCGACTTCAAACACTGTTCTTGGTGATGAGCGCATGACCGACTCCAAAAACTGAAAAGTTTTCTGACTTGTAACCTTTTTACAACTCTGTAAACCAAAGACTCTAAATCGAACAGAATATTTACTGGCTTTGGCTAAGAGTAGTATAGGTAAAATGTGAAAGCTTTTAGATCACTAGAAAGACACTTAGTAATAGATAGAGAGAAGAATGAATGAATGAATGATTAGAAATGTAAAAATCTTTCTCTATTTATATTATTTTTTCTGACCGAACTCGGACAGAATTCGGGCTAAGTTCGGATGATAAGATCTCGCAAACGAACGTTGGATACAGATTTGGAGGAAACAAATATTCAAAAAAATTCAGACCGAACTCGAACCGAACTCGGCCAGAGTTCTATCCAAATTTTGTCTAAGCAGAATATAATTTTTGGGGTCCAAATTGCATATAGTTTTTGGGCTATTTGGATATGTAGTTTTGACATAAGTAGGTAGGCTTTTTGGATATATGGACTAGAGATAACCTAAGCCAGTAATATCTTGATCGATCTTACATTTATATTTTCTAGACTCAATAAAAGTAAAATACAGAAGAAGTATAAAAAGACTCGATCTGGATTCATATACAATTGCTTTTGGATGATGACTTAAATTGTCACTACCACTTTTCTAGCTTGGGGGTCATTTGGTCATTTTTGAAAAATTGTGAATTATTTGGAATTATTATTTATTAATTGGGTTTATTATAATTAATATAATTTTTAGTGATTTTTGGTGATTTTTAGTAGAATTGATTTTGACCATATAGTTGACTTTGACTAGTGTTGACTAGAAGACTAACCTAGTGACTAACCTAGGTTAAGACCACTTGGTTAGGTTAAGTAAACTTGGTTTGACCTAATTTAGTGAGGGTTAAGTCATTAGGAGAGATTTGGAGTTGATTTGACTAATATGGCTTATGACTTCATAAGTCATGATTAATGACTTGATTTAAAGCCCATAGGCCCACACCATGAACCAACCCTAACCCTAATCAGCCCATGGCAGCCACTATTGATCTTCCCCTTCCTATTTAACGCCCCTTAAAGTTAGGGCTAGCCTCCATTAGAAAGTTCTTGCCAAGTTGTAGAAAGAGGTATTTCCCATCTTCAATAAATCCTAGTAAATTCATTTTAATTCCTTTTTAACCCAAATAAATTGCATTGAGTCCTAAATTTCCTCTACTTTCTGTTGGTACCAAGTGTTCTCAGCATTGGAGCTCATTGGAGGAATTTGGCCATCAAGAGGAGCACTCTTTGTGGAGCTTTTTTGGAGCTTTTGATACTCATAGGTATATTCAAATCCACACCATAGAATTTTGTTATTTTTGCATCATTAGGGAGCCCTATACCTAGCCTAACTATAGGAATAGGAATCCCCAAATTTTCGTGTCCTTTCGTGTCCAAACTGGACACGTATCAGTGAATGGTATTAGGTGTTTGATGAAATACCCCAATGGGCATTTCGTGTAAATTTTGAGTATTTGTTTGAGTAGGAAATTATTATTTAACCTCGCTTACACGTTTTTGAAGTTTGTGTCGGGTTTTCTTGTCGTGTCGAGTCGTGTCGGGCACGTGTACCACGGTCGTGCATACGCACGCGCGGGGACTGTGCGTGCCCTGCCACTCGGGCACGTTTTCGACACGGACATGCCACCCCGACACATGGGATTTGACACACGGATGGGGGCCGACACTGACACGGGGCTCCCTAAGTTTTAGGGTCCCATGTGTCGTATCGGACACGCACGAACACGTGCACCGTTCTCGCACTGTGCAGTTTCTGTTGAAAATATGCACTGACATACGTGTGTCGTGTCGTGTACACGCGACTTGGACACGATACAGGGTGTCCTAACCCTAGCCCTAGTCTAGGTCGACACTGGGACACAACCACATGGGTTGTGTCGTGTCGTGTCGTGCACACGAACTCGAGGAACACGTGCACGAGGAGCAGTTTTCTGTGCACTGCTTTGGTGTTTGTTTCGAATGGACACGTTTGTGTCCACTTTTGTGGACACAAACCACTTGTGTGACACGTACACATTATGTAGATATGTTACCAACCATTAATTGACCATTTTAGTTTAATTTTCTAGATCAATTCCCTATTTCTCTATTTTCCTGATACACACATTTATCTAAATGTTCACTGTTCTGTCCAGTTTTCTAAAATTGGATTTTTAGCATTCAATTAACCTATTAGACACTGCTAATTACATGTAATTAAATGCCTAATATGTTCTCCTATGTGTTTCCTAAGTGTGTGTCTAAATTGGACTGTTTTGGATGTGTGTTCTTCATAAAATCTGAGATTTCAATTATAAGACTGTTTTAAATAGGTATGTGATTATATAGGTGTTATTTTGAACTGTTAAATTTAGTTTTGTTAACTATTTGATAGGGGGGAGTTGTTATATGAAAATCTGAGATTTAAATCAAGGGTTAAACTGTTAAAATGGTGTATTGATTTGGGCAAACTGTTATGGTATTCAAATGTATATAGGTGTGGGTTTAAACTATTTTTACTGGTTTTTTTTGAACTGTTATGAAATGTGTAAATCTGAGATTTGAAAAAGGGGGGATTCCTGTGTAAATCTGAAATCTGGGAATGATATGGGACTGTTTTGCCATTGATTATTTTCCTACACTGTTGTGTATCACCCTCACTTTCACTCATGACACACATACACCCTCTACCTAGCACACACACACTATCACACTCTAGCCTTTTACACTCCTCACTGTTTTTGTATCACTCACTTGAGTAAAATGTTCACTGTTTACACATGTCAATTCTCTCACTGTTTTCTAGCCTAACAAACTCTATCACTCACACACTCATGTATCCTATCACTTCACTCCACACACACACACTTTCTCATGTCTAACACACACACACACATGCCTTGTCTCTCTACACACACAAGCCTAACACTCTATCACACATGCTAGCCTAGGTTTCATGTTACACATATGTCTCCCCTCACATGCTTTACTAGTACACACATACACTAGTATGTTTATGTTCCCTCTCTCTTTCATATGTATATATATATATATGATACTATGTGATATGATATGTTATAGAGTATGGGATACAATATGTCATAATGTAATGTATATATATATGGGATATTATGTGTTATGATATATATATATATATATATATATATATATATATATATATATATATATATATATATATATATATATATATATATATATATATATATATATATATATGTGTGTGTGTGTGTGTGTGTGTGTGTTATGTGTATAGATGTTTTGTAGGTTGTGTAGACTTGGCTTAGCCTATTGGCCCATGGCCTAGTCTTCTAGCCTATGGCATGGTATGCCTAGTATGGAGTCTAGAATAGACTGTTTAGCCTTGTTAGGACCTAGAATGGCTTGTTAGACCTAGAATAGACTAGTTTGACTAGTTTGACTTAGGTTTTACTTGGTTGACCTAGTTTGACTTCTAGGGTTGACCAGAGTTGACTTTGGTCTAGATTGACCTAGATTCATGTAGAATGCATTGATTTGCATCTTATTATCATTGTAGACTCATAGTGACTTGTACTGTTCTATAGGAGACAGACACCACTCCTCGGACAGTATATATTCTCCAGATTTACTGGTTACAGGCGAGTACATTCTCTGATCATTTCATATCCTGCATTAGGAGTATATTTCCCGCTTTAGATTACTTTACATGATGCTGACACGTTGGAAACATGGATTAGTACTATATGGATCTTGTTGGGCGATGTTATCCCCTTAGCGGATACATCGGGTATTTCGTGTTCGTGTACTTTATCGTGAATATCGTGTACTCCTTATATTTGTGACATTCGTGTACGAAACATGTAAACTCGTGTATAATCATGTATTCACATGACCTTCGTGTACAATAACATAACTTAGCCAGATCCTTGTGTATTGATTGGGGCGGGGGAGTAGAAGTGGTTATATATCCAATCCCGTAGATTACTCGTGTACAACCTCTGTAGATTACTCGTGTATAACATCGTGCCGTTTACATAACCATCTTGTGCTCTGAATCACTAGACACTATCAGTTCTCTATTATACTGTAGCTATTTATTTACAGTCTTTCCTGTTTACCATATTATTCTTCGGTCTCTTGTATCTTACTCTCTAGCATGATTATATATCCTGACCTGTTATGATTTGTTGAGATGTACTGTGCTCGCTTCTGTCCTGACTGGACCTGTTGAAATATTACAAAGGACGAGGCTGAGGCGTTCTGCCGTACCTACTACGGTGCTACACTAGACGAGTGCCTGGACTTGGACCAGCAGCAGGATCTACTAGCAGTAGATGACACTCCCTTAGACTAGGACTGTCTTTACTTTACTTGGATTACTGTATTTGGATTTCAGAGATTTGGACATGTATTTATTTATAGACACTTAGAATTCTGGTTGTATCTCTGTGATGTTTCTTTCCTGGATTTTATCATCTATTGTCAGTCTATCTTATCTCCTGTTCTACCTTAGCTGTGATTGAGATATATTCTGTTATGTCACCCCCACTCGGGGAGTATAACTGTTTATTACCTATATCTGTTAGATGTTGTGACCTAGGACAGCGTTCTACCGCCGACACTGCGGCGTAGGCTGGACGTACCACGTCTCGTGCCCTTACTCTAGGGTGCGGGTCGTGACACATTTTTAGTGGTGGCCCATGCAGGTCTAGGTTGGAAATGTAGTGGTATTCGAACTAGAATATCACTGCAGCCTGCAGTAGAAATTAGTATATTTTTGAAGGTACTCAATCACACTAGGAAAATTTTCTTATCAGATTCCGTATATCTATTTTGCTGCTTATTGTCTTCCTTAGAATTTTAAACTGTCCTCCCTAGATTTTTTGACTCATTCTCAGTAATTGTTTCTTGTTTGATCTGTATCTCCAGGATGGTTGAGACGAGATCGCATCGCCCCGCGACGGAAGAGGCTGGAGTGGGGTCTGCCACCTCTCGTGTCCAGCAGCCAGCTCCCAGTACCATGGGGCCAGTGCAGCCCTCAGGAGTCGGTATTTCTGCCACTTTTGGAGGAGCACCTCCAGCAGTCAGGAGGCCAGTTGTGATTCCTGAGATCCTTCCACCGCAGCAGCCTCCGCCTGCGAGGATGGTAGATGATGCACATCTCTTCTCCTTCGTGGAGAGGATTCTTGAGTCCTACCAGCAGCAGCAGACGAGGCAGACTGCAGATTTTAGGCAGGGGATCGACGAGGCACACCAGCTGGTTCACACCACAGTCGAGATGATTACTGCTCAGGGGGCCCAGCAGCAGTCCCGTCGGTGGGAGAAGGACATTCAGGACTTCCAGAAGATGCATCCTCGGGAGTTCTTCGGCACAGAGGACATTCACATTGCAGACGACTGGATAGAGCATATTGAGGAGATCTTCCGACTGGCGGAGATACCAGATCGACTCCAGATCGAGGCGACGGGCAGCCAGATGTAGGACTTAGCCCGTGCGTGATACCAGGCAGATCCCAGGATGGAAGTTGAGGGCCAGACTTGGGCCCAGTTCAAGGAGCTGTTCAAGGAACAGTTCTTTCCTAATGTTGCCTTGGGAGGTATCGAGGCACAGTTCGAGGCTCTGGCTCAGGGGAACCAGACGGTGGCTGAGTACGCCGGGGAGTTCTGCAGATTGGCCCGGTTCATAGATGATTTGACTGAGAAGACGAAGGCGAGGAAGTTTCCCCGAGGTCTGATTAGAGAGATTCGGTCGCTGACTAAGAGCGACCGGAACGCCACTTTTGCTGAGATATTTTCTGGGGCTATGGCGACGGAGGACGACCTAGGGCTGAAGCTGAAGAGGGGTCGTGACTTCCAGGGTGGCAGCAGCAGTCAGGGGCAGGCCAAGAGGCCTCACTTCCAGCAGCACTTTCAGCAGCAGAGGCCAGTTCAGCAGCACCAGCATCAGGGCCGTGCACCTTTTCAGCAGGTGCAGCACCAGCAGCAGAGAGGGCAGCTAGCACCCAGGCAGCAGGCTATTAGTTGTACTTTCTGTAAGAAGCCTGGGCACAAGTGGGACGAGTACAGGAAGACACTCGGTAGATGCTTGATGTGTGGATCAGCAGACCATCAGATGCGAGAGTGTCCAGTTGCGTCGATGCGTCCGATACCAGGAGGAGCTGGGGCAGCCAAGGCTCCAGTAGGCCAGCAGAGGGGACCAGCCCTGCAGACCCAGCAGCAGAGGTTCCAACAACAGGCACGAGGTGGACAGCAGGGGCGAGCTTTCGCCATGGCAGCTGAGGATACCGAGGCCATCGAAGAGCTGATAGCAGGTTCGGTTCTTCTAGATTCCCTTCCAGCATTTGCACTCTTTGATTCCGGGGCTTCCCACAGCTTTGTGTCAGTATCGTATGCTATTAGACACACTTTGGTTTTTGAACCCTTGCCTAGAACCTGCAAGATCACGATCGGGGGTGGGGTCATCCTCGTGAGTGATGTTTGCAGAGGGTGAAGTGTTATATTGGGAGGCCGAGAGTTGGAAGTGAGTTTACTCGTCATGCCATTACCGAACTACGATATAGTATTAGGTATGAACTGGCTGAGTAGACACCACGTCCGCATTGATTGCCGTAGGGGTAGAGTTTTGTTCGGGGCGCCAGGAGAGCCAGAGTTTGAGTACACCCGACGGCAGGCAGAGCAGGACGACGGAGTCTTCTGCGGAGCTTCAGTTGAGGAGCAGGTGGCTCCGCATCCCTTGATCGTAGAGTTTATGGACGTATTTCCAGAGGAGTTGCCAGGGCTTCCATCGAACAGAGATGTAGAGTTCTCGATAGACTTGGTTCCCGGCGCGGAACCGATCTCCCAGCATGTCTATCGAGTGAACAACAGCGAGTTAGTGGAGCTGAAGAAGCAGGTGGATGAGCTGCAGGACAAAGGTTTCATTCGCTCGAGTTCTTCACCTTGGGGTGCACCAGTACTCTTCGTACCCAAGAAGGATGGGTCGGTACGTATGTGTATCGACTACAGGGCACTTAACAACCTGACAATCAAGAACAGATATCCACTGCCGTGGATCGATGATCTGTTTGATCAGTTGAGCGGAGCTCGGGTGTTCTCCAAGATTGATTTGAGGTCGGGTTATCACAAGGTGAAGGTGAAGGGGGAGGATATTCCCAAGACCGCTTTCAGGACGCGGTACGGACAGTTTGAGTTTTTGGTTATGCCATTTGGGCTAACCAATGCACCAGCAGTGTTCATGAATCTAATGAACAAGGTGTTCCACCAGTACTTGGACAAGTTCGTGGTGGTGTTCATTGATGATATCTTGGTATATTCCAAGACTGAGGAGGAGCACGAGGAGCATCTGCGGATAGTGCTAGAGACTCTCCGGAGGGAGCAGCTTTATGGAAAACTCTCCAAGTGTGAGTTTTTCTTGGACCGGGTGGACTTCTTGGGGCATGTAGTGACTGGAGATGGTATCTCAGTTGACCCCAAGAAGATTTTAGCAGTTGAGGCTTGGACAACGCCAACTTTAGTAGCTGAGATCAGGAGTTTCCTGGGGCTGGCAGGATACTATAGGAGATTTGTGCAGGATTTCTCCCGGGTTGCAGAGCCGTTGACACGGTTGACCCGGAAGGATGCTGAGTATGTTTGGTCAGAAGAGTGTCAGGCAGCTTTTGATGAGTTGAAGAAGCGGCTTACGACGGCTCCGATTCTGACATTGCCTTCAGGATCAGGTGGATTCACTATTTATAGTGATGCTTCAGGGAAGGGGCTGGGTTGTGTCTTACAGCAACATGGAAAGGTGATTGCCTATGCTTCCAGGCAATTGCGTCCCCATGAGAAGAACTACCCCACCCATGACCTGGAGCTGGCGGTGGTGATTTTTGCTTTGAAGTTATGGAAGCACTATCTGTATGGCGAGAGGGTGGAGATTTTCACAGATCACAAGAGCTTGAAGTATGTGTTTACACAGAAAGAGCTCAACATGAGGCAGCGCAGGTGGCTTGAGTTGATGAAGGACTTTGATATCGTACTTCAATATCACCCGAAAAAGGCCAACGTGGTTGCCGATGCCTTGAGTAGGTATCCGACAGCCATGTGTTTGACCATGGATCGGCACCTGCTTGTAGACTTGGAGAGCCTTGGGATAGATGTGATTGTGCCCGGAGTACAGATACAGTTATGGGGCCTTCAGATACAGTCGGGCTTGATGGACAGGATCAAGGCGACACAGTTCGATGATGTGGCTCTGCGGTGTATCCGAGAGTAGATCAGTGCAGGAATGGAGGATGTTGAGTTCTCACTTGCAGAGGATGGTGCCCTGAGGCACGGTTCCCGGTTATGTGTGCCTAGCGGGGAGCTCAGAGAGCAGGTTATGCAGGAGGCTCACAGATCGCAGTACTCTATACATCCTGGTGCCAACAAGATATACAGGGATCTGCGAGAGCATGTCTGGTGGTACGGGATGAAGAGGGAGGTGTCCCACTTCGTAGCTAGATGCTTGGTCTGTCAGCAGGTCAAGGTAGAGAGGCAGAGGCCCGGAGGATTATTGCAGTCGTTGCCCATTCCAGAGTGGAAGTGAAAACATATTACCATGGATTTTGTATCGGGGTTGCCGTGTACACCATGAGGGAAAGACGCGATTTGGGTCATCGTTGACAGGTTGACCAAATCGGCGCACTTTTTGCCACTCAAGGTGGGTACGTCTACAGAGAGGCTCGCGGAGTTGTATATGAGGCAGATAGTCAGGATTCACTGAGTTTCCGTCAGCATAGTCTCAGATCGGGATAGTCGCTTTACTTTCCATTTCTGGAGGAGTCTGCAGACTAGCTTGGGCACCCAGCTCAAGTTTAATACCGCATACCACCCCCAGACGGACGGACAGTCAGAGAGGACTATTCAGACACTTGAGGATATGATGCGGACGTGCGTCCTGGATTTTGGAGGTTCCTGGGAGGATCACCTACATTTGATGGAGTTTGCTTACAACAATAGTTTTCAGGCCAGCATTGAGATGTCACCGTTTGAGGCTCTGTACGGGCGTAGATGTCGTACACCCTTATCTTGGGATAATGTTGGAGAGCGAGCTTTACTGAGACCAGAGATGGTTGTTGACGCAGCCGAGAAGGTGAAGCTCATCAGGGACAAACTTCGCGTGGCGCAGGACAGACATCGGCACTGGGCCGATAGCCACCGGAGGCCGCTGGAGTTTGAGGTATAGTTTTAGAGATAGGATTAGAAGTAGGCTGTTTTAATTTTTGTTTTGTTTGATTGATCATGTTTGATTTTTAGTAATTTGAGACCTTGCTTGTGATTAGGTTGGAGACATGGTTTTTCTGCGGATATCTCTGACTCGTGGTACGATACGTTTTGGTGGAGGTGGGAAGCTTAGCCCACGCTTCATCGGCCCTTTCGTTATCAGCGGGAGAGTCGGTGACGTGGCATACAAGCTAGACTTGCCACCTGCACTAGTGGGAGTTCACAACGTATTCCACGTGTCACAGTTGAGATGGTACGTGGCTGACCCTAGCCATGTGCTCGATCATTCGGAGATTGAGGTTGGGCCTACTCTCAGTTATCCAGAGCAGCCTGTGGAGATTCTAGATCGCCGAGAGAAGGTATTGAAGAACCAGGTGATACCCTTGGTACGCGTCGCATGGATGCATCATTCTCCAGGAGAGTCGACCTGGGAGCGGGAGGATGAGATGCACGAGCGGTACCCCTATCTTTTTGGACCTTGAGGTATACTTTTCTATCCTTCTCAGCAGTTTAGTTTCGCCTTTAATTTCGAGGACGAAATTATTTTAAGAAGGGTAGATTTGTCACTACCACTTTTCTAGCTTGGGGGTATTTTGGTCATTTTGGTCATTTTTGAAAAATTGTGAATTATTTGGAATTATTATTTATTAATTGGGTTTATTATAATTAATATGAATTTTAGTGATTTTTTGGTGATTTTTAGTAGAATTGATTTTGACCCTATAGTTGACTTTGACTAGTGTTGACTAGAGGACTAACCTAGTGACTAACCTAGGTTAAGACCACTTGGTTAGGTTAAGTAAACTTGGTTTGACCTAATTTAGTGAGGGTTAAGTCATTAGAACTTGTTTGGAGAGATTTAGAGTTGATTTGACTAATATGGCTTATGACTTCATAAGTCATGATTAATGACTTGATTTAAAGCCCATAGGCCCACACCATGAACCAACCCTAACCCTAATCAGTCCATGGCAGCCACTATTGATCTTCCCCTTCCTATTTAATGCCCCTCAAAGTTAGGGCTAGCCTCCATTAGAAAGTTATTGCCAAGTTGTAGAAAGAGGTATTTCCCATCTTCAATAAATCCTAGTAAATTCATTTTAATTCCTTTTTAACCCAAACAAATTGCATTGAGTCCTAAATTTCCTCTACTTTCTGTTGGTACCAAGTGTTCTCAGCATTGGGGCTCATTGGAGGAATTTGGCCATCAAGAGGAGCACTCTTTGTGGAGCTTTTTTGGAGCTTT
Organism: Iris pallida; assembly: GCA_029216955.1. Taxonomy (NCBI): domain Eukaryota; kingdom Viridiplantae; phylum Streptophyta; class Magnoliopsida; order Asparagales; family Iridaceae; genus Iris; species Iris pallida. The sequence continues at coordinate 1,747,245 of JANAVB010024600.1, read as the reverse complement.
TGATACTCATAGGTATATTCAACTCCACACCATAGAATTCTGTTATTTTTGCATCATTAGGGAGCCCTATACCTAGCCTAACTATAGGAATATGAATCCCCAAATTTTTGTGTCCTTTCGTGTCCAAATTGGACACGTATCAGTGAATGGTATTAGGTGTTTGATAAAATGCCCCAATGGGCATTTCGTATGAATTTTGAGTATTTGTTTGAATAGGAAATTATTATTTAACCTCGCTTACACATTTCTGAAGTTTGTGTCGGGTTTTCGTGTTGTGTCGGGCACGTGTACCACGGTCGTGCACACGCGCGCGGGGACTGTGCGTGCCCTGCCACTCGGGTACGTTTTCGACACGGACACGCCACCCCGACACGTTGGATTTGACGCACGAATGGGGGCCGACACTGACACGGGGCTCCCCAAGTTTCAGGGCCCCACGTGTCGTGTCGGACACGCACGAACACGTGCACCATTCTCACACTGTGCAGTTTTCTGTTGAAAACGTGCACTGACACGCGTGTGTCGTGTCGTGTACACGCGACTTGGACACGATACAAGATGTCCTAACCCTAGCCCTAGTCTAGGTTGACACTGGGACACAACCACATGGGTTGTGTCGTGTCGTATCGTGCACACGAACTCGAGGAACATGTGCACAAGGAGCAGTTTTCTGTGCATTGTTTTGGTGTTTGTTTCGAATGGATACGTTTGTGTCCACTTTTGTAGACACAAACCACTTGTGTGACACGTACACATTGTGTAGATATGTTACCAACCATTAATTGACCATTTTAGTTTAATTTTCTAGATCAATTACCTTTTTTCCTATTTTCCTGATACACACATTTATCCAAATGTTCACTGTTCTGTCCAATTTTCTAAAATTGGATTTTTAGCATTCAATTAACCTATTAGACACTACTAATTACATGTAATTAAATGCCTAATATGTTCTCCTATGTGTTTCCTAAGTGTGTGTCTAAATTGGACTATTTTGGATGTGTGTTCTTCATAAAATCTGAGATTTCAATTATAAGACTGTTTTAAATAGGTATGTGTTTATATATGTGTTATTTTGAACTGTTAAATTTAGTTTTGTTAACTGTTTGATAGGGGGAGTTGCTATGTGAAAATCTGAGATTTAAATCAAGGGTTAAACTGTTAAAATGGTGTATTGATTTGGGGAAACTGTTATGGTATTCAAATGTATATAGGTGTGGGTTTAAACTGTTTTTACTGGTTTTTTTTTTGAACTGTTATGAAATGTGTAAATCTGAGATTTGAAAAAGGGGGGATTCCTGTGTAAATCTGAAATCTGGGAATGATATGGGACTGTTTTGCCATTGATTATTTCCCTACACTATTGTGTATCACCCTCACATTCACTCATGACACACACACCCTCTACCTAGCACACACACACTATCACACTCTAGCCTTTTACACTCCTCACTGTTTTTGTATCACTCACTTGAGTAAAATGTTCACTGTTTACACATGTCAATTCTCTCACTGTTTTCTAGCCTAACATACTCTATCACTCACACACTCATGTATCCTATCACTTCACTCTACACACATACACTTTCTCATGTCTAACACACACACACACATGTCTTGTCTCTCTACACACACAAGCCTAACACTCAATCAAACATGCTAGCCTAGGTTTCATGTTACACATATGTCTCCCCTCACATGCTTCACTAGTACACACATACACTAGTATGTTTATGTTCCCTCTCTCTTTCATATGTATATATATATATGATACTATGTGATATGATATGTTATAGAGTATGGGATACAATATGTCATAATGTAATGTATATATATATATGGGATATTATGTGTTATGATATATATATTTTATATATATATATATATATATATATATATATATATATATATATATATATATATATATATATATATATATATATATATGTTATGTGTATAGACGTTTTGTAGGTTGTGTAGACTTGGCTTAGCCTATTGGCCCATGGCCTAGTCTTCTAGCCTATGGCATGGTATGCCTAGTATGGAGTCTAGAATAGACTGTTTAGCCTTGTTAGGACCTAGAATGGCTTGTTAGACTAGAATAGACTAGTTTGACTAGTTTGACTTAGGTTTTACTTGGTTGACCTAGTTTGACTTCTAGGGTTGACCAGAGTTGACCAAGAGTTGACTTTGGTCTAGATTGACCTAGATTCATGTAGAATGCATTGATTTGCATCTTATTATCATTGTAGACTCATAGTGACTTGTACTGTTCTATAGGAGACAGACACCACTCCTCGGACAGTATATATTCTCCAGATTCACCGGTTACAGGCGAGTACATTCTCTGATCATTTCATATCCTGCATTAGGAGTATATTTCCTGCTTTAGATTACTTTACATGATGCTGACACGTTGGAAACACGGATTAGTACTATATGGATCTTGTTGGGCGATGTTATCCCCTTAGCGGATACATCGGGTATTTCGTATTCGTGTACTTTATCGTGAACATCGTGTACTCCTTGTATTTGTGACATTCGTGTACAAAACGTATGAAATCGTGTATAATCATGTATTCACATGACCTTCGTGTACAATAACATAACTTAGCCAGATCCTTGTGTATTGATTGGGACGGGAGAGTAGAAGTGGTTATATATCCAATCCAGTAGATTACTCGTGTACAACCTCTGTAGATTACTCGTGTATAACATCGTACCGTTTACATAACCATCTTGTGCTCTGAATCACTGGACACTATCAGTTCTCTATTATATTGTAGCTATTTATTTACAGTCTTTCCTGTTTAACATATTATTCTTCAGTCTCTTGTATCATACTCTCTAGCATGATTATATATCCTGACCTGCTATGATTTGTTGAGATGTACTGTGCTCGCTCCTGTCCTGACTGGACCTGTTGAAATATTACAGAGGATGAGGCTGAGGCGTTCTGTCCTACCTACTACGGTGCTACACTAGACGAGTGCCTGGACTTGGACCAGCAGCAGGATCCACTAGCAGTAGATGACACTCCCTTAGACTAGGACTGTCTTTACTTTACTTGGATTACTGTATTTGGATTTCAGAGATTTGGACATGTATTTATTTATAGACACTTAGAATTCTGGTTGTATCTCTGTGATGTTTCTTTCCTGGATTTTATCATCTATTATCAGTCTATCTTATCTCCTGTTCTACCTTAGCTGTGATTGAGATATATTCTGTTATGTCACCCATATTCGGGGAGTATAACTGTTTATTACCTGTATCTGTTAGATGTTGTGACCTAGGACAGCGTTCTACCGCCGACACTGCGGCGTAGGCTGGACGTACCTACGTCTCGTGCCCTTATTCTAGGATGCGGGTCGTGACATGAATGCTCTTTGTAGATGCAGGATGTAGACGTATACGTTCTTTGATATTTATTTCAACAACCTATAACTTTAGTAGCAATCATATATTTTGTGTATCGACTTAAGTTGTCGTTGATTATCAAAATCAGGTGTGACCATTTAGGCAATGGCCAACTAGGGAGTCAACATATTGGGCAATACACTGGTGAGTGGCCTTAACCCAACTCACCTAAAACTAACACGGTTTATTATGTGTGGGCAAGCAAATTACTAAGTGGTATATCTAATCTTTCCCTAGGATAAGTTAACAATTCATACATATGTGTGTGTATGTAGTCGGATAAGTTTGATTGCAGCTGTACATGAAGATGAATTGTGTCACTTGAAATAGTGTATCTAACACAATGCAATTATCCTTCCCTGCAACCAAGTTACTAACGTTCATAACATATATATGTGTCATACATATTTCCATGTATCAATTATTAGCCTTTATAAATATAAATGTGTCGTGAGTTCGTCCCAGAAATTAACTTATAAAGCCTGCAAACATATATCATTTGCATGTAGCTGAACTATATGAAGGTCATTGGTGAACACACACCATCTTGGACTTCTAGTGAGACGACGATCCTTTCAGTATAGGTAATGAGCCCCCTGAAAGTTCTCGAATCACCCTGTGCTAGTATGTCAACGCCCTGTTTCCCTAGGCCAAATCGGTCCCGGTGTCCGACAATCGTTTGAGGAACTAAACCTTGTGCACAAGTTGTCTATGACTATGCATGACTATATCTACTTAGCTATTAAATATAATATACATGATAACATAACTTGATATAAATATGTAATCGCATTCTCTTTTCCACTATCACATTTTCGAGCCATCGCTCACACTTCCATTCTCCTCAATCCAGAAATTTCTACCTTAGTCTACAAGATAACATAAGAATATACATTATTTTTCACATGATAACATAACAAAAGTTCAATATCCATGTCTATAATAGCAATACAATAATCCATGTCTATAACAGCAGTATAATAATCCATGTTCTATATAGAAGTACAAAAATTCATGCATCTAAATAGCATGTACAATATTCCATATATCTATATACAAGTTGAACAAAAACTACTCTCTCTTATCTTGGTTCTTTTTACTTGGCATTAGCAATCTCATTGAATATAGAACAACGACAAATAACAGTTTCCTTTTTATTAAGTGTGAAGGTAAATGAGAGAATGGTTAAAACTACCCATCATTTGACAAATTGACTTCATCCCGATCAAAAACTTTGAATGCTACCTCTACATAAATCCAAGTCCAACCAGACCTCCGAGCCAACAAACCAGCACAATGCACTGTGCATAAGGGGGCATTACAATCTTCCATCTTTCCCCTCTTTTTCTGAGCTCTTTTCCTCCCTTTTGGTCTTGTACAACCATGAATGATAGATTTTACTAGTTGATATCTTACTTTAATCGTTTTATGTGAAATTTAGGAAAATATTTATTCGCTATTTCTTTCAGTAAGAAGACTCGATGTCAAAATTTGTATAAATCTTCTTTATAACAAAGGAATTTTTGTTACTTTGACTGCTTTATTTTTGTACTTTTATCTTTGGATTGTTTATTTTTGTTTATTGTACATAATCTTAGTTATTATTATTCTCTGCAGGCAATGGTTATTAGAATTACAATCTGAATTGGAATATACAAATTGAAGGGGAAACAAAACTAAAAATCCAAGCTTATTGTTATTTGCTGAATATCTATTTGTTATGTGTTGCATATGCTTATGTGTTTTAATTTTGTTTAGTTAAAATTGTTTGGTCTAGGACTCTAGAATGTTTTCTAAGAAACAACTCTCTGAAAATTTGAAAAGAAAAAAAAGAACTAAGAGAAAAAAAAAGCAACATATTGAACTTTAATTAATTGATAGATGAAATTTGAGCCTTTTGTTTTCACGCATCTTTAAAAGAAAAAAGAGAGAGGACATCACATGGAATTTCGCCCTAGATATTAAAATTCCAAGGTTGGCTTTGTGTATGTGTGTGTGCGTGTGTGTGTGTGTGTGTGTGTGTGTGTGTCTATATATATATATATATATAAATATATATATATATATATATATATATATATATATATTTTGGAAGAATGTAATTGTATTGATAAATAGAGAAGACATTTCAAACATACCATCTTATAGGAAATCAAGGAATTTTCCACCCCTCAATGTCAGAACCACTAGCCCATATTTCATTATTACATTACTTAATCATAAAAGAAATGATTTTTCATAAGACGTTCCTCCCTCCGATGTCTATATCAACCTAACCCATGCCGGATTGTCTGTGGTAATTAGCGGACTCTGCTCAATATGTCGTATGACATCCTCATCCACTCCCTGGATCTCTAAATGTGGTTGATCTTGGCTAATATCCTCACTAGTCCTACCAGCATGCCTCTTTCTACTAGTCATTAGAGGAGCTCTGCAGGTCTCTCCTTTATCCCATTTTTTGTTGTATGTCGCCATCCGTCTAGTGGTCACCCCACCATGCCCTCCATTGTTCGTTTCAAGCATTATTCCCTCCGATCCGATATTAAACATCACAAGCGATTTGCTATCAGGAGGAATCTCTTTGGAGCAATCCATAGGTGACATATTAGCTTCTATCCGCCCTTCCGAAATATGTTGTGTACATCGAGCACTCATGTCCGTCTCGATCACATTATCAACCTCCACCTCCATCTCCATAGTCGTTTCAGCCGAATTCTCTACCCGATGGGTCTCAGGGTCACCAACATGCATAGGCATTAGCACTCCATCCCCACCTCATGTTTCAGCTGCAATCTTCATTGCAACATCCACCTTGCTCTTGCAAACTTTGGACGGATGTCCAAAGCACTTACAAAATTGGCACACGGGTGGAACCCATTCATATTCTACCTTCTGCTGAAAGATCTCTCCAGATGGAATCTCATATTCAACATACAAAGGGAGTTCCTTACCTGCTTCTATCTCCATGAAAACTTTGGCATATCCCAGCCTCGATCTCATCATGGTCGCATCATCCGCTTTGATGGGTCGCTCCACCAGGCTAGCCAGTCTCATCATCAATGGAAACCCTAGTACATAAAGGAGTTCAGGAAACCTGATCCATATTGGTACTTAATGAAGTACTTCCCGCTCACACTGTGACCGTGTCATCCATTCCTTTATGATTATAAGTCGGCCGTCAAATATCCATGGGCCGCTCTGCAAAATACGCTTCATATCCTCCTGCATCCCAAATCGCACATAGTAGAATTCATTTTCCCTTGGAAAAAAACTCCATAATCCCCTTCGGCCGCCATACCCAATAGGCATGTGCTCAGATTTGGTTGTAGAAGGCCTATTTCCAAGCACGTAGTGCACACCTGTGTTGCGCCGATACTCCTATGTCTCCATCAATTCCTCCTCCAGAAAGGTAGCACATATCCCCAACCCGACCTTAGTTGGCTCAACAAACCGCATCTGGCCATTAGAATTATATGCCGCAGGACGACAAAGCTCTGCCCACGACTTACTATGTGGCCTGTCTCCCATGCCTTCCAATGACGTCTTTCCCTTCTCTTAATACGTTGCCTTTCTAAACGTGAGACGCAACTGCTCCCCCGTACCAGGATCTGCCCCCACCTGCAAGTTCGTCGGCCCCTTGCTACATGTCACAAAATTTAGGAATACCATTGGCGAGCCCTTTAGCCCCATGGGAACCCCTTTGTGCACGCCTACCATCATCTTTGAACTTTGGACAGATTGAGGAGCAACTCCACCTCCCCTTCCCACTCGCTCCGTCAATCCACCCATCTTCATCAGCATCCCGGATCCCTGTCATCCCCTCCTAGGGACTCACCCCCGCCGACCCTTCACAACCATCATCCACCCACCCCCGTCATGCCTCCTTCCTGTCCAATGAGAGGTCGACCCAGGCGACATAGACTGCAGATCGTCCATAAGCCCCCGTCATCCTTAATCACCTTCATCCGCCTCCTCCTCTCTGGCCACCGACTCCCTCCCTGTCTGGAGATCGGCCGATCCTGTCGACCAATCTGACACACCAGGATCCCATTGCACAATAGTCCCAAGATTGCCCGCCTCCATGCCCAAATCACCTGTGAGAAGTCTTGACGGAGGATACATCTATCTCCCTTTCTAAAAAGTTGATAGTGGAATTTGAACCAGTAACTATGGTAACAAATCCAAAATTTTAATTGTAGGTATCTTTTTGGACCATACATATTTGTTCAAAATTATTTATTTATTGAATAATTTATTAAATGACCCCTTTTGCACACAATCCCAACCCATTATGTTGTATTATTAGTAGTAGGATCATGCTTAATAAGCTTACACAGTTCCTTTAAAGAATTAACAATGTGGTGGGGGTAATTTGATGGGTTTAATAAAATAGCCCTCAACAACCTCCTCTGACTGGGACCAGAGAATATCATTACAAGAATCTCTCTATCATCTATAGATAAGAACAACCTCCCTCCCTCTCTCCCCTGTCGGCTCCTCTCCAAACCGGTACTCTCTCTACAATTCTGTGTAGATTTTTACTTGGTAGGTCACTATCATCAATTGTGTTTCTGTACAAAATTTGATTTTCTTTTTTCTGTAGCTGGAGATTAGATTGGATGATCAATATTGTTGATGGGTTTTTGGATTTGGGCCAATTTGATTATGAGTTAAGAAGCGTTATCAGAGAGAAAGTTGCCAACTTTACCCTTCCTTTTTTTCTTCTGAAAGAAAAAAAAAGAATTAAGTTTTGGTGCTTGAACATGGGGAAAGATTGAATCTTTCAGAGTTACCAGTCCCTAATCTGAGTATAGTTTGGAACATCGTATGTATGATGGTTGGTCAATGGAGGGATAGTGGGCTATTGCTTGCATACGGTTGTTATTTGTCGAGGAAAGGAGAGAGATTTTGTGTTTATACTTTATAGGATGTTTGCAAAGGAAAAGGTTTTAGTTGATAATGGTTCTGTTGATGATTTTTCGTTCCGTGAAAAATATGGGTAGGTTCTGATTTTGTAATGGACAAGGGAAAACTTTGAAAAGATTCATGTGGCAAAATATTTCATCATGTTAATGGCAAAGTGTAGATAACTTGGATGGTATCTTTGTTAGAAAGTGTATCTTGTAATTAGTATTTGCTATTGTCGCCTTGCATACATATTTTGTGTAGTAGTTCCAATAACCCGCATTGAACATTAATGGGGACATTCCTCCTACATGGTAACAGAGCGGATTATAACCGCGGTTTTGAGTAGCAAGCCCAACCCTAATAATTTTCTTTCTAAAACCAATTCAATTTGTGTCTCTTGATCCACCCTAGCATTCAGTTATGGCTGGCCCAAGGGTATGCCCCACAAGACTTCGGACTTCGGCAACCCCCACTCCCCCTTTTTCCCGACCCCCAGTCCATTTGTTTTCTTAGGGACAACCCAACCCAAACCCAACTTAAACCTATATTTATATCAAAAAGGGGTCGATGGACAACCAAATTAGCTTTGGCTAGGGCAACCCAAACCACCGGGCCGGCCCTGCATTCAGATTTCACGTTTATTTTCCATATTATGTATGACTTAGGTATTGCACATTCTTCTTTCTATTTTGGTTATGACTTTCTTAGTGTTGGTAACATTTGGTCTCTACCCTTTAGGGTAGCCCATGAAACATCTCATTGTACGATTTCAAAAGTCATCTTCATCCCGCCGCCCAAAGTTTTCTCATGTACTTTTCTTTGTAAGAATGTTCAATGTTCTATTTGTTATACAGTTAGCCGAGACGATATTTCTTTCTTTGAATTCTATTTCAGGGTTTCATTTAGGAACATACAATCTTGGGTTCATTTAAGAATTCTATACTTGGGTCTAATCTTCAAGACAGTAATCTGTTGGGAATCGAACACGTCCTACAAGCGCTACGATACCGTGTCTGAGACGTTGCCGCAACGAAAACTTAGCCCAACCCACCTGAAATAACCAACCTCCGTCTAACGAACACCAAGCACAGATAAAGATAAATATATGGTGGTGACTATATTACCTGGATAAATCTCAATCTATATAATTCAAATGAAATTATAAGACTGGCAAAAATCAATGTTGAACCATTTGTCCTAATAGGTTCAACCCCTTATAACACTCAAGAAGAAACGACATAGATTACAATGAAATCACTCACCAATCCGTAACAATCTTCCTAACTCCTCGATCAGATCTCCTCCCTCCTTCTGTCTTGTATGGTGAAGCCCTAAGAGCAAAATGCGGACTTTTTCTTAGATCTCCTGTGGACGAGCACCCTAAATCTTAACTTTGTGCTGTGCTTTGTGCTCCACCCTCGCCCCTTATATATAGGATGAGAAAATTTATATTTTAGATCATAATAGGATTTCCTAAATGGAAAACCCTAAAATAAAGAATCATATTATATCTAAAATATATGGACGTCCAAATCTAATCAAATCGAATATTTAATCAGATTTGGATTCCACAAATATGTTGTTACCAAATTCAGACTGCACTCCAACATAATCATCATGCTAAACGATAACTTTTGTCCTTCTAATATCAATAAATATATAATGCAAAGGCTTTTGCATCCCGACAACCTTTTGTCGTGGTTGTTGAAGCTGAAATTTAGTAGATGTTGTGAATTTGTTGCTCAGACTAAGGTAGAGTAGGCATGACTTTCATCCAAGGTTAGCATGATCAGGATCGGAATCGGTATCGGACCCTTCCTATGAGTATCATGATCGGAATCGGTATCGGATCCTTCCAATGAGTATCGGGATCGTCAGTTTCGGTAGTATCGGTAGTTTCGGTTGGAGTATCGAATTTTTTGGTACTGAAAAGAAAATACTTATTAAATTTTTTTAAAAAATGCTTTATACATTTAGGCATAATTTTAAGTATTTCATGTGTTGTTTCTTAGTAGTTTTGAAATTGAATGAAATAGTACTCACTCTTGTCAATTGGTTTACCTGTGATATATAATTTTTCTTATTTTACATGCTTTTACAATCTTTCTATGATTTTACACCCTTGTTGATTGGTCTTTTCTGTTCTTTTTTTTTTTTGGTCGAATTAATGGAAAAAAGAGTCGTCCAATATCGGTATTGGTATCGGCCGGTATCGGATCGGGACATGCGAAATCGTATCGGTATCGGACGTATCGGATCGGTATTGGCCGATACTGCAAACTATGCTTTCATCTCACCTGATGCAGAACAAAAGCAGCCCATAGAACTCAGCTCCTGTGGTAATGTCAGAATCCACCAAGCAATACTTGAATCTTTAAGGAACATGGCTGAAAAACCACCGAAAATAATACCTAACTCAAAGAACAATATTACTGATATAGTTATCAACTGGCAGCATAGGGGTCCTGTGTAATAGCTACCGAAGTGCCTTACAAAGTTACAATGCTTAAAATAGTAAAATTCATAATTAAACCAAACCAAATTAAAGTAGAACTCCTAATGACTCATAAAAGCTGACTACTAGCCTCGTAGAACTATCTGAATTCTTACGCTACATAATAGGATATTCAGTGAAATACATTTTGTGGATGCAGATTGATGGGTCTTCTCATTGTTATAAACTACATTCCCATAGTTACAATGTACACTGTAACCCAATCAAACTACATACAGATACGAGCTTTCCAATTCGTGGTGCATTTGTGATCCGGAACGTTATGGTACTCGATCCATATAGCTTGGGGATCCAAATCCAAATTGAAATCTCACTAGAAACTTGCTTTTACAAAAGATCCCTTCAATGGCAGAAAAGTTGGGAAAAAGCTTGAGATTTCTTGTCAATTTGGGACTCCACAACTATACAATTCTAATGAACTTTTACTTTGTAGTTTGTACGGTAGTTGTTTCTACATTGCCTCTTCAGTCATTATACATGAGCGACTACTCAATTTTGCATGTTACTCCTGCAAGAAGAGAATGAGTGTTCTGATTTTTATGATGCTTTTATTATTTTGTCTGAAGCTTCTTAATGTTTTGATGTTTTATGTTTTAAGGTTTATTTACATGTTTTTGGTCCGGCACAGTTATACCATTTTATTTATGTTTGAAATATTTGTTCTAGTTAATAATGTATAAGTGAAAAGTCAACTTATTTATATCTTGTTGAATATAAATCAATGGGTTTCAAATTTTATTGTGTTCTCTTTAAGGTTTTTATTTTTATTTTGTGGTGACATAATTGAATTTTGAACAAAGTAGCTAAGATTGACCCAAGTTATACTGTAAGTGTACAGTGAACCAATTGTGTGAACCAAAATTAGTCTACCCCCTATGTACAGAGAATAAGGACAAGTAGCCTACCTCCTGAACTCGTACCATGACCCAAGATGTACTGTGTTGCAAGTAACCAAGGATGGGCCTAGCCCAAAACTAGGTGTCCCAGACCACTGGCAATGGAGATAAAGGCCTGTCAGCCACTAGTGGGTGAATGCTTTTGTTAATTAACATGAATGGGTTTGTTGATTATAGTTTCACACATTTGTTCATCTCTTCACTTCTACTTTAGACTATCTATAAATAAAGAATTCTTTCTATGCCTTAAATTTTAGTTTTATTTAATTGGTTGACTGTTTAACTATTCTGTTATCAAATTCGGTAGGTTTCAAATAAAATTTTATTTGGCACATTTCCTACTCTTATCAATGTTGTAGCATTTTGAACATTTACATATGAACTTTGTTCATTTATAATATGGATTATCACAACATTCACTTAATTCCACCTATGCCCTTGTTGCTATTTCCTCACCTTGCTGCTAGTGTCTGCCTTTTTCTTCTAGACCACTAGTTCTTTGATGTTTCTTCCCATTAGCTTATCTCGTGATCGTGATAATTAGTTGGCACATGATGTCGTGCATGATATTTATCCAGTATGTGCACTTCTTCTTATGGTAGTTCTGAAGAAAATTCAATCTCTTTACATTTTATTTTGTTATTGAACAATTTGTTCGATAGGTATTTGAGGTCAAAACAAGACCATATAAATTCCTTCTGAGGGTTCTCAGAACTCAAGGCTTTTATCATTGTTTTATGTTCTTGTTCTCTTTTATATGTTTAGGCTCATCTTGCTGTGGAAGTTACTTGTAAAATTGAAATCAGTGAGATTAGATGTAAGGCTCCACATACGGTAAGGTGTTTATGTGTAGAATTTGATGCTATCAAGAGTTCAAATTTATAGTTTATAAGTGATGTTCTATATATGTCTTGGATTGATTTATGTTCACAATACAAAGTATGACATAAGACATCATACACAATACATAAATTTGGAAACACTATTCATGTTATCCATTTTGATTCAACATCTGCTTAGTGGTCTTCTTTGTACTTTAGTTGGTCAATTCGAGTGTAGCATTCACCTCCATACATTTTTAAATTAAGATGGTCTGCTTCAATAAACCAAACTAGGATGTAACCATAATAGCATCTGGTTGCACCCCCTTGATTATGATATCCTCTTTCTAGATTTAGAGTGCATGTTCATCACCTTCAACCCAATTGTCAGGCCCAATTGTCAGGATTCTCATCTCCTTTAAAACTACATGAATACATCCAAGGGCGGATCCATAAATTCGAGCTGGGTGGGCTGGGGCTAGGGTGGGCTAGGCGTGGACTGGCTGATATTAAAAAGAAAAAAGAAAGAAAAAATATATGAAAAAAATGGGAAAAAAATTGGGGTGGGTTGGAGCTTATATGGTTCTGCCTATGAATACATCCTGGCATCCCTCCATCACATGTTAAAGGTGATAGTGGTGACCTATGTTGCACGAATACAAACACGAATATTGATAAGAAGACGGAAATTGTAAGCAAGTAGTTTGCACACATACAATTACGGAGCGATACGGGCACCCTTTTACCCGTGTCCGTGCAACATAGTTGCACAGGTGTGATAGTTGATGATTAGAGCACACAATGACGATGGCAGCATACTCGTACTGTATGTGAAACCCCCAATAGTCCCATGTTGTATTAGAAGATGGAAGTCTCTTATGCTTATATTTGTGTACTTGGATTTCATGTCTACATTCGGGTTAAGCATTTTGGAAAAGTGGATAGCCAAGTGGTGATGCATAGGCCAAATCATGATCGGCAGTGGCGGGCATAGGCCAAATCATGATCGACAGTGGCGGGCATAGGCCCTGGCCCAGGGCCCAAAGACTAAAGGGACACCAACATGGACGTATCTAACCATGATGTACTATCTTTAATTCAAAAGAGTTGTGTAGTGGTTATCATGTTAGACTTACACGCGAGAGGTCTTTAGTTCAATCCCAAGTGACTACGATTTTTTTGTCATATTTACTTTTATTTAGTTAGTTAATTGTTTTTTTACATTATGTCTAGAGGGCACATTTCGGATGTTCGTCTCGGTCTCCCATGAACTCAGTGTCACGTCTCAGTCCCAAAGTACATAGGACCAGCACGTGACTATGCCAGCTAGCATGCATACGTAGAATACTCCAATATATGAAACATATGATGCATACTTATGCTGTAATTGAGCTCCAGCTCATAAAGTAACAATGGGTCACATATCTACAGTAATGATTTCATCCGTACCATAAGTGTAATAACCAAGCATGAAACAACAAGAGTATATAACTGAAGGAAATGATAGTCCGAGAGTGATAATAATACCAAATGACTATTATTAACCGAAAGCATGAAAATAGTCCAGTACCTCATGAAATGAAAAGAAACACAAGAAAATAATTAATCCATCTAGCAGGAATCATGGAAACTCTGAAGGCAAGACCTCCTCATCCACGTCCACAAGTGCACAATCAGGGCCAGGTTCGTACACCTCTGGATACTCCTGGTCGTCCAGGCCTGGAAGGAAATCAAGTTCTCAGAGGGACGTAGCAAGATACGTGTCACGTCCCGATTTCGTAGAATCGATAGTCGTCCCCCGGGCGTGATGCCGTGCGAACCTAAGTTGCGATCGCACAAGGCATAGTCATAAGGTTATCTGAAACACAACATCAAGTTAGAGTACGCCGAGAAATTGAATGACACATTTGGAATAGAAACAGACTTTTTCATTGATGATAATAAAACTTTACATAGACTCCTTTACAATCATTGCCGCGCGGCTACAACATGACTCGACTTACAAAATGAACGCCGATGAGATAGTCGTTCCATACATTACATCCCTTTTTACAAGCAAAAACTATTACACATTTTCACCTGCGATCGAGGAAAGTCGAGCCGCCATTGGTCTTCTTTTGTATTGAATGCGGAGTCTTCAAAAGAAATTCAGAAACAAGCCTTTACACGGATGAGGCTTCAAAAGTGTCCACGCCGCCTTGAGATTTTAGGTGGCACGTCCTTCGTGGTTCGGGGTACCTGCGTGGAGAGCGAGGATCAGTACATTACACTTTGTACTGGTGCGTGGCAAGTTAAGTTCCAAGCTCTCATTTGGTTGAATGAGTTTATGTGACTTAGTTCATGAATGTTTCTAACCATCCTAATGAATTTCAAGCGAGAAATGACAAGCATAATGTAATTTACATCGGAACTTACCCCCGGCGGACCGTGCCGCGCCTTATGAAACTTACCATTTTCTTCCCTGTCAATTGTTATCATTTTCATACCAAGTGCAATATTACGTGTGATTGGTCACTGGCATCACAAGCCATCCTGGACTCTATAGCTTTTGTTAGCCGGGGCCCTTGCAGCGCAAGTAGCGAGCCCCACTGCAAGTTCCCGCTTAACCTGTGCTATCATCCAGCACAGCTATACACCGTGTTTCCTTTCTTGGCCGAAACGGTCCCATGGCCTTGGGTTGTCGTTACGGAGAAACTTTACCTTGTCGACAAGTTGTCCAATGACCGAGTTCAGACAATATTTAGTTATTAAGGTCTAGCCTACATTCTCTTTGAAACTTGATCATTTCACCGTGTCCGTGCCCTTGCATTCATTCTTTCATCCGCAACAACACTATTGATTTTGCTTAAGAAGGGGTCGAGAAGAGAAGGGTCAGCCACTCACCTTGAGTTTACTTCGGCTAGAGGTCTTGTTGGCAGCGCTAGACGTCGCCTACGCGATTACCTGAAATCACACAAGAAACCGATTAGAACACTGCATTATTCAAGGAGTTCGATAGGAAATGCGAGTTCGAAATGCAAGCCATGAAAACCATCGAAAACATTCACGAAAGCGCATTCAGAAAACAAAGCCAAAACCAACGCAAGCGGCGTGAAAAACAGAGCAACGTGAGGTCTCTCCCGACTCAGCCGCAGAGTCAATCCTCGAGGCGCAACCCGCTGAATATGGGACTTGGTTCCGAAGAAGACATTCCATAACGAGGAATGGATCTTAATTCAATCGTTCCCGTTCGATCGACTCGGTCGATCCCGACCTATCGGTCCCGACCGAATCGATAGCGACAGTGTTCCTTTCTCGCGCACCCCGTGGACAAGTACGGGGCACGATGTAGGGACGGGACACTACACCATAACCAACTAAGAAAAAGTTTCGTCCTCGAAACTTAAAATAGAACCTACCTCTACGAGAATAATGAAGGGAACTTTTCCTTTATTTCTGACTCAAGCTCCCACGTCGACTCTTCGACCGAATGGTTCCTCCAGAGGACGCGGACGAGGGGAATAGCACGGTTGCGGAGAAGTTTATCCTTGCGCTCCAAGATTTGCACCGGCTCTTCGACATATGATAAGTCCGCCTTCAGGTCCAGCTTACCCAAATCCACAACATGGCTCGGATCATGCACGTACTTCTGCAATTGCGATACGTGGAAGACGTCATGTACCTCTGACAACGCAGGCGGCAAGGCGATTTGGTAAGCTACCGGGGCGACTCGCTTCAATATTTCGAACGGACCAACAAATCTTGGGCTCAATTTTCCCTTCGCACCGAACCTGGAAACTCCTCGCATGGGCATAACTTTCAAGAATACATGGTCGCCTTCCGAGAACTCGAGGGGGCGTCGGTGCGTGTCGGCATAGCTTTTCTGCCGGCTTTGTGCTATCTTCAATCTCTCTCGTATTAACTTGACCTTCAGCACGGTCTGCTCCACCAGCTCCGGACCAAGTATCTGCCGTTCCCCGACTTCATCCCAGCAAATGGACGATCTACACTTCCGGCCGTACAAAGCTTTATACGGCGCCATTTGGATGCTGCACTGATAGCTGTTGTTGTATGCAAACTCGGCCAGCGGTAGATGGACGTCCCAACTTGACTTCAAGTCGATCGCACAGAATCGTAACATGTCTTCGAGAATTTGGTTCACCCGCTCTGTTTGGCCGTCAGTCTGAGGATGATAAGCTGAACTGAACTTCAACTTGGTTTCCAGTGCTGAATAAAGACTACTCCAGAAGCGCGCTACGAACCGTCCATCCCGATCAGAGACGATAGAAACTGGGACCCCGTGCAGCCGAACTATTTCATCCAAGGTATATCTGAGCAAGGCGGTCGACGCTCCAAGTAACTTTGATGGCGATAAAGTGCGCTGACTTGGTTAGTCGATCGACGATGACCCAGACGGCGTCATTTTCCCGCGGTGTCCTCGGCAAGCCAACAACGAAGTCCATAGTGATGTGATCCCACTTCCACTCTGGAATGGCGAGGTTCTACATCTCCCCGTCCGGTCGCTGGTGCTCAGCTTTGACTTGCTGACAGGCCATACATTTTGACACAGAGCGCTACGTCCCTCTTCATGCCGTGCCACCAAAAGACAACGCGGAGGTCCTTATACATCTTGGTGCTGCCAGGATGCAAGGAATATTTTGCATAGTGCGCCTCCGTCATTATCTCCTTTCTAAGTTCTACGTCGTCCGGTACGCATAGCCGTCCCTTCACGCGCAACACTCCCGACTCGTCCTCTGCAAAGTCGGGCGCTTTCCCTGTCGATATCAGCTTCCGCATCTTCTCCAGGTATGGGTCGTCCTTCTGTGCATACTTGATCCTCTCCAGTAGGCTCGGTTCCACCCGCAGTTGCGCTAGTTTCACGTCTCTGAAACGAACTCGGAGTTCAATGTCCATTCCTTCCAAGTCACACAGCAGTCGATCGTTGATGCATAACGAAGCTAAGTACTTCCGGCTCAGCGCATCCGCTACCACATTTCCCTTGTCCGGCGTGTAGTCGATTGATAAGTCATAGTCTTTGATTAGTTCGAGCCATCGCCTCTGCCGCAAATTCAGTTCTTTCTGGGTGAAGAGATACTTGAGGCTCTTGTGGTCCGTATAAATCCTGCACGCCACGCCGTAGAGATAGTGACGCCACAGCTTCAACGCGAACACAATTGCCGCTAGTTCTAGTTCATGCGTGGGGTAGTTCTTCTCGTGCGGCTTCAACTGCCGGGAAGCAAAAGATATCACCTTATCCCGCTGCATGAGCACACCCCAAGCCCTGGCCAGAAGCATCGCTGAAGATTTGAAATCCCTCTGTCCCTTCAGGAAGAGCAAGTATCGGGGCCGAAACGAGCCGTTGTTTGAGCTCCTGGAAGGAAGCTTCACAGTCGTCTGACAACTGGAATGCGACTCCTTTCTGGGTGAGGCGAGTCAACGGCGATGCGATCTTCGCGAAGTCCTTCACGAAGCGTCGGTAGTATCCCGCCAAGCCTAGGAAGCTTCGAATTTCGCTAACTGATGCGGGCCGTTTCCAATCAGCAACTGCCTCGACTTTCTTCGGATCGACTGCGATGCCCGCGGTGGAGATGATGTGCCCAAGGAATGAGACTCTGTCCAGCCAGAACTCGCACTTGCTCATCTTCGCGTACAACTGATTCTCTCGAAGGGTTTGGAGTACCGTCCGCAGATGCTCTGCATGTTGCGCTCGATCCTTCGAGTAGACGAGGATGTCGTCGATGAAGACTACTACGAACTTGTCAACGAACGGACGGAACACCCGATTCATTAGGTCCATGAAGACGGCAGGGGCGTTTGTCAGACCGAACGGCATTACCAAGAACTCGTAGTGGCCGTAACGAGTGCGGAAGGCAGACTTCGGCACGTCATCTGGCTCAACTTTGAGTTGGTGGTAACCCGATCGTAGATCAATTTTCGAAAACACCGTTGCACCTTGGAGCTGGTCGAACAAGTCGTCGATGCGGGGCAGGGGGTATTTGTTTCGGACGGTGGCTTTATTCAATTTCCGATAGTCGATGCAGAGTCGCATTGATCCATTCTTCTTCTTCACGAACAGCACGGGCGCACCCCACGGCGAGACACTCGGACGGATAAACCCTCTGTCGAGCAATTCCTGAAGTTGTACCTTCAATTCTTTCAATTCTGCAGGGGCCATTCTGTACGGAGCCTTCGAGATCGGCCGGGTGTCGGAGAATGTGTCGATGGTGAACTCTATTTCTCGATCGGGCGGCATGCCGGGTAGCTCGTCCGGGAACACGTCTGGGAATTCTGCCACAACGTCGGTCTGACCCGCGTTTGCAACATCCTGTCGCATGTCTCGAACGGAAGCTAGATAACCTTCGCACCCGGAATGCAGCATCCGTCGAGCAGATATTGCGGAGATCACCATGCAGGTCGGCGACGCCTCACCACACGAGTAGCAGAATTCAGGCACTCCCGGTATGCGGAATGTGACATTCTTTTCAGCGCAGTCTATGGTTGCGTTGCACGGCCCAAGCCAATCCATCCCCAGAATGATGTCAAAGTCCTTCATGTCTAGAACTATCACGTCCATACCGATCTTTTGACCACCGATACAGATAATCCCGCTGGCGCAAGCTAAGTTTGTGAGAATTGGTGTGCCCGAAGGCGTGCTTACGCTAAGGTCGAGATCTAATGATATTACAGGAAATTTGTGCTCGGTGGCAAAGTCCGCCGATATAAAACTATGTGAAGCGCCTGAATCAAATAACACACGAGCAGGCACATTATTGAATTTTAGTATACCTGACACAACTGTATCTGATGCCAACGCTTCGTCTCGAGTCATGGCGTAGATGCGGCCCTGAGTGTTGGGGCGACGATCTTGGCCATTTTGTGGTGCAGGTTGAGTGGGCGGAGGAGGTCGGGGCGCCTGCCCTCGATTCTCTTGGCGGTATTGTTGTGGTGGTGCGTTGGGACGATTTGGTCTTCGGCCCATGCAGTCTCGAGCTCGGTGGCCCCTTTCTCCACAAACGAAACATGCTCCCCCGGTGAAGCAGTAGTTGGCATCGTGTCCGAGATTGTTGCACTTGGTGCATCGGGGTAGTGGGTTCTGCCCTCTATAGCCGCCTTAGTTCGACGCTTTGACGCGAAATTGTTGCCTCCCGTATGGCTAGGACGTTTGTGATTGGAGTGGCGCACAACGTCGTCAGCACTGGAAGGATGCAGGTTCTCAAGGCGGAGCGCATGATTCAGAGCCTCGTCCACGGTCTTGTACTCCGGGACCCCGACCTGCGCACCGATAGAGTGTCGCAGACCCACTTAGAACCATCGCACACGACACTCTTCAGTAGGCAGAAACTGGCCAGCAAACTTAGACAACTTGTTGAATTCTGCGGCGTACTGTTCCACTGTCCTGCTCCCTTGCTTCAACTGCATGAATTCATTTTCCTTCGCTTTAAGAACGGCTGACGGAAGGTACTGGACTTTGAAAGCTTTGCGGAACGTGGTCCAAGAGATCGGCACGGTGGTGTTGTCCGGTCGGATCGCTCGCTTGCGTACGGCCCACCAGTCGTGCGTGTTCAACCGTAGTTGAAGTTGTGCGTAGGCGACTTGCTTCGATTCTTCAATGCCAAGAAGCTCGAAGTGATCTTCCAGCTCTTCCAACCAGTCGATCGACATGGAAGGGCCTTCGGTACCGCTGAAGGAAGTGCGGCACGCCTTTTTGAATTCTGACACTTCAAAGTTGTACTTTTTCGGTGTCGCTGGTTGACGCTCGGTCTCCTCCGTATCGACTTCAATGGGTTGGATCGTCGGCACGGTGGCAGCAGGTGCGGTGACGGTAGGCGCAGTCGCAGAATTTCCGTTGGCCGCCATTGTCTGGACGATCTGCTGCAGGGTATCTAACTGCTTTTGTTGAAGTTTGGCATGTGCGTCAAAGCGAGCTTCGAACTGGGCCTGTCGTTCCTCTACTTGTTGGTGTCGGTTCTCGGACTGGTTCCGCTGTGCCTCCATCATGCGCAGCATCCTTTCGATGGTATCGTTAGAAGGTCCGGCCCGCGAACGATGCGAACTACTAGAGCCGCTTGAAGCGCTCTGTTCTTGCTCGGCCGTGGGTTTCGTCACTTCTGCGATACGAAGGCAAATGCATCAGTCACAAATTATTACGGACTCATTGTATGGAACAACTTATCTCATCGATGCGAGGTCAAAGGTTTTGGAACTCTAGACGCGAGGCCAAAGGATGTAAAGCCGTGCTCTGATACCATTATGTCACGCCCCGATTCCGTAGAATCGATAGTCGTCCCCCGGGCGTGATGCCGTGCGAACCTAAGTTGCGATCGCACAAGGCATAGTCATAAGGTTATCCGAAACACAACATCAAGTTAGAGTACGCAGAGAAATTGAATGACACATTTGGAATAGAAACAGACTTTTTCATTGATGATAATAAAACTTTACATAGACTCCTTTACAATCATTGCCGCGCGGGCTACAACATGACTCGACTTACAAAATGAACGCCAATGAGATAGTCGTTCCATACATTACATCCCTTTTTACAAGCAAAAACCATTACACATTTCCACCTGCGATCGAGGGAAGCCGAGCCGCCATTGGTCTTCTTTTGTACTGAATGCGGAATCTTCAAAAGGAATTCAGAAACAAGCCTTTACACGGACGAGGCTTCAAAAGTGTCCACGCCGCCTTGAGATTTTAGGTGGCACGCCCTTCGTGGTTCGGGATACCTGCGTGGAGAGCGAGGATCAGTACATTACACTTTGTACTGGTGTGTGGCAAGTTAAGTTCCAAGCTCTTCTTTGGTTGAATGAGTTTATGTGACTTAGTTCATGAATGTTTCTAACCACCCTAATGAATTTCAAGCGAGAAATGACAAGCATAATATAATTTACATCGGAACTTACCCCCGGCGGACCGTGCCGCGTCTTATGAAACTTACCATGTTCTTCCCTGTCAATTGTTATCATTTTCATACCAAGTGCAATATTACGTGTGATTGGTCACTGGCATAACAAGCCATCTTGGACTCTATAGCTTTTATTAGCCGGGGCCCTTGCAGCGCAAGTAGCGAGCCCTGCTGCAAGTCCCCGCTTAACCCGTGCTATCATCCAGCACAGCTATACACCGTGTTTCCTTTCTTGGCCGAAACGGTCCCATGGCCTTGGGTTGTCGTTACGGGGAAACTTTACCTTGTCGACAAGTTGTCCAATGACCGAGTTCAGACAATATTTAGTTATTAAGGTCTAGCCTACATTCTC
Source organism: Iris pallida (assembly GCA_029216955.1). Classification (NCBI taxonomy): domain Eukaryota; kingdom Viridiplantae; phylum Streptophyta; class Magnoliopsida; order Asparagales; family Iridaceae; genus Iris; species Iris pallida. Next base: position 1,725,446 of record JANAVB010024600.1, on the reverse strand, counting down.
TTTGAAACTTGATCATTTCACCGTGTCCGTGCCCTTGCATTCATTCTTTCATCCGTAACAACACTATTGATTTTTCTTAAGAAGGGTCGAGAAGAGAAGGGTCAGCCACTCACCTTGAGTTTACTTCGACGAGAGGACTTGTTGGCCGCGCTAGACGTCGCCTACGCGATTACCTGAAATCGCACAAGCAACCGATTAGAACACTGCATTATTCAAGGAGTTCGATAGGAAATGCGAGTTCGAAATGCAAGCCATGAAAACCATCGAAAACATTCACGGAAGCGCATTCAGAAAACAAAGCCAAAACCAACGCAAGCGGCGTGAAAAACAGAGCAACGTGAGGTCTCTCCCGACTCAGCCGCAGAGTCAATCCTCGAGGCGCAACCCGCTGAATATGGGATTTGGTTCCGAAGAAGACATTCCATAACGAGGAATGGATCTTAATTCAACCGTTCCCGTTCGATCGACTCGGTCGATCCCGACCTATCGGTCCCGACCGAATCGATAGCGACAGTGTTCCTTTCTCGCGCACCCCGTGGACAAGTACGGGACACGATGTAGGGACGGGACACTACAATACGAACAACATGTTATATACATATTGTACAATAAATAAATGCAACATGGTTTTTCTAACCTCCTAAGTACAAATTTAGAGGACAACGTTCAACGCATAGACAAGTGTAGGCTCATGATATATACATATACTGCAAACAGTCATCTGTATCTGGACATAACGTTCAACGAACGTCATAGGCCAACATGATAATCAAACTCATAATCTTCCATAGATCTCTCTGGATCCTATGGTTCACCGATTTGGGTAGCCCATACGTCTAGTGACTATCATTCTCCTTAATTCCTACACTGACCAAGTCGTATCCATAATATATCCAGTTTGTAAATGCTTGAGTCCCTAATACACTAATCATAGCAGTTACATTTATAATCGTCACACGTTGAGTACGATAGTCCGTGCCCCTAATGTAGAAGCATAGAATTTCAGGCGCATCCAAAAGGCCAAAATTCTTATGCGCCACATACATCATGCGGCAAACACACAAGATAAATGTCAACGCATCAGTCAAAGACTGCAAGATAAAAGCGCATGAAAAAAAGGGATTTTTATTTATATGAAAAAATTGGATCCTGAGTACTATGCACCGTTACGGACTAATACAAAGAAGTCCAAGGCAGCATGCGCCATACGCCATCAACGTGCTATGCCCACAACGAACCAACAATGCGCGCTGAAAGTCATGCACGCAGCTGATGAAAAGCTGTATAGAGTCGACTCGGGTGTTACAGCACCAGCAACGAGTCAACTCTCGAAATCCCCTTCCCACTTGGGCGCATCTCTTGTGCATGGAACCAAGCTGGGTGGGGCAAACCTTGCGTCTCTAAACCCATGCACCCACGTTGGCTGTGTGCATGAAATATGTTTAACTCGCAATAGTGTTGCCCTCCTACCAATGATCTGGACGCATCTTATGTGCTGGAACTGGATCAGGGGATGCAGCGCTCAATGACCACCCTGATGCTTGGCCCTGTCATGCGTCTGAGAGGGGTATGAATGTGAAGCTCTCCTCACACGATCTACATAATGTGATCACTCACTCACAGACGTAGATCGGGAGAGATGACCTCCATGCACGATGCGCCCCCCGTGGGGCATACTTATGCTACGGTCACCATCAATTGCTGCTGTTGCAAAACAATGGCTGCATTACCGAGGCAGTCTGTGTTCCAGCAACTGCAACCTACTACACCTGTCCGACGTCTCCTCGGAAAGAAGGTGCCAATCAAGAACGAGGGAGAAACTTTGGTTGCCTCGTGCCATGTTGTCTCCAACTCTCCTGTACCCGGGAGAAAAGCAAACACCACCAACCCTTCGGCCTCGGCAGGTTCATCGAAGAGCCGGCCAAAGGGAAGCAAAGCAATAGTCTCGTCGATCGGGGTATTCCAGAGTACTAGGTTAAGGATGGAGGCTCCGGCAACATCGCAAGCAGGGAGTGATCAGATCCCGCTGGTCTACGACAATCCTTTATTCGAGGATGCGAGTATCCATCAAGGAACTGACACCGATGTAGCTGGGGGTGGCCAGTTCGAGGCGTCAGAAGAAGAAGCTCCTAGGCCAACCTTTCCGCAAGAAAGCGAGGCTGAGAGTGAGGCATCCACCGATCCCTCCACTTCGACCCATTTTATACATGCAGGGGGTGGCGACGAAGAAGTAGACGCTTCAGCTCCGGATCTCGTACGGCGCATGGACAAATTAGAAGATGGTCTTAAGACCCTCTCCACCATCATGCAATCATTGACCCAATTGGTATTCGAGATTTGGAATACTCTGATGTCTCCACCTTCGACAAGGGCTCCTATATCTGCCAGTCCCGATCCTGGGGCCAACGGAGAATCAAGTATACCCCCTCAACGGGTATCTTCAGGTACAGGTCCTCACGCCCTACTTGGGATATCAACTCCTTCGGGTACTGAGCCTCATACTTTGCCTCCCTCACCTGCTCCCAGCTTTACTGAAGAACTATTTAAGCTGGTAAGAGATTTGCGCGCTCACTTCGAGGCAAAGGACAAACAGGAGGAACGCCAAAAGCTCGGAATCCAGCAGCCCTATCCTCCTGAATGGAATAATGTGGTTTATCCTCCTAAGTATAAACCACATTCATTGACACCGTTTGACGGAAAAGACTCCTCGTCAATACTTGACCTATTTTCATTCCATGACGGGACATCTGCCGAAAGAAGACGCCTTGCTCACGAGTCTATTCGTAGGGACTTTGAAGGGAGTAGCATATGACTGGTATTGCAGCCTCCCTGACAACTGTATATCCTCCTTCGAAGACTTGAAGCATCTTTTCCTGTCCCGATTCTACGACGGAGGAAAAGACATGACAATGTCCTCTGAAGTCGTCCAAAAGGAAAAAAAAGACAGTCGAGGTTACATCGAACGCTTCCGTCAAGCATGTTTAATGTTACCTTCTGGTATACCTAAACATGTGCTGATACAATCCTGTCGCATGAATATGACACCATCAGTTAAGCTTTGGCTCGATTCCACTCAGCACTCGGACTGGAGTGCACTAATCATCGGTGCCGAAGGCGCCGAGAAGAAGGCTCGCGATGCTCGACTTCTGGGGGTCAACTTCCCTGCGTTCGATGACAAGGGGAAGCGCGTTGTCAACAACAACAACAACAGGCACGAGCCAAAAGGAAAACATGCATTGACTGTAAATACCTCTAAAGGTACGCCGGATCCTGCTCAGAAGCCACCGACCGCGCCAAGATAGAAGGAGGTCTACTCCTTCAATGATAACGACACATTGCAGCTCTTCGAGATACTGAAGCAAGGCGACAAGATCAAATTGCCTGATCCAAAGCGCCATGACGAGGTGGACAGGGTAGGCAACCCGAGGTATTGTTACTACCATCGGTTCGTCGGTCACCCGACTCAAGACTGTTATATCTTGAAGAACTACATACAACGCATGATCAATGCGAATGTCCTCTCGCTTGACTATGAAGAAAAGACAGTCGTTGATCAAGAAGTGAATATGGAACCTCAACAAGATAATGTCGAATTACCTCTACAAGTCGATGATGAGCTACCTCAACAAGACAACATAGATGTACCCCCCAGTCAAGATGAGGTAATTGTTCATGAGGAACAAACTCAACAACCTCAAGAACCGGTGCCATTAAGATGGTCCACCAGAGAAAAAAGAAATGTAATTTCGGATGATGTTTTCATATTTCTTCAGAAATATGAGAAAGACTGGAATATTGGAAGGTGGTCCAATCAACTTCCGTAGACCACGGAAAGTTCTAATTCTCAAAAGTGGATTGATGCAATGAATAATGAGTTTAAGTCTATGCAAGACAATAAAGTTTGGAAATTTGTCACATTACCAAAAGATGCGAAGCCCATTGGTTGCAAATGGATATTTAAAATCAAGAAGGATTTGAAAGGTAATATAGAGAGATATAAAGCACGTCTTGTAGCTAAATGCTTTACTCAAAAGGAAGTGATTGATTTTAAAAAGACTCTCCGGTTTCTTCGAAAGACTCTTTTAGAACAATCATGGCACTTGTTGTACACTTTGATCTTGAGTTACATCAAATGGATGTCAACACGATGTTTCTTAATGGTAACATTTAACGAAATAATTTATATGGTACAACCAGAAAACTGTGTTGGGAGATCCAAAAAATATGGTTCGCAAATTGACAAAATCCATTTATTAACTCAAGCAAGTTTCTCGTCAATGGTACTATAAATTTCAAAGTGGTCACCTTGTTTGGTTTTGAGGTAAACATTGTTGAAGAGTGTGTATCACAAATTTAATAGGAGTAAACATATTTTTTCGGTTTGTATGTTGATGACATACTGCTTTCACAAATGATATAGGCATGTTGCACGACGCTAAGAAATTCCTATCAAATAACTTTCAGATAAAAGATCTTGGTGACGCCTCTTTTGTATTAGGAATTCAGATACACTGAGATCGTTTTTGAGGTATTCTTGGATTATTACAAAGGAGCTATATCGATAGATTGCTTAAAACATTTGGCTTGCAGGAATGCAAACCAGATGACACCCCAGTCACTAAAGGAGACAAGTTCAGTCTCAATCAGTGTCCTAAGAATAACCTTGAAATTATGGAAATGCAATTGATTCCCTATTCATCAGCTGTATGGAGTCTAATGTATGCTCAAGTGTGTACGCGTCGGATACTGCGTACATATTTGGGATTCTAGGCAAATATTTAAGCAACCCTGGAATGGATCATTGGAAAGCAGCCAAACGGGTCATAAAATATTTACAGAGAACAAAGGATTACATGCTCACTTATAGGAGATCGGATCATTTGGAGATCATAGGTATTTCAACTCCGATTTTGCTGGATGCCAAGACAGCTGCAGATCCGCATCAGGTTATGTTTACCTGTTAGCTGGTGAAGGTATATCTTGGAAGAGTGTCAAACTGACACTCATAGCTTCTTCCGCCATGGCAGCAAAGTTTATAACATGTTTTAAGACATCTAATCATGGAATATTAGTTGCGGAATTTTGTCACTAGGCTGTGCATACTAGAGGGTGTTGAAAGACCACTCAAATTCTATTGAGACAATAAATCAGCAGTAATAGATTCTAATAACAAGAGGAGCTCGTATAAGTCAAAGCATATTGACATAAAGTTTCGAGTTGTGAATGAGAGAATTTAGAATGTAAAATGTCCATATAGCACATTGGGACAAACGATATGTTAGTGGATTTGCTGACAAAAGGGTTACCACCTAAGGTCTTTCATAAGCACACTGCTCATATGGGTGTTATCTTATTTGAGGATATGACAATATAGTAGGAGTTTGTGTTTTATGTATTTTTGTGCTATTTTGATTTGAACACATTTATGTATTTAAGCATTTTGGATATTTTTCTGATCAGATATATGGAAATTTTAGTCAATTCTATTTTCATTATGTTAAAGTATTGATCTCATTAAGTAAATGAGGACCGGTTGGAAATAAACGTGTTGATCACATTGCGTGTAATTTTCATGTTACGCATCCATGATTGATCTATGTCGTTTAGCTATATTGATATATGTGACCATTGATGGTTTAGTTACGCTAAATGTGATGAAGGCCGCTTTGATTCTATATTGATATGGTTAATGGACGAGATTGTTTGGATATATCCTAAGGTTAAGTTAGCAATTTTTGAGCTCATTAAGGTTAACACATTTGTAACGTTACATATGTGGCCCAGTGAAAGATTGTTGGAGTTATCCAATAATTAGGGGACACATGTAAAATTAAATATGTTGTGTTATCTAAATAATTAAGCCAAATTAAAGTGGTCTATTTGAAAATAGGCTTGAGGGTATAATTGTCATGGAAATAATGTGTAGATAATGGAGATAAATCTAATTTGATGAGGGGCCAAATTAGAAATATCTAAAACCTAGAATATATATATATATATATATATATATATATATATATATATATATATATATATATATATTCACTAGGGTTTATGGTCCGCAACTTATACGGCCGCCAATGAGAGGGTTTTCTCTTCTGCATCCCCCATCATCCATCAACAGAGAGAGGGACAAAGAATTCATCTTTGTTATTAAGGGTCGTAGCAAGTTGGAAGATCAAACTGCATAAAGAGACGATTGCTACAAAATCCATCAAGCCAACCAATAGATTCAGTTACACTTTTGCAATTTATTTATGTTCATCATCTCATGAATCAACGGATTAAATATCCAACAAAGTACTGTAACAATGTTACAGTACTGACTAACGGGTAGTGGGTTAGGGTTTAGGCCTGATGGGCCGATTTGGGCCCGAGAGTTCACACTCAGAGCCGGCCCTAATGATCAGGGCATGTCGTGAGAGGTAGGCCTGTCAATGGTAGCTTATTGGTCGAATATTGACATTACCATATCCGAATCATTAACTATCAGATATATCCGATAACTATCCGATATCCGATCGGATAGAAGTTTTGGCTACCGTATCCGTTACCGATAATTTTAACGGATATCGGATAATATCCGAACCAATAAGATTACTAAAAAAAATATTAAAAAAGGGAAGAAAAAAAAATCAGAATCAGCAGATTTTGTCAAGAAACAACTTATTTCCACATTGAAACGACAGATTTTGTCAAGAAACAACATATTTCCATATTGAAACGACAGATTTTGTCAAGAAACAACAGTTTTTCGGCTGAATCCTGAATTCCTGATGGCCCAATATATTTTAAATTTATTAAATAATTTAAATATTATTGGTTCGGATATTATTGGTCCGGATATGACACTTACCATATCCGCATTCGATATCCGATAAATATCCGATATGATATCCGAATCTGCATCCTTATCCGAAATTTCGGATATTTTCGGTTCGAATACGGATCGGATACGGATTTTCGGTCTACCATTGACAGGCCTAGTGAGGGAGTCGTGGGTCGGGGCATGACACTGTAAAGGAAGGCACTGGCTTCAAAGGGATACTTTTTCATTTATTGGCAGGTAAATACCTCTTGGGTGCACTGAAGCATAATAGGATTCATTTGACTAGTAACAGAATACTATTAATTAACATGTGATGGAGGCGTGGACAGCACTAAATTCACTTGTGCAAAGCCGAATAGTTCACAACACCAAAAGGGTATTTTGCTTGGGTGTAGGAAAAATGATAAAAGTACGGTTGTAATCGGCCACAAACAATGTAAAGTTCTGCGTAAATAGAAGCAAGAGAAATGTAGCTGGAATGAAGTAACCGGATTGCTGAAAGAGAATTGTTTGCTAAACCTAAGTAGTTTAGAACTTTAAAGTATTGATTTCTTAAATCTTGTAAGGGTGGATAGATATTCTGGATTGAACTATTGATACCTTAAGCGTCAATTTGGTAACAGTATTTTCACTGGTTCTGGAATATTTTTGAATCGACCGTTTATCAAAACTCATGTTTGTTAATTTTTTCGAGACACTAGTTTTGGTCGGCTCAAAAATCCCCCAAAACCGGTGTAATGTAATTTTGGGTGGCTTTATAAACACTCCAAATCGGTGGACGGCTTTATTATTTTATTTCATTTATATCCTCACAAAAAATATATAATTATAACTACCGATACCCTTTCCTATTTAATTTTATTCATGTAAAAACTTTGAGAACCGCTCGTTTTACCAAGCATGTATTGGACTGGTTTAAAAGTCGTTACTTAAAAACCATCCAAAACGGGACCTCTCATAACCATTCATAACGGGTACACTGAAAATACCTCATAATCGCTACCCCTATAATTGCCAAGCAGATCCTAAAAGTTCTGATCAAGGTAATGACAAGAGCTCTTACTCTGCAGGCTGGTAGATGTTCTATGGACCCCAAAGGCAAAGAGGCTTCTGAAGAACTTGCTCGAGATTCACTTATGGCAATCTCTCAGTGCATTGCAGAACAGAACCTTGCTTCCGATGTGTCGGGCAACAAAGCTGGCGATGCTGGTGTCGTCGAGAGAAAAGAAAGTGCCTGTGCAGAAGAATATAGGTCTAAGCTGATCTCCATTTCGTGCACACCGTCTCCGGACTCTCAACCTGGGCAGTCTACTGGAGAAAATCTAAGCAGTTGAAGGAAAAACTCTTCGCGGAGACCTCTTGGTATATATATATTTTTTCATGCTTAATTTGTAAGTTCTGATAAAACTTCGGTCTATGGACGGCCGCTTTTATCTATGATGAAATCGTCAAACAGTGTAACTTTGCATTCTTCTTGTGTAAATACCATGCCGTTTATATGCTGAGAACTTTTGCCAACATAGCTTTAGTAATACTAAAAGACGTTGCCATATTTTTTTTTGAAGAAGTCATGGTGGTTATTATTGAATTTAGGATAAGGCTGTATGAAACTGCATTTTTGGTAAACAAACACTGCCTTTGTTACATGTCAGTTTCCGATGTCAAACTATCAGTTTATATGTCATATTGTCAGTTTCGGATGTCAAAGTCTCCTAGCTCTAGTAGCTAGCAGGTGGAGACATATCCCATCATGGCTGGGTGAGTTCGATCCCACGGGAAAGTTGATTATCCAGTTAAACTGTAATAACGGGTATGAATATATTTCTTTTCTAGGATAGTTAAGTAAGAAGAAAACTGTTTATTTATCTTTAACACTTTGGATTTTGGACACAACTGTGAGTTTTTCAGGCAACTATGTTAAAATTTTTAGAAAGTCCACGTCGGTGGGGTTTTTTTTTTTTTTTTTGACCCTTACACTGTTCTTAGACCATGTTTATTTCCGTGTGGAATATTGGGAAGTTCTGGGTATAAGCCATGGCCGCAATGCAAAATAATAAATAAAATAAAAAATCCACAAAAATGTGATTTGCTAGACAGGTAAAGAATTCAAGTGTATAGTGCTCTCATGATTTGGTTGGGTTTGTTGTGACTGTTGGTGACGTTCTACTTAGTAAGTGGAGAACTAACCTAAATAATATTTGTGGAAATTTGGTACAACCTCCTGGATCATCAAACCCTTTCTTGAACTTTTATTTATTCACAACCCCTAAATACTAATACACCGGTGTACCATCCACCCCATAAATACCAATATATTTATGTACTATCCACTTGTCTGCGTATAGTATAATTTATGTTAAAAGATTTATAGCCTGTGTTTGATTGGGTTTTTTTTTTTTTTTTTTCCATTAAAAATATTTCCATCACAAATTTTCCACCAATTGTAGTGTTTGATAGCTATATTTTTCATGGAATTATTTTCCAAAAAATTATCATTTTCTATATTTTCTTCTAAAATGGTGGAAAATGGAGCTTGTCCAACCCATATGAAAATATCATTTTCCATGGAAAATAACTATTTTCCGTGGAAATAATGACAATCAAACACCTAAATTAAGTTTTCCGTGGAATTTTTTTCCTAGGAAAATAATTCCATGGAATTAATTTATTTTTCACATATTTTCCACCTTGCAATCAAACACACCTAGAGATTTTTTTTTTTATTTGTCCCCCACTTTGTTTACCATATTTCACGGTGTATTCCACTATTTTGCAAAAATGTACAGTCTTTTCCACTTTGGACGGAATCCGTCAGAAATTGACGGTCAACTGTCTTGACCAAATTTTTTTGACCAAAATGTCCCTCATATTTTCTTCTTCCTCTTTCTTGTCACCCCCCTTCCCAACCGCAGGCAGGATGGCGTCGCTGCCGCCCCCGGCCACCACGCCGCCACCGTCGATGCTGACGCCGCCGCCGTTGCTGCTGCTTGTCGCCGCCGGAGGAGTTGGAGGCGGTGGCGGGGAGAGGAGGAGCGGAGGCGGTGGCGGCCGGAGAGAGGAAAGAGAAAGGGGAAGAAGACAGGACATTTTGGTCCCAAAAAAAATATTTTTGATGGATTTCGTCGAAAGTGGGAGGGGGGATTGTACATTTTTTTGCAAAACAGTGGAGTGCATTGTAAAATATGGTAAACAAAGTGGGGACAAGTCAAAAAAATCTCAAAGATTTATATGTTCTACCATAAGTGACAAATTTTGAAGGAAGATAAAATGCACTTTCTAAAATAATCCAAAAGTTTTCTAAATTTACAACACAACCATCTCTATTTTCCTCCACATTTTCTTTCATATGTGAATAAATTATCAAACTTGTCCTTTATTGTGTTAAATGTACTTTATTTCTTATGGAAATCTCTCTTTCCATGGACCCGTGGGTATCATATATTAGACTTAATAAATCATACTTATATTTATCACAAGTTAGATTGATCTTGAAAAATTAAATTTAAAATAATCTAAATAAATATAATTGAAGCATAAGAAATATGATAATTTTTTTTTCTAGAATATAATTTGTGTAGTATAAAATTAAATTAGAAAGTAAATTTCTCATAATATCTTGATTATAACAATATAACATATAGAAGGAAAAAAAAAAAAAAAAACAAAGTAGGTATATTAATAATATATATATATATATATATATATATAAGTTTAGGATTATTAATGTAACATGGTATGATGTTAGATATTGTTGTTATTTCTTACATATAAGGGTAATATATGATGTCTACATATTACTTGTTATATGTTACTACTATTCTGTGGCATATATAACATCTATTTATAAATTGTGACATTTATCTAATTTGTGCATCATTACATTGGTACCTAACTTGTGATTTTTATACTTCACACATGACTTTGATAATGAATTTGTGATAATGGTATCCGAGGTGTGACAATTTCTTATAACTTTGTGGTATTAGTAGATAACTTGTAATTAATGCACATGAGTTGTGATCTTTGTAGTTAATATGTGATATTAGTATTTAACTCGTGACATTTGTTTACCTGTGATATTGAAGTATAACAGTTACCTATCGTCGGAACACGTTATAAATAAAATTTTACGCTACACAAAAATGAGAAAAAAAATAGAGACAACAAATTGGCTTAAATAAAAGAGAAAATAAATCATATCAAGATAAAGTAAATTCAAGCCTATGGATACGAACCACTTTGAAAACGAAGTTCGAGAGCACAATCAACATCAAAAACGGAATTTGACCTGCAATCGATGAGAAAACAACTAATTAGTGGATCCAAGGAAGATCTATATGTCAATTGTTGCTGACACTTTTTACTGAGGGCATTTATCAAGGGCCAAGGCCACGTTTGGTTAATGGAATTATGGCATTGAGAAAGAAAATTCATTCATTTTTTTATGTTTGGATGACAATGGAAAATAGGAGGGAAAGAAGCATGATTTTCAAAACAAAGAGAAACTATGGAGAAATTTCATCCAACCAAGAATTTATTTTTCTACTACAAGAATTCAGTTTTTCTTCTAACTTCTTTGACTTTTTCAAACAGTAAAAATATTTGGTGGAAATAATAATTTTCCAAAGAAGAAACAATTTTCTTTCCTTTTCCGTGAACCAAACGAATACTACAAATACAAAAAAAAAGTATAAGTGTGCATTATAATTTAGTGTTTGTACCAAATTTCCCTTTAATATTCTCATGCTGTATTGAATGATGTTTCCCCTAAGTCATGTCCTTTATGAGTTGTGTGTTAGTGCCGAGGCACAATTTTCTATGGAAAATTCTGAAACTGAAACAATTGTACACACAACGTTTCAAATGCAGCACCTTAAAGAAGATGTGCAACAGAGATCCTGGAGGATTCTGAATTACGAGGATCTAAAAAGATTCTACGTAATACACAAAAAATCTAAAGAGACTTTGTGCAAGCAACTATCGGCAGTAGAGCTTCTAAAAAGAAGTTACTGTAAAAGGCAACAGCAGCGATGACAGGCGAGAATGAGATGCTGGGGTGAATGAACCACCGTTGCTCAAAGCTTTATTCGCCCCACACGAGCACGAACAGCTTACAGGAACCAGCAAGTTCACGAAGAACTTCTGGAACGCTCATAAGTCAATATTTGGGACTTGAACGGGCTTCATGGACTTAACAGACTCCCTCAACTCTCTTCTTGGTGCCTATTTCAAAGGAGGCCAAGGGGCTCTATTTATAGAGTGGAGTTGAGACTTCACCTCTTCTCCTATCCGATGTGGGACTAAAATACCAATACTCAAAAATAGAGTTTGATATTTTAGATCTTCCCACAATCAGCATAGAAGTGTGCCAGTCCACGCCTACCCCCCGAACACTCCCGTGCATGCACGAGACATCCTGGAGTCCGTGTCCGAGTCCGAGTCCGCACAACAAAAATTAACTTGCATCCTTGTTTGATTTAATCCTTTTTCCTTCTAGGAAAATACTCCCACATGGCACAAACTTGTGCCCCACTACACCTCATGTGCACACCTCAACACAAGCAATGCATTATATTGAGATACTCACCATTTGGTGTAGCCGATGTGGGACTATCTTTTCTAGTCCAAAGACAAAAACACCAACAATCTCCCACATATCTCAATATATGGGTTGAGCGTTCCCCACAGTGACTGTCCATCATGCATTAGGAGAGATGTCGCTACGACTTGAATCTTCCCGCATAGGTTAAATAACAGCATGATACAAGAATGGACTAAGCCTTGAATTCTGCACCATAACTGTAATTCTTCCTACTCACATAATAACATCAACTGTACTTCTGGATGCACATTGAAGGCCTTGTGCCAGCCTGGTTTCAGTGTATAATTTTGGGCGTCTACAAGTTTACCCTCAAAAGACGGCCTGATATCTCTTTCCATACACTATAGGTGAGTTCTTTATTAAAGAGATATGGCATGAAGCCTTGCGCTTCCTTGCGGTGCTACGCCTCTATGACATGGCCTGAAGCCGAGGCATTATCCCTACCTGAAAACCTCATCGTAGTGTCATACTACTGTAGCATGAGGTCACAAGCCTCTTTGTAGTGCCAAACTACCCAGCATGAAGCCTAAGGCTTCCTTGCGGTGTTACGCCGCAACGACATGGCTTGCAATACCGAGACTTTACCCCTACCTGGGTACCTCATCGTGGTGTCGTGCCACTGTAACATGGGGCCATCCTCCCCTTTATAGTGCTGTCTACAACTCTTTAATTACGTCATACAGCATTAGGCTACCTGCCTATTTGCGGTGCTACGCCGCTATGACTTGGCTTGCAAAGCCGAGGCATTACCCCTACCTGGGAACCTCATGGTGGAGTCATCCCACTGTAGCATGGAGTTTCACTCCTTGTAGTGCTGCTCTACCGTGCTTCCTGTAAAGCACACCAGGCATTCACTCTGCCTGAGAACTCATTAAGGCGTTTAAGCCAACCTTCCACAGGATCTGTTTTTTCTGCAGAAAAAATACATAGTAGACAACAGTGGTTATTGGTCCGTATCCCTTCCATGTTCCAGAGAACAAGTACCCACTGTTACCTGATAGTTTCCCAGTCAGTGATCCTCCTTTGAACCAAAAGTTAGATGCCTAGTAGATTTCTCTTTGAACTAATAGCATAAAACTTTATGGTAGGATTACAAAGACACACTATCAGAATGCCTTCAAGCCCATTTACAAGCTGTGTCATCGACCAACTGGCGCTTGAGGCCCTTTGTGAACGGATCTGCCAGGTTCTCCTGACTCCGAACATCAACCACTACAATTACACCTCTTTTGATAAGATCGTGTACTGCCCTGTACTTCAACCGCACAGTCCTCTTCTTCCCGTTGAAGAGGTCATTTGATGCCACTGCTGCTGTCGCCTTGTTGTCACAGTATATCGGTATTGCCGGTATTTGAGCCCCAACCACCGAAAGATCATACATGAGCTCCTGAAGCCACTCTGCTTCATCTGCAGCAGCATCCAATGCAAAGAATTCAGATTCCATGGAGGAGCGAGATAACATAGTCTGCTTCTTCGACTTCCACGATATAGCAGCTCCGTCCATGGCGAATACGAATCCACCTGTGGAATACTCGCTCTCCATATTTGAACACCAGCTAGCATCACTGAAGCCTTCCACTACTGACGGATCTCCGCTGTAGAAAAGTGCATATGTCTGAGTTTTCTTGAGATATCTCATAACACGCTTCACAGCTTTCCAGTGCTCAATGCCTGGATTGCTAGTGAACCGACTCAGCATTCCCACTGCAAAAGCTATGTCAGGCCTTGTGGCAGTAGTAGCGTACATCAAGCTTTCGATGACGCTAGCGTACTCCAACTGCCTGACGCTTTTCCTCGAATTTGGCTCCAGCTTCTGATCACTCCGGTACGGTGTATCAATAAGAGGAAGATCTTGATACCCGTAGCGAGTGAGCATCTTCTCAATATAATGAGATTATGACAGCACTATTCCAGTGCCTGTCCGGATGATCTTGAGCCCCAAGATTACGTCGGCATCCCCCATGTCCTTCATACTGAACTTGGTCGAGAGGAATTTCTTTGTCTCTGTGATGCAGCTTAAATCCGTACCTAGGATTAGCATGTCATCCACGTAAAGACATACGATTACTCCTCTTCCGTCAGCAAACTTTGTATAGACACACTTGTCTGTTTCACTGACCCTGCAGCCATTTGACCTTATCACCTTGTCAAACTTCTCATGCCATATTTTGGGAGCTTGTTTCAAACCATACAGAGACTTCATCAACTTGCAGACTTTGTCTTCCAGACCTCTGACGACAAAACCTTCTGGTTGTTGCATGTAGATCTCTTCGATCAGCTCGCTATTAAGGAATGCCGTTTTCACATCCATCTGATGTATCACCAGCTTGTGTATTACTGCTAGAGCAATTAACAATCTGATGGTTGTCATCCGAGCTACTGGAGCATAAGTGTCAAAGTAGTCGATCTCCTGCTTCTGAGCAAACCCCTTGGCCACTAGCCTGGCCTAGAACTTGTCAATGGTTCCATCTGCTTTCATCTTCTTCTTGAAGATCCATTTGCATCTGATGGATCTTGCTCCTTCTGGCAGGTCAACCAATACCTATGTGTTGTTGCAGGTGATTGAGTCAATCTCGTTGTCTATCGCCTCCTTCCAGAATACAGCATCTCTGGTCTTCATCGCCTCATCATAGGTAAGCGAATCTGCTTCCACATGATAGGTGACGAAGTCATCTCCGAAGTCTTTCGGCCTCCTCGTTCGCTTAGTTGACGGCTCAGCGAGTTCTGGTTCAGCTGGTGTCTCCTTGACGACAGCTTCATCTTGGACTACTGGTTCATTAAAGACTTCTGTCTGCTTTGTACCCTCATCATTCTTCGGAAGATCCGTGAGAACAATATTCTTGTATTTTGCAAACTTGTCTTCAAAGTATTCAGCATCGCGAGATTCGATGATATGGTTTGACTCGATATCAAGGAATCTCCAAGCATCACTCTTCTCGGCATACCCCAAGAAGATCACCTTCGTAGTCCTTGTCCCCAGCTTCTGAATCTTCAGATCCGGGAGCTTCACATAAGCCAGACACCCCCACACTCGAATGACATTCAAGTTAGGTCTGACTTTGAACCAGAGTTCATGAGGAGTTATGTCGGAAGTTGCATATGGCACTCTGTTCAGAATGAACGTTGCCGTTAGTGCAGCTTCTCCCCAGTAACACTTTGGATGACCCGCAGTCAACAGCATGGAGTTCATCATCTCTGTCAACGTTCTGTTCTTCCTTTCTGCTACTCCGTTGGATTGAGGAGAGTACGGAGCCGTTGTCTCATTGATGATTCCATATTCTTTGCAGAATGATAAAAATTCATGAGACCGATACTCCCCGCCTCGATCACTCCTTAACCTCTTGAGTTGTTGTCCAGTTTGCCGCTCAGCCTCGGCCCTGAACTCCTTGAACTTCTCGAATGCTTCGTCTTTAGACTTGAGCAAGTAGACGAAAGCATACTTTGAGAAGTCATCGATAAAAGTAATGAAATACTTCATCCCGGCCTTTATAGAGAATTGTTTGAAGTCACAGATATCTGAGTGAACCAACTCCAGAAGATCTGTGCTTCGATGGACCCTGTGAAAGGGTTTCCTTGTGATCTTCGTCTGAGCACATACTTCGCATTTCTCTACCTTACCCCCACACTTGGAGATAAGTCCTAGACTAGACATTCTGTTAATCCTTTTACAATGAACATGTCCTAGCCTATTATGCCACAACTCAAGAGAATGATCAGAAAAATTGATTGCATTTATATTCTCATGCTGGGTTACAACAAGCTGAATCTTGTACATTCCTTCAGTTTGGAAAGCTTTCCCGAAGAATGTACCCTTCTTGGACATCACCAACTGGCCAGCATTGATGTCCATCCTCAAGCCTGCGTTGTAGAGCAGACTTCCAGAGATCAGGTTCTTAGCAATTACTAGAACATGCTTCTCACCTTGAAGCGTCAGAGTGTTCCCCGATGTGAGTTTCAGCTCCACCGTCCCGATCCCCAGTACTTCATCTTGTGCCTGGTTTGCCATTATGACCTTCTCTGAAGTTGGCTCATAAGAGACGAACCAGTCTTTGTCTGAACAGACATGGCAGATCGCACCAGTGTCTATCCACCAGTCCAAGTCAGCCCCCACAGTTGCAACCTGTGCTATCATGGCAACTAGATTAGTAATCATAGAAACCTTACTAGGCTCACCTTGTTCTTTGGGCTTGGACTTGCATTCGGATTTGTAGTGGCCCTTCTTGCCACAATTGAAGAAAGTCACATGGGACTTGGACTTCTGCTGCTTGAAAGCAGGACCCTTCACTTTCAGATTCGTGAAGTCCTTATTTTTACGATGAAAAGCAGCTTGCTTCCCCTGGTACTCTCTGGTTTGGACCAGATTTGCCTTCGCCAGTTGTTTGGACAGAGTATCCATCTTCTGTTGAGAACGCATCTCGTCCTCAACATGGATCTCTTGCAAGAAATCTTCCAAGCTAATTTCCATCTTCTTTCGATGCATCCTTGCATAGAAGTTGCTCCATTCTGTAGGAAGTTTCGCGACGATCCCTCCAACGACAAACTTGTCGACGAGGGGCATGTTCTCGTCTTCTAGTTTCTGACGCAACTTCAGAAACTCCTTCACTTGGGGCAGCATCGCCTTCTCGTCTTCGAAGGTCCACTTGTGGTATTTTTCTACCATGAAGATCTTGGACCGGTTCTCGTCATCTTCATAGAGCTTTCCCAAGGAGTCCCATATCTCTTTGGCAGATGTCTTCTTGGAGTAGGACTCTGCCAGAGAGTCTTCCATGGAATTAAGTATCAGTAGTTTGCATATACTGTTTTCTCTCTTCCACTTCGCCTGCTTGGTTGTAGCAGCGGCCACAGCCGTAGCAGATCCAGTGGTTGGAACGATCGGTTCTTCTTCTGACAGCACGTGATCAACATTCACGAGTTGAAGATTTAAAGTGACATTTCGTCTCCATATCTGGAAGTGTTCGCCATAGAATTTCTCCAACTTGTTAAAGCCGGTATCGATGAGCGAAGCACGAGAATTATTCATCTTCTCAATAAAGCTTTGAGATTGTTAGTACCGAGGCACAATTTTCGATAGAAAATTCTGAAACTGAAACAATTGTACACACAACGTTTCAAATGCAGCACCTTAAAGAAGATGTGCAACAGAGATCCTGGAGGATTCTGAATTACGAGGATCTAAAAAGATTCTACGTAATACACAAAAAATCTAAAGAGACTTTGTGCAAGCAACTATCGGCAGTAGAGCTTCTAAAAAGAAGTTACTGTAAAGGCAACAGCAGCGATGACAGGCGAGAATGAGATGCTGGGATAAATGAACCACCGTTGCTCAAAGCTTTATTCGCCCCACACGAGCACGAACAGCTTCCAGGAACCAGCAAGTTCACGAAGAACTTCTGGAACGCTCGTAAGTCAATATTTGAGACTTGAACGGGCTTCCTGGACTTAACATGCCCCCTCAACTCTCTTCTTGGTGCCTATTTCAAAGGTGGCCAAGGGGCTCTATTTATAGAGTGGAGTTGAGACTTCACCTCTTCTCCTATCCGATGTGGGACTAAAATACCAATACTCAAAAATAGAGTTTGATATTTTAGATCATCCCACAATCATCATAGAAGTGTGCCAGTCCACGCCTACCCCCCGAACACTCCCGTGCATGCACGAGACATCCTGGAGTCCGTGTCCGAGTCCGAGTCCGCACAACAAAAATTAACTTGCATCCTTGTTGGATTTAATCTTTTTTCTTTCTAGGAAAATACTCCCACATGGCACAAACTTGTGCCCCACTACACCTCATGTGCACACCTCAACACAAGCAATGCATTATATTGAGATACTCACCATTTGGTGTAGCCGATGTAGGACTATCTTTTCTAGTCCAAAGACAAAAACACCAACATTGTGCTACTACAACAATTTCTTCTTCAAATGTAGCTCTTTACTACCGGACTCGAGTGCCTCTTCTGGCTACCGAGAAGAGATATAAGATTCCGGCTGGATGGCAGAAAATCAATGGATCGAACAACTAGGACATATTATTCCTACCATTTATTTGTTGGGAGTTGGAAACAGTGGATGCAACAGGCATGCAATGCAACGTGCACAAAATTTTGTACATATCGTCGGACATCTCAATATATATATATATATATATATATATATAAAATATATATATATATATATATATATATATATATATATATATATATATATATATATTCATTCCCAGCCACTTGAACTTTTCATAACACGGTGTACTTAGACTAAGTATATCTATATTAAACTATTATGTATGTTTTTTTCTTTGGGTTATTTAGTTTTATGGCCTCGAATAATATTCAAATTTTAAGTTTAAATATTCATATTATACAGAAGAAGGTATAGATTTCAACCTGTAGGTTAACTTGGACCGATCGTTAGATCTCATTGAAGATCTCGTATAATATTCGAATTTTACGTTGAGGTCTCCATTTTGAACGGTCTTCTGGATAATATGAAGACAAAAAATGTAAAATTCAAATATTATACGAGATTGTATAACTAAATAACCCTTCTTTTCTCAATCATAGATCGTTGGTCATTGATGGATACCTTACGAAAAAAATCGAACCTAAATTCAAGATTGAAAATTGATTTGCATGTTTATAGATCTCTAACTAACATCTCAAATTCTTAACAAACTATATGCATTCAATCAGAGCCATTTCTAACCAGGGGCGGAGCCAAGATTTAAATTCTGGCGGGGCCATGCTAATAGTATATAAAAATTCTTAATTGAACTCGAACAAGAATGAGTAAAAAAGGAAAGTCAATATTTCCAAAGTGATA
The DNA here is from genome assembly GCA_029216955.1 of Iris pallida. Lineage (NCBI taxonomy): Eukaryota > Viridiplantae > Streptophyta > Magnoliopsida > Asparagales > Iridaceae > Iris > Iris pallida. The sequence continues at coordinate 1,706,193 of JANAVB010024600.1, read as the reverse complement.
CAAAAAAGGAAAGAAAATTTTGTTCATAAAAGAGATTCAAAATAAACGACAACTAGTCAAATACAAGTCTCTACTTAAATAGAACTCGACGTTCTTTTAAAATTTTGAAGTCTTCAATGATATCTTCAATGCTCACATTTTTAGCAATTTTCCTTTCAATATATACCATCAATGCGTCTGAGAGAAAATCATCCTCCATTTTGCTCCGAAGGCTAGTTTTGACGGTGTTCATGGCTGAGAATGATCGTTCTGTAGTAGCGGTGGAAACTGGAAGAGTAAGCACAAGCACGATCACTCTAAAAACAAGGTCGTATGTAGCAGATTTATTAGTCTTTACCAACCACTGACACAACTCAAAAGTGGTTGAAAGACTTTTGTAGATGGACCCTTTGACTACATTATGCTCGTAATGTGACAACTGCATCTCCAATTGCATTCTTTCATTGGTTGTAAAGTCTTGAGGATAAAAAATTTCAACTAATTTACATATATCCCTGATTCTGAAGGACTCCGATGCATCTTGAGGATTTAAAGCTGTACTAAGAATAAGTAATTCTATTGCATCTTCACTAAAACGCCCATTAATTTCTTGCAATTGTGAATCTATTGCAGCATAGAAGAAGTCTACTCGATAATGATGCTCGATGGTGAAATTATCTTGATGTTGACGGGCACGACCTCGTCTATTAATATACCGAGCACTAAAATCTGGAATATCAATATTACGAGCCTCACAAAAATACTTCACTTTTGCAAGCAAAGCATCCCACCTATCGTCCCTGAACTTTTGGAGTAAAGTTTTGGTAGATGAGACAAGTTGCATTGCATTTAAAATGTCTTGAGACTTATTTTGTAAAGCCTGACAAAGGATATCCGTGATTTCCATAATCTCTTTCATAAGATGCAATATGAACACAAAATCAAAAGAAACCATTTCATCATAAACAGAGGTTGCATCTGCTCGCTGGGAAGGAAGCCCATCTTCCATAATGATAAGCAGTACCTTACATGCTGCACTAAACATCTTAATTAAGCAAGACAATGATCTGAAGTGAGAACTCCAATGCGTATCACCAGCCCGCTGTAAAGTGCCGATCTGATTAAGTCTACGTCCTGTTTCGAGTTCATTAATTGTAATGCCTGTTGTTCGTATTGCGTATTTGGAATATGTATACGTATTTTATCTTGTATTTGCATATCTCCTTGGTTTGGCTTGGCTTGTTTACTCTCGGTTTGGGTTGGCTTGGTTCGGCCGGCCCAATGCTTGGTTCATCATGGGCCAAGGGTGGAACACCTTAGCCTATGCTTCTCCTTCATTTCCACCACAACCCCTTCTTTATTATCCCCACCAACCCTCTCTCTCCTCTATAATTCTCATTTACTTCTCCTTCCCCTACCATTACTCTTCTCTACCAACCAAGAACACCTTAGGCAAGTGCAACTTGCTTCCACAAGAGAACTCATTTTGATGGTTTCATTAGCTTCTTCTCATGATTCTAAACCACATTAGAACTTGTCATTTTCCATTTTGAGGCTTTAATTCTTGTAGATCTAGAGTTTTGCAATTTTCGGATTTTTGGTGTTTTGATCTATCAAACTTGCTTGTTTTCAAGTTTTGATGGTTCCATGTTTTAGAGAATTTTATTCTACCCAATTTTGACCTTTGGAAAGTTGGATTCGGACTTGTTTTGACCAAGATTTGGACAATTGAAGCTTAGATTCAACTTTAGAGTTCTTGCTGTTCTTGCCATTTGGAGAAGACAGTGAGCAGTGAGCTACCTTTTTAGCTTACGCCGCACTTGTGTACGCTGCTCTTTAGCGAGCGTACGCTGACTTGTGTACGCTGCTCTTTAGCGAGTGTACGCTGACTTGTGTACGCTGCTCTTTAGCGAGCGTACGCTGACTTGTGTATGCTGCTCTTTAGCGAGCGTACGCTAGCCTTGATATGCTGCCTGTTGGCAGCGTGTCTTGAGCGTACGCTAGCTTGAGCGTACGCGTGCCTTGGTACTCTAGCTTGAGCGTACGCTGACCTGTAGCTTGAGCGTGCCCTTGTGTACGCTGACCCTTGCGTACGCTTCCCATTGGAAGTGTATGGATCCTTTGGTACGCAGACCTGAGCATACGCTAGCCTGAGCGTAGCCTGGCTTGAGCGTAGCCTGATTACCCTTGATCTTCTATAGCCCTGTATATTGATATTTTATTAGATATTTAACGTCCATTTTATATCCTTACGCCTTTTGTCATGAACTTGATAATCATGGATTTGTTTAATATGTTTGGAAATGATACCTGAGCATGACACGATAGTGACCCGTAGTGGTGCACTCCTGACATAATGACCTGACATGACCTGATAGTGGCCCGTCGTGGCGCACTCCTGACAAGTATACTTGACACGATAAACCTGACATGTTATATCTTGATAAGCTGTTGCGACGGCTACCTGACATGACATAACCTGTATGAATAATCTGGACACCGTGGGCGATTGTGCTTGTACAAATAATCCAGTCCTGTCTTGCATCATGTCTAGGAGGGGACTCCTGAGTACCACGGTCTGGAGTACCTACTAAAATGGACTAAGGTTAACAACTAGATTAATACATTAGTCATGAAGAGATTTTCCAACTACAGGCAATCCCGTTACCTGGGCGCGCTTGGGATCTGTAGCCTGCCGTCGAGTAGGGCACATTTCTAGCACACTGTCATGTGTTGCATCCTTCAAACTGCTTAAGGGTATATGCATTTCCTGGATGATGTACCCACCTGAATTCAACCCTAATCTCTCGACCTGGGTGACCTGGATAGTCTGCAGGGCTTGTGGCTGTGGAATAATCTCACTGCATCTTGTTAGTAACTAGGATTGTGATAACTCTAGTTAGTTAAAGTATCAAGCCGTAGTTCTTGCTTGGCCGTGAAATGATTGGATGGAGTCTAACCAGTCTAGTCTTGCCCTGACCTTGTTCCAGATCACTACCTGACTTGAATGCCTGCATTTATTTTACCGATAAATGGTGAGAAACCAAGCTCCATTCAGACGAAGGGTTACAACCCCGGTCCTTGTTTGGTTTACGGGTTGTAACCTGGCTATCTGAATAGTTCCATGGTTATCTCGTCGTATATCATCCTGGTATGTTTCCTTTTATTCCAGTCCTTATTTTATTTATATTTATATTCCTGTGCTGATTGTTGGTTTTAGTTCTTAAGTGAAGCCTCCTTTGTGGCACTTGCGCTTTCTGGGGTCTGACCCAGCTGGTTTTGTGTGGCCAGATTTCGGAGCAGCTCCAGAGGATCTACTGACTTCCCAGCCAGATGGTGGCCACTAGACGGAACCCTGGCAACAAGTGGGTTATTTTTTTGCTCTCCCGCTCTATTGTAAAAAAAAAAGTTCTTTTGAGGCGTTTAGCCGACGAGCACCTGTTTAGCTCGATTGCACTTACTTACTGTCTGCCTACGGGCTGTAACATGATTGACAAATCCTAGGGCTGATCATGTATGACTAAACTCTTGCTAGTCCTAACATTTTGTAACGACTAGCTTTATGATCAGCTGAATATGTAATATTTGGGACGCCTTATTATTGTATATTTAATGATCATACATCTTGTAACATCTATTTACTTGCTTGTGATTGAGACAATAGGCTTGTTCTTGACCTTAAGAGACTGCTGGCTTGTAGATAAACCCTCATGTATCCTAGACAGCCGTGACCGTATAGCGAGATGGAATCCATTTCAATATACGTAGCTGGCTATGTCTGCCCCCGCTCTCCAGTATTCTGGTTCTGGGGCGTGACATGGTTTAAGTGGTGGCCCATGTAGGTCTTGTAAATCAAGATATGTGAGGGTTTATCGAATAGATGTCTCAATCAGTATTCGTCCTTGATCTCTGTTCGTATCTTCTGAATCCCTGGATTCTTGTCCTGATCATATGCTTGTATCGTTGCTCTGTCCTGGTCCTTCCTTATTGTTTCCTATGTCGTCTTCTTCAGCGGCATAGTACCTGACCCGGCCGACCAGCAAGGCGAAGCACCTCCCGTGGACCAGCAGCAACCTGGAGATCAAGTCCAGCATTCCGGAGTAGCCTCCAGAGTCGAGCCTATTGGAGAAGAGCCTCCAGTTCAGCCAGTTCAACCTGCCAAGCCTGATGACGGCACTTTGGTAGGACTCGTCAGGACCTTGATAGCTTCCCAAGACCGGCGTGGAGATGTCTTGCACCAGGCAGTGACGGATGCTTTGACCCGGGGTGGTCATCAGGGTAACAGCGCTGCCAACAGCTTCAAGCGCTTGAACCCTCCATTCTTCGACGGTAGTGAAGATGCTATCGTGGCAGATGCATGGCTTCAGGACACAGAAGTGATTCTAGAAGCAGCCAGGACCCCAGAGAACGAGAAGGTGGCCGTTGTGCGCCTGCAGTTGTTAGATCTTGCCCGCAGCTGGTGGGCAGCGCAGGCCGTTGGATTAGCAGCACCTATTGCTTGGGCAGTATTCAGGAAGAGATTCCAGACCAAGTATTTCGATGCCGTGGCTCGGTATGATCTGCAGACGAGGTTCACAAATCTGAAGCAAGGAGGCAGGACGGTCGACGGATATGCGGCCGAGTTTTCTAGACTCAGTCGGTTTGCTCCCACCCTGGTGGCAACCGAGTATGATAGAGCCCAGCGGTTCCAGCAGGGACTTCACCTGGAGATCCTGTTGGCAGTTGAGCAGTTTGAGCATCAGACTTTTGATGCAGTCTTGAGAGCAGCCCGGAGGCATGAGTATGCCTCCCAGAGGATTGTGGATAGGACCGGAGGTCGGAAGAGATCTCACGGCCAGATGAATCAGTCTTCAGCACTAGCCTCGGCAGCCAGGGCCTTGACTATTGGGGCTCCGAGGCGAGCAGCCTCAGTGACGTCGGTTCAGCATTCAACTCCGACGCACCCTCAGCAGCAGCAGAAGCAGAAGCAATCTTCCGCAGTGGGTTGTTCTCATTGTGGGAAGCCAGGTCATGTGGTGGCAGAGTGCCGTAGGGCGCAGGGATTGTGTCTGGCTTGTGGAGCACCAGATCATAGGGTTGGATCCTGCCCGAATAGGGGTGGTTCATCCTCGTCCAACCTTTCTAGCTCTTCGGTGAGAGGACCCGCACCGGTCCAGCAGCAGCAGCAGCAGTATCCTTTGACGAGGCCCTTGCCGCCTCAGTCCCAGGTATTTCAGCAACAGAGCCCCCAGCAGTATGCGCAAGCCCAGGCCTTGAGTCAGAGTAGGCAGCGAGGGTTTCAGCAGAGGGGACCAGCACCCCGAGGGCACGGTCAGGCTATGGTGATGACCGTGGAGGAAGAGTTGGCACCAGGTGAGGTAGTGGCAGGTACTATTCTCGTCAACTCCTTTCCAGCTTCAGCTTTATTTGATTCTGGTGCATCGCATTCTTTTATGTCTGCACGATTCGCGACACGGGTAGGATTGGAGCCCGAGTCATTATCAGTAAGGCTCAATATACTTACTGGTAACGGACTTGTGAGAGTAGATAGAGTGTTTTCCTCGTGTCGGATCGTAGTTAGCGGTAGAGAATTCTCCGCTAGATTGATAGAATTCCCGATGGCCGATTATGATGTGGTCTTAGGGATGGATTGGTTGAGGAACCAGTATGCTAGAATAGACTGCCATATTGGTAGGGTTGTTTTTAGCATTCCAGGAGAGCCAGAGTTTTCTTTCTCTCGAGACGAGGTTGAGCCTTCTCCTCCGATATTACGGATGGCAGTAGCAGCAGTTCAGTTGCCCAGGATAGTGGATGAGTTTCCAGATGTTTTCCCAGCAGAACTTTCAGGTATGCCTCCGGAGCGGGAGATCGAGTTCACTATAAACTTGATTCCCGGGACAGCTCCAGTATCAGAGAGAGTCTACAAGATGGCGCCGTCAGAGTTAGAGATATTGTACAAGATGATTGAAGAACTCAGAACCAAGGGATTCATTCGTGCTAGTGGATCGCCTTGGGGAGCCCCGATGCTTCTTGTGAAAAAAAAGGATGGTACGTCCAGGTTATGTGTTGATTATCGTACCTTGAACTCAGTGACAATCAAGAACAGATACCCTCTTCCGAGGATAGATGACTTGTTTGATCAACTCAAGGGGACATCAGTATTCTCGAAGATTGACTTGCGCTCAGGATATCATCAGATCAGAGTCAGAGAGCAGGACATCCCGAAGACGGCTTTTAGATCGAGATATGGGCATTGGGAGTTCCTTGTTATGCCTTTTGGAGCAACCAATGCGCCGGCAGTATTCATGGACCTCATGAATCGCATCTTCATGCCTTACTTGGATCAGTTTGTGATTGTGTTCTTGGATAACATCCTGGTCTACAGCAAGAGTGAGGCGGAGCATGAGCAGCATCTCCGTATAGTTCTTCAGATCCTCAGAGAGCACCAGTTATATGCCAAGTTTAGTAAATGTGAGTTCTGGCTCGATCGCATTTCGTACTTGGGTCATATCATCACTCGAGGAGGAGTAGAAGTGGATCCCCAGAAGATTGTGGCTATTGAGTTATGGCCAGTACCCAGCACCGTTGCAGAAGTTCGCAGTTTCCTCGGATTGGCTGGCTATTACCGGCAATTTGTTCCAGACTTTGCTCGGATTTCAGCGCCATTGACGCAGTTGACCCGCAAGGATGCACAGTTTGCTTGGACAGCAGAGTGTCAGAGTTCTTTTGAGCAGTTGAAGCGAGGATTGATAACAGCTCCTATTCTCACGCTTCCAGATGGAACCGGAGGATTTTCAGTGTATTGTGATGCTTCAGGCAGAGGTTTAGGATGTGTTCTAATACAGCATGGAAGGGTAATAGCTTATGCGTCACGACAACTTCGTGATCATGAGAGGAATTACCCAACCCACGACTTGGAGCTGGCAGCAGTGGTGTTTGCACTTAAGTTGTGGAGGCACTACTTGTACGGAGATAGGGTAGAGATTTTCACCGACCACAAGAGCCTGAAGTATGTTTTCACCCAGAAGGATCTTAACATGCGTCAGAGGAGGTGGCTGGAGCTTCTTGTGGATTATGATGTCAACCTGCAGTATCATCCTGGGAAGGCCAATGTCGTTGCAGATGCATTGAGCAGGAGAGTGAGAGTTTATTTTCTAACAGCACAACCAGAGCTGTTAGCAGATCTTCAGAAGATGGGTGTTGAAGTTGTTCTCCCTTCCAGTGTGGCATTGATGGCCAGTATGCGAGTTCAGTCCACTATAGTCGAGAGAATCCGGATGGCGCAGTCGGCAGATTCTAAGCTTCAGCGACTCAGAGCAGAGTGTGTAGCAGGACGAAGACCAGAGTTATGTATTCATGAGGATGGTACACTTAGGCATGGTAAGCGTCTTTGTGTACCCAGTGGAGATATCAGACAGGAGATCATGTCAGAGGCGCACAGTTCTCAGTATTCCATCCATCCCGGCAGTACGAAGATGTACCGTGCTATCCGTCAGCACTTCTGGTGGAATGGCATGAAGCGAAAGATAGCTCGGTTTATCTCTTGGTGTTTGGTTTGCCAACAGGTTAAGGCCGAACATCAGAGACCGGCTGGACTTCTTCAGCCCTTACCGATTCCAGAATGGAAGTGGGAGCATGTGACCATGGATTTCATGACCGGATTACCTAGATCCCCAGCTGGTAAAGATGCTATCTGGGTTATAGTTGACCGGCTCACGAAGGTAGCGCACTTTCTCCCGTTCAGAGTTGGTCAGTCGACGGCTCAGCTAGCAGAGATGTACCTCAGGCAGATTATCAGATTGTACGGTGTCCCAATCAGTATCACCTCGGACCGAGATTCAAGGTTTACGTCGCACTTTTGGCGTAGCTTGCAAGAGAGTTTGGGAACTCATCTCCAGTTCAGTTCAGCATATCACCCGCAGACAGATGGACAGTCGGAGCGCACGATCCAGACTCTTGAAGACATGTTGCGGTCTTGCACACTTGACTTTGGTGGTTCATGGGAAGATCACTTGCACCTGGTGGAATTCTCATACAATAATAGTTTCCAGGCCAGTATCCAGATGGCACCGTTCGAGGCACTGTATGGCAGGAAGTGCAGATCCCCGTTAGCCTGGGATGATGTTGGAGAGAGGCAGATGCTTGGTCCAGAAATGATTGCTCAGACCATTGAAGTAGTCAGGCGAGTCAGAGATCACCTTCGAGTTGCCCAAGATCGCCAGCGTCATTGGGCCGATTCTCATCGGCGCCCTCTCGAGTTCTCGGTCGGCGATCATGTATTCCTGAGGATTTTGCCTAACCGTGGCGTCATTCGTTTCGGCGTACGGGGAAAGCTTAGTCCAAGGTATATAGGACCGTTTGACATTCTGGAGCGAGTAGGAGATGTATCCTATCGTCTTGCTCTTCCACCGTCGCTAAGCGAGGTGCATGACGTGTTCCATGTATCCCAATTACGACGGTACATCCCGGACCCGAGCCACATCCTGGATCATTCGAAATTGGTTGTTGGTACCAACCTTTCGTATGAGGAGAGGCCCGTGTCTATATTGGACCAAAGAGAGAAGATCCTCAAGAACAAGACTATCAAGTTAGTCCGAGTTGCTTGGGGTCATCACTCTTTGGGTGAGTCAACGTGGGAGCGTGAGGATGATATCCGATCGCGATATCCTGATTTGTTTGACTCGTGAGGTATAATGTCTTTCTTATGCCTCATGCCATCAATTCCTTGCTTGCATGATTGATTGATTGCCTAGTATAATTGCCTGTGAATAGTATAGCTTGTTCTTGTCCCTCTAGCCTCTTAATTAAATTTCGAGGACGGAATTCTTTTAAGGTGGGTAGAGTTGTAATGCCTGTTGTTCGTATTGCGTATTTGGAATACGTATACGTATTCTATCTTGTATTTGTATATCTCCTTGGTTTGGCTTGGCTTGTTTACTCTCAGTTTGGGTTGGCTTGGTTCGGCCGGCCCAATGCTTGGTTCATCATGGGCCAAGGATGGAACACCTTAGCCTATGCTTCTCCTTCATTTCCACCACAACCCCCTCTTTATTATCCCCACCAACCCTCTCTCTCCTCTATAATTCTCATTTACTTCTCCTTCCCCTACCATTACTCTTCTCCACCAACCAAGAACACCTTAGGCAAGTGCAACTTGCTTCCACAATAGAACTCCTTTTGATGGTTTCATTAGCTTCTCCTCATGATTCTAAACCACATTAGAACTTGTCATTTTCCATTTTGAGGCTTTAATTCTTGTAGATCTAGAGTTTTGCTATTTTCGGATTTTTGGTGTTTTGATCTATCAAACTTGCTTGTTTTCAAGTTTTGATGGTTCCATGTTTTAGAGAATTTCATTCTACCCAATTTTGACCTTTGGAAAGTTGGATTCGGACTTGTTTTGACCAAGATTTGGACAATTGAAGCTTAGATTCAACTTTAGAGTTCTTGCTGTTCTTGCCATTTGGAGAAGACAGTGAGCAGTGAGCTAGCTTTTTAGCGTACGCTGACTTGTGTACGCTGCTCTTTAGCGAGCGTACGCTGACTTATGTACGCTGCTCTTTAGCGAGCGTACGCTGACTTGTGTACGCTGCTCTTTAGCGAGCGTACGCTGACTTGTGTACGCTGCTCTTTAGCGAGCGTACGCTAGCCTTGATACGCTGCCTGTTGGCAGCGTGTCTTGAGCGTACGCTAGCTTGAGCGTACGCGTGCCTTGGTACTCTAGCTTGAGCGTACGCTGACCTGTAGCTTGAGCGTGCCCTTGTGTACGCTGACCCTTGCGTACGCTTCCCATTGGAAGTGTATGGATCCTTTGGTACGCAGACCTGAGCGTACGCTAGCCTGAGCGTAGCCTGGCTTGAGCGTAGCCTGATTACCCTTGATCTTCTATAGCCCTGTATATTGATATTTTATTAGATATTTAACGTCCATTTTATATCCTTACGCCTTTTGTCATGAACTTGATAATCATGGATTTATTTAATATGTTTGGAAATGATACCTGAGCATGACACGATAGTGACCCGTAGTGGTGCACTCCTGACATAATGACCTGACATGACCTGATAGTGGCCCGTCGTGGCGCACTCCTGACAAGTATACTTGACACGATAAACCTGACATGTTATATCTTGATAAGCTGTTACGACGGCTACCTGACATGACATGACCTGTATGAATAATCTGGACACCGTGGGCGATTGTGCTTGTACAAATAATCCAGTCCTGTCTTGCATCATGTCTAGGAGGGGACTCCTGAGTACCACGGTCAGGAATACCTACTAAAATGGACTAAGGTTAACAACTAGATTAATACATTAGTCATGAAAAGATTTTCTAGCTACAGGCAATCCCGTTACCTGGGCGCGCTTGGGATCTGTAGCCTGCCGTCGAGTAGGGCACATTTCCAGCACACTGTCATGTGTTGCATCCTTCAAACTGCTTAAGGGTACATGCGTTTCCTGGATGATGTACCCACCTGAATTCAACCCTAATCTCTCGACCTGGGTGATCTGGATAGTCTGCAGGGCTTGTGGCTGTGGAATAATCTCACTACATCTTGTTAGTAACTAGGATTGTGATAACTCTAGTTAGTTAAAGTATCCAGCCGTATTTCTTGCTTGGCCGTAAAATGATTGGATGGAGTCTAACCAGTCTAGTCTTGCCCTGACCTTGTTCCAGATCACTACCTGACTTGAATGCCTGCATTTATTTTACCGATAAATGGTGAGAAACCAAGCTCCATTCAGACGAAGGGTTACAACCCCGGTCCTTGTTTGGTTTACGGGTTGTAACCTGGCTATCTGAATAGTTCCATGGTTATCTCGTCGTATATCATCCTGGTATGTTTCCTTTTATTCCAGTCCTTATTTTATTTATATTTATATTCCTGTGCTGATTGTTGGTTTTAGTTCTTAAGTGAAGCCTCCTTTGTGGCACTTGCTCTTTCTGGGGTCTGACCCAGCTGGTTTTGTGTGGCCAGATTTCGGAGCAGCTCCAGAGGATCTACCGACTTCCCAGCCAGATGGTGGCCACTAGACGGAACCCTGGCAACGAGTGGGTTATTTTTTTGCTCTCCCGCTCTATTGTAAAAAAAAATGTTCTTTTGAGGCGTTTAGCCGACGAGCACCTGTTTAGCTCGATTGCACTTACTTACTGTCTGCCTACGGGCTGTAACATGATTGACAAATCCTAGGATTGATCATGTATGACTAAACTCTTGCTAGTCCTAACATTTTGTAACGACTAGCTTCATGATCAGCTGAATATGTAATATTTGGGACGCCTTATTATTGTATATTTAATGATCATACATCTTGTAACATCTATTTACTTGCTTGTGATTGAGACAATAGGCTTGTTCTTGACCTTAAGAGACTGCTGGCTTGTAGATAAACCCTCATGTATCCTAGACAGCCGTGACCGTATAGCGAGATGGAATCCATTTCAATATACGTAGCTGGCTATGTCTGCCCCCGCTCTCCAGTATTCTGGTTCTGGGGCGTGACATTAATAGCAATCAAATGGACAATGTCATCCACATGAGCATTCTTCAATTCATCATTACGCTTGCAAGAAGCACCAACAATATTAACTATAGAAGTCAACTTATCAAAAAATTGATGAATGGGGGTTACATTTTTCGATGCTGCGACAAGAGCCAGTTGTAGCCGATGAGCGAAACAATGAACGTAATAAGCACGTTTAGAATCTTTCAAAATCAAAGCTTGCAATCCATTGAACTCACCCCTCATATTACTGGCCCCATCGTAACCTTGGCCTCGAATATTTTGAACATCCAAATTGTAATGAGCTAAGCTTGAATATATAGCGTCCTTTAAAGTCAAAGCCGCGGTATCGGGTACATGAACAAGCCCAAAAAAACGTTCTTGGATGAATCCATTATTGTCCACAAACCTCAACACTATGGACATTTGCTCTTTTTTTGACTCATCACGGGCTTCATCGACAAGTAGACAATACTTGGCATTACCAATTTCTTCACGAATTGTATTTTTTACTCTCACTGAAAACACATGAAGAATTTGTTTCTGAATCTCATGAGATGTATACTTCGCATTTTTTGGAGCTTTGGCCATTGCATTAGAAAGTTCATTATTGTACATGCCCAACACATCTAAAAATTCGAGAAAATTTCCACGATTTGACGAAGTAGAACTCTCATCATGGCCTCTAAATGGAACCCCTTGAAGTGCAAGCAACCGAACCACATGTATTGATGCCTTTAATCGAAGACGATTACTTTCAATTTGTTTAGGAGTAAAAGTATCGAGTAGTTTGGATATGTGTTGTGGTTGGTTCATTAAGTCTTCACATGACTTTTGAGCAATATGATGGGCTGATAATACATTATCTTTTCCTGTATGACCTAGGAAAGAACATGATTTTCCACTTCGAACTTTTTTCCAGTTATCAAATCCATCAACAGTAAATGCAGTTTCTTTAGGTAATCCGGATGGTTGATTGAAGACAAAACATGAAAAGCAAAAAGCTTTATCTTTTGCGGGTGAATACTCCAACCACGAAAAATGCTCGTACCAAGTAGATTGAAATCTCCGAGGATGTTTTAAATTTTTGTTTAATGGATATTCTGAAAGTATAGGTTGATATGGCTTCAGATTTAAATAAGCTCGACGAATCTCATCCTGTTGGTTAAGAGGGTATTCCCATATCTGTCGACGTAATCCTGGATCACGCTCTAATGAATTAAGATCAATTCCTTCACTTTCAACTTTTTTAAATTTTTTTGAAGGAATTTCAGATGGAAGAATCTCATTATTAGAGGATGTCAATGGCGCTTTAGGAGTGGCCGAATCTAATTCATTTGCTCTCTTCTTTTGAAAAAACTTATCAATTGTAACGTGTTTTCCCATTTCATTACCAAATACACAATAACCCTGTAAAAATAAGATCCAAACATGAAACTAAAAAAAAGACAATAACATTATTGTCAACGACTACAAAAAAATTAACAATTTAATATGTAGAACTTATGAAATAGCAAACAATATTCTTTCATGCATCACTTATGAAGAGAAAATCTAATTAACGAGAGTTTTATTGTAAAATAAAGTATAAACATCATACCAGGAGTAAAAAATATAGTCGCTTCGCCGAAAAGCAAATAAAATTTGAGAAATGGATAAGCTAAATACCCCGTGAGATTTTTCTGGAACAAGGTTGAAGGGGAGATGGAGATATAGAGATTAAAACTTAAAAGAAGGGATCTTTTTCTCTCTATTTTTTTGCGAAAATATGGTACATTCTCTTATTTTGGTAAAATTTTTGAGAAAGGAATAAGCTAATTAATGTAGGTTTAGAATTAAAAAAATTAATAAAATATTTTTGAAATATATGTTGAGATAGATGTAATCAAATCAAATCTCAAAAGAATTTTATCATATCTTTAGTTTTAAATATTTGGTAAAAGGTGGACCGCTATATATGGAATTATTCTAACATTTAAAAGTGTATAAAATCTAGGAGCACCTATCTATCCGGAAATATGCGTAATATTTGCACTTTCTGTGCAAAGTAATACCGTACAAAATATTTCAAATATTATTGTATAAAAATATTCAAAAAAAATTTGTAATGTTGGGGGGGCCGTGGCCCCCCTTAGACCCTCAATACATCCGCCTCTGTTTCTAACATTACCCAGTACAAATACTAAAAGATAATTTTTTAAATCACTCTAAAAAAGTTTTTTTCTGATATTTTAAGGACCTTATTACTTACTACGGTTTCTAAAAAGTTTTTAAAAAAATAGAAAATCAAAAAATAGAAAATTTGCATTAATAATATATACAAAATTAATTTTTTTGGATCCTTTCGATTTTTAAGGATCTTGTACAACAATACGACTTGTACATGTTCGGACGATCATGGCTTCAATGTCTTTGATCAATTGTCTTCCAAACTTTATAATTAACTACTTATGAAGACCCTATAATTTTTATTGATTAAATTAGTGTGTTCAAAAATCTTAAACAAATGCTAATCTCGATTAAAGACCAACAAAAGTCCAAGATTCCCATGCCTAATAGTCCAATTCCTTGGACTTTCTTTAGCATATGGGGAGCAGGACAAGGAGAAAAGTTGTTTCCTCACACTTTCTATTTAATAAATCCAATTGTCCTCCCCCCTTCCCCCATGCGGACCCCACTCCTCCACTGGCCAGTCAACCCCCGATGGACTCAACTGAGCTTCGTGTGGGTCCCACCCAAAAGCAAGTAAGTAAACATCCACTCCATTATTAGAGAATAAAGAATTTAATTCTTACTCCACAATTAGGCACTAGGGTTGTTAGTTAGACCCGATAATCCAGACCCAATTCCGAATTCAACTCCGAATGAGGAGGTTAGGTATATTATTAGGAGTTAATTTTGGTTGTCATTTAATTCCTATTGTGGACCGATTTTGGAGGATCACTTGCTATTCTGATCTCTTGTAGGATCGTATTGAGTCTGAGGGCTGTCCTAAGTAGATGGGGGTTGTCCAGGTCCGAATTTTTATCCGAATTATCCCTGGACCGGCCTGTCCAAGTAGGAACAAAATATATTAGGTAAATTACAAAAAATCTCTCGTTAAATGTCCACATTTTGAGTAGAATTTTTTTTAGTCCAATTTAGCAAACAAAGACCCCCGCAATCTATAACTTGCTCGGCCAGCCCCCATCGTCTGTTGACCGTTAGTTTTGACCGTTAAGTGACATTTTTTTATAAAAAAAAAAAAAATACCTAAACTAACCCCCCCCCCCCCTCCCCCCCCCCCCCCCCCCCCCCTCCCCTACCCTAACCTTTCCCCTCCTCCCTGCTCCCTTCGGCCGTTTTTAAACCTTTTTATAATAAGTAGAGATATGGACTGATGGGTGGAGCTATATAGATAATATAATGGCCCTTACAATTTTTGTATGCAATTTTTTTAAAAATTCTCTTATTTGTTCCTTAATTAGTATCTATTTTCTTAAATTTTTACTTATTTTTTAAATTTCTAGCTAACAATATTCTATTTCTTTCTTAAATCAGTCACCACGGTCTAAGAAAAACAACATGCTACATCCAAATTTATATTATTAAATTTTTACCTCCACGGAGTGGAAAGGCTTGTCCCGCCGCCCTGTATGGACTGTTTGGTTGCTTGAAAGTAACTACTGAAATTTTATTTTTAATATTTGGTGAACATTGAAAGTGATTGAAAACCAAGTTTCAAAGTCAAAATTGTTTTCCATTTAGTTCCTCCTCATTCAAATTCCAAATTAGGACTTTGACCTTCAATACATTTTGAGCTTAAAGTAGTACATCCACATATCACTTTCAATGGTTAATTTGGATTTGCACAATTTTCACTCTCATTCCCAAAGCTTGTATCAGACTTTGTTGCTTTTCAAAAAAAATGTAAGCATATCTTTGATAGCGGTCTCCCAAATAATCTCAAAAGTTGTCCATAAATTAAAGAGCTAATAAGAGTTTAGATCCTAAATTTTATACCAATTTAGAGTTTAAGCTATATCATGTCCAATTGAAAACTTTAGATTTTTGATTTTATTTTTTGTTCAATCTTTTCGATTATACCCTCTATCTTATATTGAATTTTTTTATTCTCATGCATTAGAAGGAAGGACACACACACGGTGGAGCAGTCACACGCACACATATATATATATATATTTATGATCAAATTTTTTCAATTGAACATGTTAGAACTTAAATTCTAAATTGGTATAATATCTAGAGTCTAAGCACTCCTAAATTAAATTGACTTTCTAATCTTCCCGATACTTAAATGTTACCAAATAATTTGTAAAATTATTTTTTTGGGGATTTTAGACCTACAGAAGTTATCGATACGGGTTCGGAACGTGCGCTGACGGAATTTGGCCCGTCCCGATAGCAGCCCTAGCAAATTAAGAAGTGGGTAATTACAGTATTTTCGCTGCATGCGAGGATGTGGTCAGGGAAGTGAAGTCATCTTTCCCTGCCTGCTCCCACCCAATTGTCATGAAAGTGCTTTTGCTGTTTGGTTTCTTTGTGGGAATTTTCCGCGTTTTTTTACAAGTTACCGCATTTATGTAAGTGAGGTCAAATGAGTAGAAAATGAGAGGGAAGTGGAGCAGTCACTGATGAACTCAAATTTGACCTGCAGGTCTGTGGAATTTAATGCTTCTGCTATAGTGGCAGAGGAAGTATTAAATTTGTGATGAAAGTCCATGCCAGGAGTGTTTTGTTATTTCTACTTGTGATGAAAGTCAGCATAATTTCTTTTACTTGTTGGAACTGAAAATACATTTTGGACCTATGGAAATTACATTTTGGACCTATGAGAAAAGTTGGATGACAAATGTGCTTGGTTGTAAATTTGTATTTTTGTTGTTGTCGTTAGTTGTAACTAAGTGGCTTTTTTTTTTTTTGTAGCTAAGTGGTTGATTGTGCTCAACCAACATGTCACGGTCAACATTAGGGGTGAGCATTCGGTTCGATTTCAACTGAATCGAAATAGTCAAAATCGAATAAGCTAAAATTATAAAAATTTATACCGAAATTAACCATAATCGAAACCGAACCGAACCAAATTAGCTATTCGGTTTACTTGGTTTATTCGGATAGACTATTGCTATTGTTTAATAGATTGGGTCCAAAGTTAAGATCGTGAATAAATTGTACTAAATATTATAATTTTATACGCACATTTGTTGTATTTCAAAGTTGTACCTAAAGTTGGGCTTCAAAACATAAAGATATAGTTGTTGTTTTTAAAATATACAATCTTTTAATCAAAAAAATATGCATAGAATTAGGATATTTACATAATTGCATAAAATCTTGTTTGGTTCTCGGTTTAGGACCGAAGCCGAAACCCAAAACCCAAAACCGAAATCGAATAAGGAATTTTAGTATTTTCAAAACCGAAACCAAACTAATTTTTTTAAAATCGAACAAGATCTCTTATTCGGTTCGGTTCGATTCGGTTTTCGATCCAAAACCGAATAATGCTCGTCAACATTCGAATAATATCAGGTACAAGCATATGAGTACGTCCAGCCTACGTCGCAGTATCAACGATAATACGTTAGCTGTCTATACCACGATGTGTTGTAACTATCAAATAAACATCCAATATGTATGATATCACAGTAAATACTATTTAACTCAATACATAGACAAAAAACTATGGTAGGTAGATAATGAAATACATGAAACTGTTAGAGTCCAGTCTGAATTTGGTAATAGCATATTTATGGAGTCCAAATCTGATTAAATATTTGATTTAATTTGATTTGGATGTCCATAATTAGTGCTGGGCTAATTTAGATATAATAGAATTCTTATTTGAGGGTTTCCTATTTAAGATATCCTATTATAATCTTAAATAGAATGTTAATGGGTTATTTTAGGTGTAGTAGGATTCTTATTTGAGGGTTTCCTATTTAAGAAATTCTATTATGACCTAAAATAGGTTTTTTTTTTTTCATTCTATATATATGGGGTGAGGGTGGAGGAAAAAAACACATCTGTAACACCCACTTTTCTAAAATAAGATAATTTTGAACTTTTGTAATTAAATCATTTAATAATATAATTTAAATCATGTTAATGATTTTTGGTAAATTTTAATTAATTTAATACTATTTAAATTGTTGAATTGTGATTTTGATGTTTAACTAGTGCAACCCTAGAATTACTAAGCCCAGAGATTAGCCATGACCAAGGAGACCTAACCAAGTGATTAGATTGATTAATTATCACTTTTTAGTCTAAGGGTATTTTGGTCATTTTGTGACTTTTGAATTAATTAGGATTTTGATTAAGTGATAATGTGCTAAGTATTTTGTTAGGCCTTAACCTAAAATTTTCCTAATCTACATGTTAGTCATAGCCTAGATATTAGATTAGAAGTTTCCATTACATGACAAGGTTAGAAATATCTAGATATTAGTGGAGATTAGATATTTGTTAGGAATTAGATATTATCATTTGGGCCTTTAGCTTGAGGCTTAAATTGAACTAGCTAGAGGCCTCTAAACTTCATGAAACCTAACCCTAACCCTAGAATGAACCCTAGGCTGCCATCGAAGGATCCCCACCCCTATATAAACATATGTTCTTATAATCTTGCCTCTTCTTTAAACCTACAAACCCTAGTTTAGTGTTCTTCCCCAATTTTAGCCCTTTTCTTCAAATCAACTCCAAATTGAGCCTAATCAATTGCAATACACTCCCCTAGTGTAGAGGAAGCCTCTAGAAGCTAGCTAGTAAGGATTGGGAGCAATTTGACCATTGGAGCTTGGTGGAGATCTAGATCTAGGAGCTTTCATTGAGATTCCAACTCTCGATAGGTAATGGCCTCTAAACCTATTTAAATTCTATTTTCTCTCCATAGATGCATTCATTTAGGGTCCCCCTATCCCTATGTCACGACCCGTACCCACTGTGAGGGTACGAGAGCGTAACAACGCCCAGCCTACGCCGCAGTGTCGGCGGTAGAACGCTGTTCTAGGTCATGAACTATAACTAACATAATACGAATGCTCTCCATAAGGAGGCCAACACAGAGGCAACTCAATCACAATCTAGAGATAGAATATGGCACGATAAAATAGATAAGAGAATCCTCAACCGAGGTACAACAGAAATGAAATACAAGTCTCAACATCTCTACAATATACAAACTCTGAATCAAGAACAACAACTAAATATAAAAGAAAAACAGTCTAAACTATTTATACTAAGCAAGGTATCGTCCTCAGCAGCTGCCTGAACCTCCTCTGGGGTCCAGGTCGCGAGTGTCAACTAGGCAAACTCCAAGTAAGGGTGCAGGGTGCCTCATCATCCTCTGTAAAATTTTCAACAGGTCCAGTCAGGACGGGAGCGAGCACAAAACATCTCACGCAGTTCATATCATGTTAGGAAATATAAAGCATGCAATAGAGTAAGGTACATGAAACGCTGAAAGTAAAAAGTATATGAAAAACAGTAGAGATTTGATAACAGAAAATATCTAAATATGATAAATAAGAACTGTAAGCCTACTGTGATTTAGAGTACAATATGGTTATGTAAACGGTCTAGAAAAATGCAATGGTAACTCCATTGTACGTGGGTGTACAATAGACATATATAATAGTTATACAATGTTGTACAATAGGATTTGATTACATAACCAATTCTACTCTCCCTCCCCAAATCAATACACAAGGATCTACTCCGGTTACGTTATCTTGCACAATAGTGTACAATGTTATACAATAGATGTACAATATTATACAATAGATGTACAATATTATACAATAGATGTACAATGTTATACAATAGATGTACAATATTATACAATAGATGTACAATATTATACAATAGTTGTACAATGGTCTATCCCTGGGACTCATGTGATACTGAGAGTACAATATGCACAAGAAGTATACAAGGATATGGGTATTCAATAAATACAATATGTAAGTGAAACGCACATCACAATATGTATTTAGTGAATACAAGGAGATAACATCTCAGAAGAAGATCCGTATAGTACCAATCCGTGATAATGATCGTGTCAGCATCAAGTACAGTAATCTAGAGCAAGAATATAAATTCAGACAAGTATGAAACGGTCAGAGAATATACTCGCCTCGTATCTGAATGTCTGAAGTAAATGTACTGTCCGAGATGAGGTACCTGACTCTTAGTTAGAGCAACACAAGTCAAGATGTACACGGGGAATGATAAATATAATCTACAATGCATCTGCATGCTGTCTAGGTCAAACTAGACTAAAGTCAACACTTGGTCAACTCCAGTCAACTAGACTAGTCAAACTAGGTCAACTAGGTCAAATCCTAGCCCAACAAGTCTAATAAGTCTCACTTGGCCTAACCAAGCCTAGTCTAGCAATCATACACCAATCACAAGGCTATACAAGCCAAACACAAGCCATCACATTCAATATTATACATAAGAGAAAGGAAGCTAACATGTAAAGCTATGTGTGTGTGTGAACATGGAGGTGTACATGAAAAAAGAATTCAACACTAGGCCCTATATCACATATATGTATATATAACTATAGGAAAACTTTATTTACCACATTAACACATTTAGCCATGTATAGTATATATATATATATATATATATATATATATATATATATATATATATATATATAGAGAGAGAGAGAGAGAGAGAGAGAGAAGAGCATGTGTATGTGTTCATGGGTGTGTGTGTGTCATGAAAGTGCACAAGAACATGTGTGTGTTATCATGGAATGAGTGTTAGGCAATCTGTGAGTGAGAGTGTCAATGAATGAGGGTGTGAGGGTTATATAGTGTAGTGTGCATTGTGTGTGGAGTGATAGTGAGGCATGACAGTTGTGTAGCAAAGTGTTAATAGGAAGTTAACATTCACATATATGAGTTCTCATGTATCTCTTATTTAGTAAAACAAAATTAAATTCCAGTTTTATTCCTAACAATGCTACATATATTACATCGATTATTACATTACATTCATGCTTGCATTCATTCATCATTCATTTATTCTCTTGCACCACTATATGCACCATACATTACATACTATGGAACCTACATATTAATTACAAGCCATACTTATACATGCTTACATTAGATAGGATACTTACACCTCATACATCATTTATTTAAACATTTACTCATGCTTGCATTCTCTATTTAATTACATAATGTATATACATTAACATGGGTTAAAATCAAATATAACATTATATTACACACAAGGGTGCACAAAATGCATATGCCGAATAGTAACTCCTACTAATAATCAATACTGTACCATCTCAGCATGAATTAAAATCTAGGATTAAAGTATGTTATAGATCTATGTGTTAGCTTTTCGAAACTTCAAACGGATCGCGTTTTCGTTTCCGGAAACTCCCGAAATCGCGAAAACACCGAGAACGCGTTTGTCTTTCGTACAGTTGACACTCAAATAATTCTCCAGAAAATTACAGAAAGAATTAGGCCTATTAATACATGTTTTTGGAAAGCTAACTTCAATACGCTTCTTCTAAAAAAATGGAAGATTAAACCGAGCTTTGAGCTAGAAGTTATGACATTTCTAAGTTAGGGCTGAAATTAAAAACGTGGATAAAAATCATGATGGATTTAGGTAGTTTGAGACAAAAGAACACAAGTATATAACATAATATATCAAGAACTCACTCTCTACACTAATATATATATATATATATGAGACACTATAGAACACATCTCCAATACAAAAATATGAGATTAAACATGTAATAATTTATTCATACATAACAACAACACATAGTGTGTCCAAATTTGGGATTTTCCCACATGGACACAACCACAACACAAAGGACACTCCTATGACCTCCAAATAGACACGAAATGGACACAAATGGAGATGCAACCATGGGGGTCATTCCTATGGGTTCAAAATAGACCGATATGCATGAGAAAATGAAAAAGAGAAGGGATTTATACCTCCCGGTAGATCGAATCGAAGAGAAGCCTTTCCGGAGCGACACCGACACGTAGAGATTCTAAAAGGACACGAACGAGCTCCGAATCCTCCCAAACTTGGGTAGCTTCCTCCTTGGCTAGAATGGAGAAGGAAAGAAGAAGATTTGGTGGCAAAATGAAAGGATTTGGTGGAGAAATTGCTAGGGATTGCTCTCTAGAAATTTGGGAAAGAACAAGAGAGAGAGTGTGGATGAGAATAATGAAATGAACTTGAGCCTATCCTCTCCCAAAGTGGCTGGCCATATGGGGATATTTGTCCTATTATGGTGAGGTCCAAAATGCCTCCACTAACCTATTCTATGAGTATTAGGAAAGGGCTAATTGGTTGGGGCTAAATTAGTCATTCTAAAGTCTCTAATCACACTAACCTTATCCATAATAATTAGTCTAACCTCTAACTAAAATATTTCTATTATGTGGACTAAATTTAATATCATGTGGGCCATGTCTAACTAGTGTGTGGGTCCCACTAGAATCAAACTACCCCCGGATCCCCGTTTCAAGTCGGATTGAGTTGAAATTCGAACCCGACTCAAATAATCCCAAAACAATATCATAAATAATAAAATGATATCAAAATAATTCAAAGAGGTCAAATGCAAAAATATCCTTAGGCCAAAAATGATATTAAAATATCATAATCATATGGTTAGGCTCTAGGTCAAACAGTCTCTAGGGTTTCACTAGCAAAATGTCAAAACCACAAGTCATGAATTTAAATAGTTTAAAATAATTTAAAAATTACTAAAAATCATAATATGAAATAAATATTATTAAATAATAATTATAATTATAAAATTTTAAAATTACCCTCATCTGGAAAACTGGGTGTTACAATCCTACCCACCTTATAAAAATTTCGTCCTCGAAATTAAGATGATCGCACCCTTTTCTAGGCCGAACATAGACAAGGGTCAATCACTAGTCAATTTCCTCAACATCCTAGTACTTGGTCATCAGCTGGTCAACTTCTTAGGACTTTTACCTATGCTAGCTACCTAGTGTTGGCAACTAGGGATTAGCAAAGAAAACTCTATAATAGACTAGCTCTTAACTTCCAAATCCTATCAAGTCACCCATAACTAATTACCCACAAGCTAAGCACACCAATCCCAAATACCACATATATATATGCTCAAGAACAACAACCCATCACATATATCCTAAGTATATCATCTATATATATAGACCTCTTAGTCCTAGATGAAACTACAACTATGCTCAAGGGCAGGCTCTGGTTACTGGATGCCTTACTGGAAGGGTAAAGGAAAACAATAAATAATCATCAAGGTTGTATGGCATACTAACATCCTATACGTAACTGGTTGGTATCATAATAACAGGGAATTATCTGCAATGGGTTACTATTCTAGCACCAATGCTAACTATCACCTCTAGGGTACAGACACTCTACAAGTCACCATATCTATATACTATGAAGGAACTACCTATGAACAAGCTCTACAATCTAAATATCCCTACTCCTAAGTCATTTATAACAACAAAAAGGGTATGATGTTTTAAACCTTCTCAAGATACAATCTGCTAATCATATGCGTCTGTCCAAAATCATGTTGTCCAGAGTCTTCATCATGCTAGTGAGCAAGGCTACGATAATCACAGAGTCCTTGACTAAGGTACGTACCTCTAGGTTCATGGTATTTAAAATTTTTGTATAGTCGCATGCGACGGCGAAAACCTTAAATTCCCATACCCAAGAAATACATCTGAAATCTGTCTACATGTCCTCACTATGCCAACTAACACAACTATCGAAGATCCTAGATCCCATGATTTAGGTGACCTAGCCCATACGATTCTGAAGAAAAACATCATAACAAAAGAACAACATAACAAACTTAATAAATCAGCAAGGAACAGATGGAATCGGATTTCAAGGTAGTTATAAAAGACAATTCCGGGAATAGAATTGAGAAGAACGGAACTTACAACAAGATCTCCAATGGTCTGTGCATCCTTGACTGTCCTGACGATAGCTCGTCCTGCTGGTTTCCCCTAGTCTGCTGCTGATGCTGCATGAATCACCGCTGCTGAGAGAAATCAGAAATGACGGGAGAAAATCTCTGTACAGATAGAGGTGCACCTCCAATGTAGCAGATACGCCAACCTGAATCGGCACAACAGGAGCTGCGGTCTCGAGGCCCTGATGAACAGGACGAGAGGTGGCCAGCCTCTCGATAGTATCCCCCGAACCGAAGTGATGAGATCCAGTCTTCATAACCATCATGAAAACAGATCAAAACAAGGAGCAATTTATGAGAATGAAGCAAAAATTCAAAGGAGGACAGTTTATATTCAAGGGAAGTCAATAAGCAACAATTTTAGACAAAGGAATCTGATTAAGAGTTTTTTTCTAATGTGATTGAGTACCTCTAAAAATAATCCTAATCCTGCTGCAGGCTGTAGTGATACTCTAGTTCGAATACCACTACATAAACTCGACCTGCATGGGCCACCACTAAAAACGTGTCACGACCCGTACCCACTGTGAGGGTACGAGAGCGTAACAACGCCCAGCCTACGCCGCAGTGTCGACGGTAGAACGCTGTTCTAGGTCATGAACTATAACTAACATAATATGAATGCTCTCTATAAGGAGGCCAACACAGAGGTACAACTCAATCACAATCTAGAGATAGAATATGGCACGATAAAATAGATAAGAGAATCCTCAACCGAGGTACAACAGAAATGAAATACAAGTCTCAACATCTCTACAATATACAAACTCTGAATCAAGAACAACAACTAAACATAAAAGAAAAACAGTCTAAACTATTTATACTAAGCAAGGTATCGTCCTCAGCAGCTGCCTGAACCTCCCCTGGGGTCCAGGTCGCGAGTGTCAACTAGGCAAACTCCAAGTAAGGGTGCAGGGTGCCTCATCATCCTCTATAAAAATTTTAACAGGTCCAGTCAGGACGGGAGCGAGCACAAAATATCTCACGCAGTTCATATCATGTTAGGAAATATAAAGCATGCAATAGAGTAAGGTACATGAAACGCTGAAAGTAAAAAGTATATGAAAAACAGTAGAGATTTGATAACAGAAAATATCTAAATATGATAAATAAGAACTGTAAGCCTACTGTGATTTAGAGTACAATATGGTTATGTAAACGGTCTAGAAAAATGCAATGGTAACTCCATTATACGTGGGTGTACAATAGACATATATAATAGTTATACAATGTTGTACAATAGGATTTGATTACATAACCAATTCTACTCCCCCTCCCCAAATCAATACACAAGGATCTACTCCGGTTACGTTATCTTGCACAATAGTGTACAATATTATACAATAGATGTACAATATTATACAATAGATGTACAATATTATACAATAGATGTACAATATTATACAATAGATGTACAATGTTATACAATAGTTGTACAATGGTCTATCCCTGGGACTCATGTGATACTGAGATTACAATATGCACAAGAAATATACAAGGATATGGGTATTCAATAAATACAATATGTAAGTGAAACGCACATCACAATATGTATTTAGTGAATACAAGGAGATAACATCTCAGAAGAAGATCCATATAGTTCCAATCCGTGATAATGATCGTGTCAGCATCAAGTACAGTAATCTAGAGCAAGAATATAAATCCAGACAAGTATGAAACGGTCAGAGAATGTACTCGCCTCGTATCTGAATATCTGAAGTAAATGTACTGTCCGAGATGAGGTAACTGACTCCTAGTTAGAGCAACACAAGTCAAGATGTACACGGGAAATGATAAATATAATCTACAATGCATCTGCATGCTGTCTAGGTCAAACTAGACTAAAGTCAACACTTGGTCAACTCCAGTCAACTAGACTAGTCAAACTAGGTCAACTAGGTCAAATCCTAGCCCAACAAGTCTAATAAGTCTCACTTGGCCTAACCAAGCCTAGTCTAGCAATCATACACCAATCACAAGGCTATACAAGCCAAACACAAGCCATCACATTCAATATTATACATAAGAGAAAGGAAGCTAACATGTAAAGCTATGTGTGTGTGTGAACATGGAGGTGTACATGAAAAGAGAATTCAACACTAGGCCCTATATCACATATATGTATATATAACTATAGGAAAACTCTATTTACCACATTAACACATTTAGCCATGTATAGTATATATATATATATATATATATATATATATATATATATATATATATATATATATATATATATATATATATATATATATATATATATATATATATATATATATATATATAGAGGGAGAGAGAGAGAGAGAGAAGAGCATGTGTATGTGTTCATGGGTGTGTGTGTGTGTCATGAAAGTGCACAAGAACATGTGTGTGTTATCATGGAATGAGTGTTAGGCAATGTGTGAGTGAGAGTGTCAATGAGTGAGGGTGTGAGGGTTATATAGTGTAGTGTGCATTGTGTATGGAGTGATAGTGAGGCATGACAGTTGTGTAGCAAAGTGTTAATAGGAAGTTAACATTCACATATATGAGTTCTCATGTATCTCTTATTTAGTGAAACAAAACTAAATTCCAGTTTTATTCCTAACAAGGCTATATATATTACATCTATTATTACATTACATTCATGCTTGCATTCATTCATCATTCATTTATTCTCTTGCACCACTATATGCACCATACATTACATACTATGGAACCTACATATTCATTACAAGCCATACTTATACATGCTTACATTAGATAGGATACTTACACCTCATACATCATTTATTTAAACATTTACTCATGCTTGCATTCTCTATTTAATTACATAATGTATATACATTAACATGGGTTAAAATCAAATATAACATTATATTACACACAAGGGTGCACAAAATGCATATGCCGAATAGTAACTCCTACTAATAATCAATACTGTACCATCTCAGCATGAATTAAAATTTAGGATTAAAGTATGTTATAGATCTATGTGTTAGCTTTCCGAAACTTCAAACGGATCGCGTTTTCGTTTCCAGAAACTCTCGGAATCGCGAAAACACCGAGAACGCGTTTGTCTTTCGTACAGCTGACACTCAAATAATTCTCCAGAAAGTTACAGAAAGAATTAGGCCTATTAATACATGTTTTTGGAAAGCTAACTTCAATACGCTTCTTCTAAAAAAATGGAAGATTAAACCGAGCTTTGAGCTAGAAGTTATGACATTTCTAAGTTAGGGCTGAAATTAAAAACGTGGATAAAAATCATGATGGATTTAGGTAGTTTGAGACAAAAGAACACAAGTATATAACATAATATATCAAGAACTCACTCTCTACACTAATATATATATATATATATATATGAGACACTATAGAACACATCTCCAATACAAAAATATGAGATTAAACATGTAATAATTCATTCATACATAACAACAACACATAGTGTGTCCAAATTTGGGATTTTCCCACATGGACACAACCACAACACAAAGGACACTCCTATGACCTCCAAATAGACACGAAATGGACATAAATGGAGATGCAACCATGGGGGTCATTCCTATGGGTTCAAAATAGACCTATATGCATGAGGAAATGAAAAGGAGAAGGGATTTATACCTCCCGGTAGATCGAATCGAAGAGAAGCCTTCCCGGAGCGACACCGACACGTAGAGATTCCAAAAGGACACGAACGAGCTCCGAATCCTCCCAAACTTGGGTAGCTTCCTCCTTGGCTAGAATGGAGAAGGAAAGAAGAAGATTTGGTGGCGAAATGGAAGGATTTGGTAGAGAAATTGCTAGGGATTGCTCTCTAGGAATTTGGGGAAGAACAAGAGAGAGAGTGTGGATGAGAATAATGAAATGAACTTGAGCCTATCCTCTTCCAAAGTGGCTGGCCATATGGGGATATTTGTCCTATTATGGTAAGGTCCAAAATGCCTCCACTAATCTATTCTATGAGTATTAGGAAAGGGCTAATTGGTTGGAGCTAAATTAGTCATTCTAAAGTCTCTAATCACACTAACCTTATCCATAATAATTAGTCTAACCTCTAACTAAAATATTTCTATCATGTGGACTAAATTTAATATCATGTGGGCCATGCCTAACTAGTGTGTGGGTCCCACTAGAATCAAACTACCCCCGGGTCCCCGTTTCAAGTCGGATTGAGTTGAAATTCGAATCCGACTCAAATAACCCCAAAACAATATTATAAATAATAAAATGATATCAAAATAATTCAAAGAGGTCAAATGCAAAAATATCTTTAGGCCAAAAATGACATTAAAATATCATAATCACATGGTTAGGCTCTAGGTCAAACAGTCTCTAGGGTTTCACTAGCAAAACGTCAAAACCACAAGTCATGAATTTAAATAGTTTAAAATAATTTAAAAAACACTAAAAATCATAATATGATATAAATATTATTAAATAATAATTATAATTATAAATTTTCAAAATTATCCTCATCTGGAAAACTGGGTGTTACACCCTAGGTCAAGTTTGGTTAGAAATCGGATCCATTTGGTACGTGTATCGGAGGAGTATCGAAGAACTATTCATAGTGTTCGATGAAATGCCTCTTAGAATTTTTTTTCTTGATTTTCAAAACAAATCACATATTGGAAAGCTTAATATGTATAGATTCCATTTCTAATTGACTGAATTGATTTTTGTTCACTTTTTGTGTCCAAATTGGACACACACCTCATGTACGAGACACTGCACGAGGCTCGTGATGTCCCTTGCTGTTCGGGACTCACGTAGGACATGACACGGCATGGTTTGACCCCAAACTTGGTGGACACGTAGGACACATGACTGACACGACACCCAAAAAGTTTGATCAGGTTTCATGAAGTAGGTTCTGAGAAATCACACGTGCACTGATTTTTCACTGTCACAGTGACACTGTTTTCTTTTCACTGATACGCATCAACTGACACGACATGGAGACACTTGGACACGAGACAGACACTTATACATGTTGTAGGAGCGTAAAAAGTGTTTCAATGAGGGAGTCATCTCAGTCATAAGTGGCCCGCTTTACGCCTAACAGAGCAGGGAATTTCTTTACGCCCAAGATAAGGCTAATTGTATTACGCCTAAGCAGATTGATCTTTTTACGCTTGGGTCTACACCGGTGATTTTACGCCAAGGACTGAAGCAGCCTCTTTCACGCTGGACAAAAGCCATCAAATCTCGCATTTAAAGCTGACTTTGACATGAAGATATCAATGATGGCATTTACCACAGAATTTAATGGAATTTGTCTCATACAAAGACCATTGTTGTCGTTTATAGAGATCGAGCTACTTTACGCTCACTTAATGGTTTCTTTTACGCACGGGGTTTTACATGAGTCTTTACGCTCATAAAAAATAATGTGTGCGTGAAGTCTATTTGAGCCATTTTACGCTCAAGGTTATTCGATAACCGCTTTACGCTGGAAACCCATGACAGAGCTAGTTTACGCTCATCTTTTTACGCCCGATTCGTTCTGGCCAGTCTGGAACGTGGTGTGCCTACGTGGTCTTCATGCCACCTATTTTGAAGAACGTGTGTACATGTATCCTATTCTTACTGAAATGATGGGACATGTGTCAGCACATACAGAGGATGATTCTGATCGTGGAGGGCAGTTGTTAGCGTAAAGACAGATGTTGATACTCTTTTACGCACGAAAGCCCCAGTCTAT
>JANAVB010024600.1:1452860-1669168 GCA_029216955.1 Iris pallida | reverse complement strand
GGATCTTCCTCAATATCCTCTTCTGGAGTATGACTTGTCTTAAGAAGGCCCTTTTGTGGTGGACCTCTTCCTCTTTTCTGGAGTATTTTCTGGAGATGTTGCAGCTGCACCCTTGTTTTCTTTTGCGGCCTTAGCAATAATGATAGTTTCGCAGCTGGTTCTCCAACTTCTGTCGGGATAACTACTAGAAACGGATCTGGGGTGACATGTCGTCAGTGATGTCTGCTGGTACCCGACCTGCTCTTTAATATCTCCTTCTTTCGGCCACCTCAGACTACCCTTCATATTGTACCTACGGGCAAAGGAACGAATTGAAGCATAGAAGTGGGCATACGTATGGAGTATACGCAGTTCTGTAGTACTGATGGCAGTCGAAATTCGAAATTTAGCACCAGTCCAGCACTACCAAAATACCTCCATCCTCTAGCTCCGTCAAGTAATTTCCCATAGTAACGGAAATTAGTTAGAGGATTACCAACATGAAGTTGATCGTATCCAAATTGGCGAGCAAACCTACTGGGTAAGTATGGTTCGAACGCACAATTGTCTTCGTTTCTGTACATTAGATGAGACGGTCTGATGCACTGAAGCCACCTAAAGACTAACTGTGGCAATACAACTCTTCCGTCAACTTCATCTTCGAACTGGACACCAAAGCAGTCTGCCGGAACATGCGGCCGGGTACAAAAGAAGTTCCAACCGTATGAATAATTCAAAACCGCTCGGGTATCTGCTACAGTCGTAGCAATCCATGTAGCTTTGCTGAATTTTTGGAGAAAGACCTCCGCATCATCGCCTGGGCCCGGCGGTAATAATCTGCAGTAGTGATGCAACAACCAGCCCATCAGATAAGTGTAGGGCATCTCTACCCTAGGGAAAACTTTCCGATGAGGAGCATTGTTAATTAACTCATCACCGAAGGTTCTTAAACCTGCATTTATCCGGCACACCATGGCCGACAGCAGGTTAATCCTGACTTTAAATACCAGATGCACTGCTGGCCATAGCACACTGCGATGAATTCGGTCAACAGTACCAATACCTGGTACAACCCATCTTCTTAACCATAAAGAAAGAAAGCCTGCCAGCAAAGCTCTCCGAGAGATTCTCTGACTACCATATCTGAGGAAGCTCAAGGCTTCAGTTCCTGCAGGAAATTCTCCAGTCTTCGTCGACAGATATTTATTCGGGAATTTATAAGTAACCATCATATCCCGAACCTTGTTAGAAGGGATCGTCGAATCTATGTTGATTACTGGAGCCTTGTTCTCCTGAAACCTTTCTTTATCTTCCTTGGAAATCTTATCCTTGTGGAAGAAAAGATAAGTCGTCCATTTGTTGATATACGCCAGATGGGACGTACTTTCGTGCATCGTGGTACAAGTCAGGTAGTGGCACATCAGTTCTTCGTATGTCTCGACTAACTGAGGGTTGACTTCTCTGATCTCAGCAAGCTCCCTGTTGGAGGGAACATATTCTTCATATGGGGCCTCCCCCATTGGCAGCTTCGAGATAAACTGCATCTCATGAAGGGCAAGACCCATTTCACCCTTCGGAGTAGCAAAAGTTCCAGTTGTACTCAAATATAGCTCTATCAAGGCCAGAAATAAGTTTCCATTCGCAGGAATACCATAGCTGGTGGAAGCTACTGCTTCGTATAAGCCAATATCTTTCAATTCTTCCTCAAAGTTCTTCATCATCCAAAGGCTTATCTGAATCCAACTCTGGTTGAATGGAGTCAACCATCCGGGCAGTCTAGGGTTGGTTTGAGGATACAATACAGCTTCCTTCATAAATTTATTGACAAACATCGGAGTTTGAACTGGCTGTATTAGGCCCGAATCTTCACTTGGATTAGAGCCTGGCATAAGGCCTAAAATAGAAGTAACGCCTCCATTTGGAACACTAGCAAAGTATCCCATATCATTGGCACGTTCTCTCTTGAAGACAATTCTACCTGGGCGTCCATGACCATTGGGAGTCAAATTCCATAACATCTGTCGTGGATGAGTGGCATGAACGAATGCCGATAAAGGATAATCTCTGTCCATATCTGGAAGATACATAGCTCTATTCCCAAATTTAAAAACCCAAGACTCTTTCTTGGGGTGTGTTTGGGATTTACAATCAATGGCATCTCCAAACAGAAAAGCTAGTTTTGCGAAATGTTGTCCGTCTAATGAATTCAACAACTCCCCATTTATCATGGATAGCAACAATCTATCCCCTTGAGCTACTATCAACTGTGCCCTCTCTGCCGGATACTCGGGGTTCGACTGGGGAAATTGGACATGAGATAAATCTTCCAAATAGTTCGAACCTACCATACCAACTGATGATCCGAAAACTTCAGCGAGGGGGTGGACTTACAGATCCACTGGTCAAAATAACAAAAGAAGATCAAGTTAGTTCGAAGTTTTTTGCTCGACAAAACCTCTCAGAAAAGATTGATTAACTTCACGTTACCATACAGTGATATGAGCGTAAATTTTTACGCTGGCATGTACGAACATGAGCGTAGTTAAGTTTTACGCTAGCATATTGGCTGTGAGCACAAGAACAGATTTACGCAGACACGTGTAACGTGGGCGTACTCTTGCTAAACTTTACGCTAACACGTACAACGTGGGCGTACAATGTTATTTTTAACTTCACGCTAACACGTACAACGTGGACGTACAATATTATTTCAACTTTACGCTAACACGTACAACGTGGGCGTAAAGAGCTGAAAAATTGGTTTATCTTCTTCTTCCCCCGACGGATTTATTTTCTGAAGATTAGGGTTTTTACCTATCATGGGTGGAGCCACGGCCGGGTTAGGGTTTCGTTGTGGTGATGACGACTGAATAGAAGTCCTCACATAGTCAGTCGACGAGGAATCAATGGCTTGTTTCTTCCCCTTGCTGCCGGCGGCGGATGATTTCTTAGGAGCCATCAGATCAGAGTTTCGAAGAAAGAAAAGGTAAAGAGGTTCGAGAGGATGAGTAAAAGTGTTTTCTCTCTCCAAAAAGGTCTATTTATAGAGAGATTCAAATCCGACTGTTGGCTATCCCTATGTTTACGCTGACTGTTGGATATCCCTGCTCTTACGCGGTCGACTGTTGCGTATCCCAAATTTTGCGCTCAGTAAATCTCAACTTTTACGCTTCTGTTCAAAGTGTTTCAAATTTTGGGACATTTGAAAACTTTGAAGGGGGTCTTGTAGGAGCGTAAAAAGTGTTTCAATGAGGGAGTCATCTCAGTCATAAGTGGCCAGCTTTATGCCTAACAGAGCAGGAAATTTCTTTACGCCCAAGACAAGGCTAATTGTATTACGCCTAAGCAGATTGATCCTTTTACGCTTGGGTCTACACCGGTGATTTTACGCCAAGGACTGAAGCAGCCTCTTTCACGCTGGACAAAAGCCATCAAATCTCGCATTTAAAGCTGACTTTGACATGAAGATATCAATGATGGCATTTACCACAGAATTCAATGGAATTTGTCTCATACAAAGACCATTGTTGTCATTTATAGAGATCGAGCTACTTTACGCTCACTGAATGGTTTCTTTTACGCACGGGGTTTTACATGAGTCTTTACGCTCATAAAAAACAATGTGTGCGTGAAGTCTATTTGAGTTATTTTACGCTCAAGGTTATTCGATAACCGCTTTACGCTGGAAACCCATGACAGAGATAGTTTACGCTCATCTTTTTACGCCCGATTCGTTCTGGCCAGTCTGGAACGTGGTGTGCCTACGTGGTCTTTATGCCACCTATTTCGAAGAACGTGTGTACATGTATCCTATTCTTACTGAAATGATGGGACACGTGTCAGCACATACAGAGGATGATTCTGATCGTGGAGGGCAGTTGTTAGCGTAAAGACAGATGTTGATACTCTTTTACGCACGAAAGCCCCAGTCTATAAATAGACCCATTTTTTCTCATACAACAGAGACACACAGAGGGAGAGACATGAGAGAATACAAAGATCAGAGCTTCAAGATTTTGATTCTCTAGAGCATCCTTCTTCAACTTTTCTTCCAGAACAAAGTGAAGCAAAGCAGGAAAGCATTCGGCCTCGCCATCAGTGCCCAAGTGCGTCGATACCTTTCTGGTGCATTAGTTCTTCCAAATTGTTCTACTTCAAGCAGTGATCTTCATCATCATCATATGGTCCAAGGAACAAAGTGATCGTTTACGAATCAGACTTCCATAGCAATACTTTCCCAGAATCAAATTTGTACTTCTCGTACTTTTCTTCTTATTTTTGTTTTCAAAAGCCAATTCCTCCAAGGCATTTTGTTAATCGAAACACATGTGGCCCTATATCCCACCTACCCACTGTAATGACCACGACACACTTGGTTGGACACACGTGTCCCCAGCTCACTCGACATGCGTGCACGAGGCTATGCCTTTGCACAGTTTCTGTCATATGTTGACACTCATGTTTGACACGACTTGGACACGATTTTGACACACCATGGACATGTGTGTATCACACATACTCGACCCCCCTCTGACACATGTTGTATATTTTGAATGATTTGGTTTCGAATTCGATGCATGTCTGATACATACATATATATAGGTTTCAGTATTGTGTGTGATAATTCGTAATTAAGTTTTTAAGTAATACATGAATCTGACATTTCAAATGAATTTCCATACAATTACCTAGGTTACATATTATGTCACTCCCCGTTACCGGAATACGTAAATTTTTTATTTTTCTGTATATGGTATCTGGCACCTGTATCTTTATTGCATGTATCTTGTATTTGCACCTGGCCATGGTATGGAATAGTATCTCGTCGCAGAATAGTGTGTCATCCCTTGTCCTTGTTTGGTTGTAGGCGTGGTTCGCTATTTTGATGATAGAATTTCTGGACCGTGTTGTGGTTAGGGTTTTATTTATTTGGTTAATTGTTTAATTGTTGCATGAAGCATTTAACATGTCATTAGTCATATGGTTAAGAGCATGCTTAAGGTTAGGGTTTCTTTGAGTCAATCCAACCCCTATATATATTCTCTTCCTCTCTCTCTTCATTCACTTTTTTCATTTCATTTCATTTTTCCTCCAACCAACATTTAGGCAAGTACACCTTGCACCAAATGGAGAGATTCTTACATTTTTTATTTCTTGATTTTTCTTTGATATGATTTGTCTATATTATTTTTTTCATCATCCTCTACAAGTTTAGTTCTTGGAGTTTTTGATTTAATGACTAGTTTTGTGTAGATCTAAGTTTGTGCCATTTTTGTTTTTTTTGGGTTTTGATCTATCAAATTTCTTTATTTTCAAAATCTAGTTGTTCTATGTTGTAGAGAATCAAATTCTACCCAATTTTGACATTTGAAAAGTTAGATTTCAACTTATTTTGAGAAAGTTATGGCCAAAATAATATTTGGACATCTTCTATGTTCATCTCTCCTAGTTCTGGCAAGGATGATGAATAGTGCAGTCCGTATGGATGCGTAGTGCCAGTCCGCATGGATGCATAGTGCTGGCCGTATAGTGCAGTACGCAAGGATGCATAGTGCTGGCCGTATAGTGCCAGTCCGTATGGATGTATAGTGCTGGTCGCATAGTATCAGTCTGCATGGATGCATAGTGCTGGCCACATAGTGCCAGTCCGCATGGATGTATAGTGCTGGCTGTATAGTGTCAATCCGCATGGATGCATAGTGTTAGCCGTATAGTACCAGTCCGTATGGATGTATAGTACTGGCCACATAGTGTCAGTCCGTATATAGAGCCTATTTTAGCTGTTTTATGTCCTATTTGGCTGATTTGTGGCCAGAATTTCTCCAAACACCGTGGATCTTTGTCTTGGCTTCAAGAATCTTCATGTCTCACTTCAACCAGAATTCATATGTGACTTTTATGTCACGAGGGGTCCGTGTGACTTCCTGACTTGACCGTATTCCTGATTTAATTACCTGTATACGTGTTGGTACCTATTCTAAGTGTGTATTGAGATACAATATTAGTATGCACTGCGGTGCTATTTAATGAGTGCACTGAGATGTAACTCTACGTGCTAAGTGATCATTCGTGTTATATGTCAATACATGTGTACCTTCCAGCACAGTTAAGGTAATTCACTACCAAAATACAGTAAATTAGCGACCGAATATTAGCGACGAAAAGTTTCCGTCAGCTTTCGCGACGGCTTTATGGCAGCTAGCCGACGGATTACCGACGACAAGTCGTTATATTTTTTATTTTATTTTTAGGAGGAGGAAAGGTCACACATCCGTCGCTAGGGCATCGGAGATATAGCGACGGATAATCATCCGTCGCTATTCAGTCGATTATTTGGCAGAAATTGTGTTAAAAATTGGCGGGACAATTCTTCGACTACGTAGCGACGGATATTCAGTCGGCAAGTATCAAATATAGCGACTAATGGGCGACGGACTAAAGTTGGTCGCTAGTCCGTCGCTAAATATATGTTCCAGACTTAAAATGAAACGGCGGGGGAAACTTTTCGCATTTTCCCCAAATTTACTCTCTCTCCTCCCTCTCTCTCTCTCTCTCACCCGTGGCTTCGGTGATCGGCGTCGGCGTCCTCTCCTCTCTCTCTCCGAAGGTAATCCCCTTTCTCTTTTTCTCTCTCTCTCGCGGTGTCGTAGGGGCAGCGGGGGCGACGGGCTTGGGGCGGGGGCGTCAGGGGGCTGGACGGCGGGCTTGGGGCGGGGGCTTTGATCGGGGGCTTTGGTCGGGGGATGGGCGGCGGGCTTGGGGCGGGAGCGTCGGGGGCTGGACGGCGGGCTTGGGGCGGGGTCGTCGGGGACTGGGCGGCTGGCTTGGGGCGGGGGCGTCAGGGGCTGGGCGGCGGGCTTGGGGCGGGGGCGTCGGGGGCTGGGCGGCTGGCTTGGGGCGGGGGCGTCGGGGGTTGGGAGGCGGGCTTGGGACGGCGGGCTATGGTCGGGGACGGGGCGGCGGGCTTGAGGCGGGGGCGTCGTGGGCTGGGTGGCGGGCTTGGGACGGGGGCGTCGGGGGCTGGGCGGCTGGCTTGGTACGGGGGCGTCGGGGGCTGGGCGGCGGGCTTGGGACGGCGGCCTTTGGTCGGGGGCAGGGCGGCGGGCTTGGGGCGGGGGCGTCGTGGGTTGGGCGGCGGGCTTGGGGCGAAGGCGTCGGGGACTAGGCGACTGGCTTGGTGCGGGGGCATCGGGGGCTGGGCGGTGGGCTTGGGGCAGGGGCGTCGGGGGCTGGGCGGCGGGCTTGGGGCAGGGGCGTCGGGGCTGGACGACGGGCTTGGGGCGACGGGCTTTGGTCGGGGGCGGCGGGGGGCTTTGCTTCTCAAATTCATCTGAGTTTGTATATTGGCTAAATAATGTGTTATCCATATTGGGTGTTATCCATTAGTTTGGTGGTGTTTGGATTAGTAAATATGAATATAGGGTTTGGGTTCATGGTGTATATGTTCACTGTCTCGAGGACAGTGCGAGTTCTTCATCTGCCTTATTTGTTAATAATATTCTTGAGACATTCGCTTCACCAAAGTCACTGAATAAGTGAAATTTTTCCTGAAAAACTGACCCTTAGAGTGTATCAGTTGTGTGCTTCTATATAAATGTATATATATACATCTAACTGTGATATACATATGTGTATGTGACAATCTCAGTTAGCGACGGACTAGTGACCGGTTAGCGACGGATATTTCCAGCTCCATTTGTATTAATCTACGGTACGACATGGTGATCAGGACATAGTCCCTGCAGCCATTCGACTGGGAAGGCAAAAACTATGTAGCTGTAGATAAAGTTGACTGTCCTCCGACCCTCATCCCTCGGCAATGATGATACGATAACCTATCACTATATCTTATATAGTAGTAGATGATGTCTTAGTATTACATTATGTGAGTTCATCTTGATTCTGTTATATCCTTCAGATACTAGATACGATAAGAACATATACTACACCATATGTATACAGAATATAGATGATTCACACTAATGTATGCTAGAATAAATTTTGGATTGTGTTCTGAGCCATCCGTTCTCACACTTAAAACACAAAGGAATTAGTAGTGTGAGAGCGCCGGAGAGAGTGAGAGCGCCGGAGGGGGGAGGGAGAGAGAGAGAGAGTAAAATGGTACGACATGGTGAAGTAGTACTGTATTTTCGCTCCAGTTCCAGCTCTATTTGCACTAATCTACGGTACGACATGGTGATCAGGACATAGTCCCTGCAGCCATTCGACTGGCGAGGCAGAAACTATCTAGCCGTAGATAAAGTTGACTGTCCTCCGACCCTCATCCCTCGGCAATGATGATACGACAACCTATCACTATATCTTATATAGTAGTAGATGATGTCTTAGTATTATATTATGTGAGTTCATCTTGATTCTGTTACATTCTTCAGATACTAGATACGATAAGAACATATACTACACCATATGTATAGAACATAGATGATTCACACTAATGTATGCTAGAATAAATCTTGGGTTGTGTACTGAGCCATCCGTTCTCACACTTAGAAAAATCGAATTTTTTGTACTTTATCTGCTTTCCAAAATGTACTCAAATTACATGATGGTTCCTTTAGTTAGCTTGCTTATGTTACAATTATATTATTTGTGAATATCGATCTTACCAGATGGCACCCATGACCCGAGGAGCGGCACGTCGTTTGAGGGAAACAGTGAATGCTGAGGTGGCTCCTCCTACAGTTAAGAAGGAAGTGGCACCGGTAGCTAGTGAGACCGGGAGTTCTATTCATCCAGCACCGGTAGCTAGTGAGACCGGAAGTTCTATTCATGCAGCACTTGCAAGGGACTACATCCATCCAAACGCCGTCGATCCCACTTTTTCGAGGTGGTTGCGTGATCGTATCACTGAGCGTTTGCGTGAGCTGCGTGGTTCTCATTAGCTATTAGTACTTATTTGTATTTGACTATTTGTATTGAGTTGTTTTTGTATTAGACTATTTGTATTGGACTACATATATGAATTAGTACTGTGTTAATCTCTGGATTATATTGGACTACGACATGGTGATCAGGATATAGTCCCTACAGCCATTCGACTGGCGAGGCAAAAACTATGTATCCGTAGATGAAGTTGACTGTCCTACGACCCTCATCCCTTCGCAATGATGATACGACAACCAATTAGAGAGGATACTCTGAGAGATCCATCTGAGTAGGACGTATACTCTGAGAGACAACCTTTACAAGAATGATATCAGTAGTGTAATTGAGTGTTGGAGGAGATATTATCAGAGTATACGTCCTACTCAGATGGGTCTCTCACCGTTACTATTTTTTTCTGACAGCATGGTGGATGTGCTCCGTCAACAGATTCTTGCTCCGAGCCAAAACTTTGCCCCGGAGCTCAAGTGGACATCCTTCGTGTAGAGCTCGAGTGAGAGGTTCCTGACAGCATGGTGGTCTCCTTTGTCAAAGTATCCGTGCTCATCCCACATTGGTTGTGGGACGAGCACGAATACTTTAACAAAGGAGACCACCATGCTGTCAGGAACCTCTCACTCGAGCTCTACACGAAGGATGTCCACTTGAGATCTGGGACAAACTTTTGGCTCGGAGCAAGAATCTGTTGACGGAGCACATCCACCATGCTGTCAGAAAAAATAGTAACGATGAGAGACCCATCTGAGTAGGACGTATACTCTGATAATATCTCCTCCAACACTCAATCCCACTACTGATAATCATTCTTGTAAAGGTGATCTCTCAAAGTATACGTCCTACTCAGATGGATATCTCAGAGTATCCTCTCCGG
This sequence comes from Iris pallida, assembly GCA_029216955.1. Taxonomy (NCBI): domain Eukaryota; kingdom Viridiplantae; phylum Streptophyta; class Magnoliopsida; order Asparagales; family Iridaceae; genus Iris; species Iris pallida. The sequence continues at coordinate 1,659,414 of JANAVB010024600.1, read as the reverse complement.
TTGGGTTGTGTTCTGAGCCATCCGTTCTCACACTTAAAATACATATAAATTAGAACTGTGTTTTGTATTTTCGGTAAACCCAGGGATTTGATTCTGTATTTTGTATTTTGGTTTCTGTATTTTGGCTCCAGCTCCATTTGCATTAATCTACGGTACGGCATGGTGATCAGGACATAGTCCCTGCAGCCATTCGACTGGCGAGACAGAAACTATGTAGCCGTAGATAAAGTTGACTGTCCTCCGACCCTCATCCCTCGGCAATGATGATACGACAACCTATCACTATATCTTTTATAGTAGTAGATGATGTTTTAGCATAACATTGTGTGAGTTCATCTTGATTCTGTTACATTCTTCAGATACTAGATACGATAAGAACATATACTACACCATATGTATAGAACATAGATGATTCACACTAATGTATGCTAGAATGAATCTTTGGTTGTGTTCTGAGCCATCCGTTCTCACACTTGGAGATACATCGAATTATAACGGCGGATATTAGGTTACTCTTCAAGATAATTGATGTCTATTTTATATTAATTTGGTTTGATCTATATGATTCTTGGATAATTGGTGTGCATTAAATTCGTATGTGCATATTTGGTCTATGTGATTCTTGGATAATTGGTGTGCATTATATATTTGGTCTATGTGATTGTTGGATAATTGGTGTGCATTATATATTGGTTTGGTTTATGTATATTTTTGTGAACAGGAAAAGTGCTGTAATTTTTTTCCCAAAAAATCTTAGTTAGCGACGGACTAGTGACCGGTTAGCGACGAATATTTCCAGCTCCATTTGCATTAATCTACGGTACGACATGGTGATAAGGACATAGTCGCTGCAGCCATTCGACTGGCGAGGCAGAAACTATGTAGCCGTAGATAAAGTTGACTGTCCTTCGACCCTCATCCCTCGGCAATGATGATACGAAAACCTATCACTATATCTTATATAGTAGTAGATAATGTTTTAGTATTATATTATGTGAGTTCATCTTGATTCTGTTATATCCTTCAGATACTAGATACGATAAGAACATATACTATACCATATGTACAGAACATAGATGATTCACAATAATGTATGCTAGAATGAATTTTGGGTTGTGTTCTGAGCTATCCGTTCTGATCAAGCATCTTCCTTCTCCTGTCCTCCACCATGGCTCTGGACCCATCTGCTCCTCCCTACTTTCCTTCTTCTTATTTGACTCTCTTAGCCACATATGATATCCACCTCAAGTGTAGAGTCGGAAGAGAAGAAGTGGACAGGAAGAGGAGGGGGAAGCAGCACAGCCGGCGGCATGACCCTGAGGAAGTACAAATATTTTTTTCAACATCCGTAGGAGAACTATAAGTATATATCTTTTCACAGCATGTCACCTTATCAAAGATCCTTAATGTGAATATCATGTTACCGCGGTGTCGGAAGACTAACATGCCATAATTTTTTAAGCCATGTGTTTTGACATAATCCTCCCAACTCTTTCCTCCTATGTAATAATCTTGCATTACTACATAGCAGGAAAGAGTTTGGAGGATTATGTCAAAATACACGGCTTAGAAAATTATGACATGTTAGTCTTCCGACACCGCGGTAACATGGTTGTCACATTAAGGATCTTTGACAAGGTGATATGTTGTGAAAAGATATATCCTTATAGTTCTCCTACAGATGTTAAAAAAAACCTTTGTACTTCCTCCGGGTCATGCCGCCGGCTGTGCTGCTTCCCCCTCATCTTTCTGCCTACTTTTTCTTCCCCGACTCTACACTTGAGGTAGATATCATATGTGGCTGAGAGAGTCAAATAAGAAGAAGGGAAGTAGGTAGGAGCAGATGGGTCCAGAGCCATGTTGCAGGAGAGGAGAAGGAAGATTCTTAATCAGAACTTGAGGTGGAAAAGTTGTGACGTTGATAGCATGAGAGAGGGAGAGGGTAAATGGAGGGAGGGAAGTGGTTGCATGCCTTTGGCTCACTCGAGCGGTATTTGTCCTCCGACCCTCATCCCTCGGCAATGATGATATGACAACCTATCACTATATCTTATATAGTAGTAGATGATGTCGTAGTATTACATTATGTGAGTTTATCTTGATTCTGTTACATTCTTCAGATACTAGATACGATAAGAACATATACTACACCATATGTACAGAACATAGATGATTCACACTAATGTATGCTAGAATAAATTTTGGGTTGTGTTTTGAGCCATTCGTTCCTATACTTGGCAATTAAGCATGTGAAATAGAACTGATTATGTTTAGTTTGCCTTATGATACAGATTTTCATATCCAAATTGAAATGGATTATTACTTCGTTGATCGTACATGGATGTACTAGCAGATTAACTGTAACGCCCCAGTCCCAAAATACGTAGGACCAAGTACGTAGACATGCCAGCTGTATACATACGAAATACATGGACCTCGTATGTATACATAAGCTGTAAATGTAGTAATCCAAGACAACTAAATCTCATCCACAAAGGTAAATAATGATATAAAGCAATTTGAGTTTGTCATGTACACAATAGTTGGGCGGAGACAAAGTCCACTACCAACCAAATTAAATATGGAAAAATATACAAGGAAAAAATTTAGCAAGCGAGAGCAAGTGACGAATCCAAGAGTAATCATCACGACGGAATAGAGCGCAAGTCATGGCCTTAGCTAGAGCACCTGCAAGAAATCACGAAAACACACACCTGGGAAAAAACCAGGTCCTCAGAGGGACGTAACAAGACACATAATATCATGCCAATAAACTGAATAATAAAGCTCAACAGAAAAGTATGCATGAGTAAAGGTTTCTAACCATCCTATGTGATATGCATTTTGAGGACAACGTTCTACGCAGGGGCTGTAACGGATTCACGCAAGCAAGTAATAGAAAGTGGCTAGCAAGTAGCGCTCATCCGAGACGCTATCGACCTGGGAAGAATGTAGTACTCATGAGAGTCACCCTCGGCCCAAAATGTGTGTAAAAATAAAATGTAGCCCCTACGCTAATAACTGTCCCCTCCCCCCAATGATACTATACATGTGTGGACTCCACGACACTGTTAAATCCTTAATAACTGCCAAGTCTTCTATACAATCTATTGGCAGCTATATCCTAACGCACGGCCTGTACGTACCAATGATCAGTCAGCACGCAAGTCCGCATCTATATGCGACTCACAACTCACACACAATCCGTGGCACATCGTGACAGTTTATGAGATGCATTAAACCTACGGTGGTCTCTTAATTCTAAGCCAATTGCATAAAATATAATAATTTGCATATATATAATTTTAAAAGAAAAACATAAAGAAAAGTATGCATGATATTGAGGAAGAATTTAAACAGTAAAGGCAAGGTGTCTTGCCTGATGTTCGAATGAGGTAAGATGATGTCCTAGTGACGAATCAACAGCAGCGCACAAAGTGGAAGGTGTAGGTACAACTTCGGATGCTGAAAATAGTCTATTATCTAATTATAAATAATACTTGATCTATTACAATTATTTAATAAATTCTAAAGTTAGGATAAGGCATAGGTTTTTGTATTAGCTCTCCGAAAAACTAAACGGATCGCATTTTCGTTTCAGGAATCTCCCGAAATCACAAAAATACTGAAACCCGTTTATTTTTGGGACAGTAAATACTCAAATAATTTTGTAGAAATCTACAGAATGAATTTTGTCTATTAAAATATGTTTTTAGAAATCTTACCTCGATACACTTGTTTTAAAAAAACTGGAGGGAAAACGGAGTTCGAAGCTAGGAGATATCGTCGTTGCAAGTTGCTCTTGCTACTAAAAAGCGGGGCTGAATTCTAATGACGAATTCTAGAGTTTTTATTAGACTAAAAATAATTTCGAATTATGGCTGATAGAAAGGGGATGTATTGGGTTTATATAGTTATTTATTTCAGATTTATCTCCTAAATTAGATAGGATTTGATTTAAATAAATTGGAGTTTGCTTTGTTAGGATCGGATATAGATAGAGATATTTTCCTAGTAGAAGTAGGATTAGTATTTATTTAAAACCCCCTTTAAATAAATCTTCCTTTTAATTTAAATTATTTTAAAATCGATTCAATCCAAATCCAATCCAAATTCAACTCAATTAAATCTAGATAATTTCAAATCCAAATTAAATATAGATGATTCCCATATTTAAATCAAACTTATTTAAATTAAATCAATAAAATCTAATCAAAGTTTAAATTACCACAATAAGTTCAAAATATCTTTTCTAAAAATAATAATAATAAATAATTTTGAAAATCCAAAAAAATATATGAATAAAAATTTGTACATCCATGCAAATAAGGTATTTACATAAAATATAGTTTTCTAAATTAATTTGAACTAGAAATAAAATAATCTTTTATAAAAGTAAAAGATAAAGGTTTTGGCAAATATCCTGAAATGTTCTTCTGATATGAAAATATTTGTTTATACTATGTATTGAAACAACATATTTATTCTATATTCCTAAGAAAAACAATAATAAAATATTTGTATATGAATGAACAAATATCTCGTATTTACGTCTTTACACATTCGCACTCGAGGTACGATACCAAAATAAAAATCAATACCAAAATAAACTAATAAAAAATATAGTAAAAATTTAGGGGGTTTACATCCTACCCAACTTACAAGAATTTCGTCCTCGAAATTAAAAATAAGTAGGGGGTTCGAGAAGGTACAAAGTTATATCGATCAAATCACGACGTTCAACACAAACATGCATTAGAAAATCGTGATCTCGATAACTATGGAAATAAATTACGAATTTAATTTAGTGAGTGAATGATGGTCAAGATAATAAATCTAGGGTCAAGGGAAAGGACGAGTAACTCGAGATGGGGATATAGTTCCATTGGTTGGTCGGTGGCTAACTATCTTGGCAATAGATGGTGGGACAACTAAGGGGATATCAAGTACGAGCGTTTTATCATTCCAAAATAAGTGAAAGACAAAGACTATTAAGAGTGTGAAGAAGCTATTATCGAATACGAATACGTGGTTCAAAGGCGACATGAATAGTTCAAAATAGAATTGCCAAGGCAATCGTGGATGAGACTCTAGAGGCCAAGTTTAACTATGTCTCCATCCATGTTAGAACGATATGTAAAAAGCGAACCAAAGTGCACTCGGTTGATCAGACCATCATGCCCCGGTTCTAATTAGACAATATGTTAGTGAGCACGCACTCAATAGCATAAGTCATGAACAAGCTCGATGGATGGATAAGCTTGCAAAACTAGTTTATAGTTAGCAGTATTAGTCAAGATGGTAAAATTATAGGCACGAGAGTTTATCGATAAAAAGCTTAATCAATGATTCGAAAATTGAATCCAACAAGTAATTTGAACAACAATAACCTAGATAAAAAGAATTTTGTATAGTTCAGGAGATATCTCATGGCATCCCAATAAATGTCTAAAAATGACTATCATTTATCCAAGACGTGCAAACTCACAAAATGCAACAATCTTCAAATCTCAAAAATTTACTAGCTCGATATTCTTAATTCAAAATTTCCTCGGCATATCTCGAATCGTCTTATCAATAATACTTTATACAGCCTCTTCAAATTTCATAATCCACAAGGATTTAAATTTTTCCAAATTTTTTTTCCAAAATTTCTTTAATTTCTTGAAATCTATATTTCTTTTCTTCCCTTCAATTTGATGGTTAACCTCCAAAATTTTCTCACGTAATTTGGAATCCTATCTATATTCTTATATCCAATCTAATATCTCAAAGATAGAAATTCATTAAGTCCCAAAAGTTTTAATTTACTGATCCTCGAAATTTTCTTCTCCAACACACATATATAGATATAAGTATCTTCCTTAATTCAAAATTTGTCTTTTATAACCTTCTTGAACTTTTAATTTACCTTTAATCAATTTCGTCGAGACAAAACCATTCCTTCTATTAAGAATTTCATACTCATTTATAATAATAAAAAAATTTCCACCTTCAATCATCTGTTAAATTCCACAATAATTTGTCAATCGCCAGTATACTTACTTTTGATCATGCCACTTTGTAAACATACACCTTTCTCGATCCCACCTAATAGCACTTATCACTTATTTCAACTTATTCCCCAAAATCCCATTATTTTTATTTTTTTATTTATTTATACCACTAATCTCCTTTATGGAGTTTCTAATCAAATCTCTTTCTATCCAAAGGAAGTCATGATCCATTTTCATCTTAAAATGAGGAAATCATAAAATGAACAAAGTTGCATGAACCCCGGTGGAATTAAGGTGAAATATGAGTGAAGCAATTTAGTCGGAAGGAGGAAAATAAAAGTTGCTAATGTTACATGGGGAGTAAAGATGGTATGGGTCTAAGTAAATCAAGATAAGGCACAAAAATAAAAGGCACGGGTAGCAATCACATCAAGCACAAGCTGAGCATTTAAGGAATTAGATGGACCATAATCATTTATTGGGTTGAAGGAATTGAGTCGAGATCCATGGTCGATAAATATATCGGTATCATGGTAAGGGTTACAGTTTAGTCTTTTTGGCACAAAAGTCATATCATGAAAGTAGAGTACAAGAATACGTGTTTTAGTGGCACGTGATATACCTACATGAAGGTGGGCTCGTCTAGGTTTTACATATAGAATTTATTGGTTGAAAAAGTCTAGTGTTGTGCTCCAATATCCAAGTCACGGTAAAGGACACAAAAGAATTTAAATAGAAAGTGGGAGTTCATGAGATAATGTTTAACGCACAAAATAAATAAACAAGTTAAAGCATGAAATAAAGATAATTCAGATTCTAGTAGATCAAGGTAAAATAAATTAGGAATATCGTTTCTAGAGACATGATAGCCACTTGATGGGGTATGATCAAGAAATAATCCAATTATTTCCCAAGTTTCAAATGGTTAGAAGTTCACGATAAAATCTAGATTTGAGGAAATGTTGAGTGAGTCAAGATTGAAATATAATCACATTATTTAGTAGATGACCACTACACTTGAGTATATATAGCTATCATGGTCATGAGTGATATGGCAATTTGTGTGGACTACTTATCTATCTCAGTTGCCTATCCATAATTTGAATCTATAAATTTGACTTCTTCAAATATTGCAATATAATTCTCCAAATAATCTAATAAAATATCTTTCTAACCTGCCAATCATACTCATAACTTAAAATTTAAATTTTCTTTTAATCAACTTCAAGATAACCTTTATCATAACAAAAAATTTCTCCAAAAATATATCATAAACAAACCTTTCCACCTTATCTGGTCACCTCAAAATCATAACTTAAGATTTTTCCAAATTTCTAATCAATCTCGAATAACCTTTATTGTGTTACAAATCCAATCTATATATTTTTTTTTCTTCTATCATTAATCAAAATCTTAGCTCAAAATTTAAATAGGAGTTAGCAATCGTAAGTCACACAAGAGTTTAAAATAGATCCCCAATTTGAAAAAAAATATATTTTTAACCAAAAATCTTAATAACCTTACTTCAAAAGTTTACGAACTTATTACTTGGGAACCATACAACCCAATTTAAACCAAGGTTTATCAACCGCCCTCAAAAATCTTGTAACAGCATTTAAATTTAAAATTTCTCTTCAACTAACTTTATATCTATTCAAGGATATATATATAGCTATAAACAAATAAATCATAAATATTTCTCAAAGACCTTCAAAATCAAAACTCAAAAATCAAATCAACTTCCTTTCTTAATTGTATGTAGATCCTACTATCCTTTTGTAGATCCAAAAATCCTTCAAAGTTATTAATGTTGCTACTACCCAACTTAGAATTAACTAATCCTTAACATCATATCTCTAGGAAAAATAAATGCTTTTATACTTAAATATAACCTCAATGGATATTATTTATTAATATAATCCTTCTAGCCATAGGGTTGACCAATAAGTATATAGTAGTGAAGTCATCTTTCTAACCATGTTTAGCACGAGATGATAGGGTGTTGGTAGAAGGAGTTCAAGCAAGATGCAAAAATCAAGGAAAGCCACGGGAATCGGAATATGGAATTCAAGGAAGGTCAAAGAAGATGATCAAGTATGTGGATGAGATTCCTAGATTCTAATCCTATATTGCAGGCCCGCACGGTACAGTCATGTAACCGAAATGGCAAACTTGACCTGCATGGGCCACCACAAAAACATGTAACGCCCCAGTCCCAAAATACGTAGGACCAAGTACGTAGACATGCCAGCTGTATACATACGAAATACATGGGCCTCGTATGTATACATAAGCTGTAAATGTAGTAATCCAAGACAACTAAATCTCATCCACAAAGGTAAATAATGATATAAAGCAACTTTGAGTTTGTCAAGTACACAATAGTTGGGCGGAGACAAAGTCCACTACCAACCAAATTAAATATGGAAAAATATACAAGGAAAAAATTTAGCAAGCGAGAGCAAGTGACGAATCCAAGAGTAATCATCACGACGGAATAGAGCGCAAGTCATGGCCTTAGCTAGAGCACCTGCAAGAAATCACGAAAACACACACCTGGGAAAAAACCAGGTCCTCAGAGGGACGTAACAAGACACATAATATCATGCCAATAAACTGAATAATAAAGCTCAACAGAAAAGTATGCACGAGTAAAGGTTTCTAACCATCCTATGTGATATGCATTTTGAGGACAACGTTCTACGCAGGGGCTATAACGGATTCACGCAAGCAAGTAATAGAAAGTGGCTAGCAAGTAGCGCTCATCCGAGACGCTATCGACCTGGAAAGAAGGTAGTACTCATGAGAGTCACCCTCGGCCCAAAATATGTGTAAAAATAAAATGTAGCCCCTACGCTAATAACTGTCCCCTCTCCCAATGATACTATACATGTGTGGACTCCACGACACTGTTAAATCCTTAATAACTGCCAAGTCTTCTATACAATCTATTGGCAGCTATATCCTAACGCACGGCCTGTACGTACCAATGATTAGTCAGCACGTAAGTCCGTATCTATATACGACTCACAACTCACACACAATCCGTGGCACATCGTGACAGTTTATGAGATACATTAAACCTACGGTGGTCTTTTAATTCTAAGCCAATTGCATAAAATATAATAATTTGCATATATATAATTTTAAAAGAAAAACATAAAGAAAAGCATGCATGATATTGAGCAAGAATTTAAACAGTAAAGGCAAGGTGTCTTGCCTGATGTTCGAGTGAGGTAAGATGATGTCCTAGTGACGAATCAACAGCAGCGCACAAAGTGGAAGGTGTAGGTACAACTTCGGATGCTGAAAATAGTCTATTATCTAATTATAAATAATACTTGATCTATTACAATTATTTAATAAATTCTAAAGTTAGGATAAGGCATAGGTTTTTGTATTAGCTCTCCGAAAAACTAAACGGATCGCATTTTTGTTTCAGGAATCTCCCGAAATCACAAAAATACTGAAACTCGTTTATTTTTGGGACAGTAGATACTCAAATAATTTTGTAAAAATCTACAGAATGAATTTTGTCTATTAAAATATGTTTTTAGAAATCTTACCTCGATACGCTTGTTTTAAAAAAAACTGGAGGGAAAACGGAGTTCGAAGCTAGGAGATATCGTCGTTGCAAGTTGTTCTTGCTACTAAAAAGTGGGGCTGAATTCTAATGACGAATTCTAGAGTTTTTATTAGACTAAAAATAATTTTGAATTATGGCTGATAGAAAGGGGATGTATTGGGTTTATATAGTTATTTATTTCAGATTTATCTCCTAAATTAGATAGGATTTGATTTAAATAAATTGGAGTTTGCTTTGTTAGGATCGGATATAGATAGAGATATTTTCCTAGTAGAAGTAGGATTAGTATTTATTTAAAACCCCCTTTAAATAAATCTTCCTTTTAATTTAAATTATTTTAAAACCGATTCAATCCAAATCCAATCCAAATTCAACTCAATTAAATCTAGATAATTTTAAATCCAAATTAAATATAGATGATTCCCATATTTAAATCAAACTTATTTAAATTAAATCAATAAAATCTAATCAAAGTTTAAATTACCACAATAAGTTCAAAATATCTTTTCTAAAAATAATAATAATAAATAATTTTGAAAATCCAAAAAAATATATGAATAAAAATTTGTACATCCATGCAAATAAGGTATTTACATAAAATATAGTTTTCTAAATTAATTTGAACTAGAAATAAAATAATCTTTTATAAAAGTAAAAGATAAAGGTTTTGGCAAATATCCTGAAATGTTCTTCTGATATGAAAATATTTGTTTATACTATGTATTGAAACAACATATTTATTCTATATTCCTAAGAAAAACAATAATAAAATATTTGTATATGAATGAACAAATATCTCGTATTTACGTCTTTACGCATTCGCACTCGAGGTACGATACCAAAATAAAAATCAATACCAAAATAAACTAATAAAAAATATAGTAAAAATTTAGGGGGTTTACATTAACCTCCTGGACCGTAGGTACTTATAAGTATTGACCGTATCGGATTAGTATCGATCTATCATTTTGGTATGGGCCGTATCGGTTGGTATTGGTCTTAGCGAATTGGTATTATCCTATCCGATATGTATCGGCCGTATAGCTAGGATTCATATTGGCCTTATCGATTTGGTATCGGTCATATCCGATAGGTATCGGCCGTGTTGGATTAGTATAGACCATTTCGGATTAGTATCGTGGAAGGTTTAGTAACAACTGTACTTGGATTTCTCTCTACTAGAGCTAGATTACCATTGCAAGAGAGTCACGAGAGCGTAGCTGGCCAGTTACAGAACATCCAAGTACAGTTGATACTAAACCTTTCACGATACTAATCCGAAATGGTCTATACTAATCCAACACGGCCGATACCTATCGGATATGACCGATACCAAATCGATAAGGCCAATATGAATCCTAGCTATACGGCCGATACATGTACATATCGGATATAGGACGATACCAATTTGTTAAGGCCAATACCAATATGATACGTCCTATACCAAACCGATAGACCGATACTAATCTGATACACTAGATACTAAGTACATCCGGCCTATACCAGCGGATCCACTAATTACTGCACGATAGGCCCAAGGACTCTAGTTACATCCGGTTATTGGTGAGTACATGATTATATAGTAATTCTGTTAGTCTTGTGATACAGATTTTTACTCTCTCATGCTACCAACGTCACAACTTTTCCAGTGCTGCTCCCTCTAATGATGATGAACAAGAAAAACCAACGTCACAACTTTTATAATTTGAGTAAATTTCTTTACCCTATATAAAAATTTCTGTTGTCAGAGATATGGCTCCTAGGACTCGTCGAGGTGGTGCTGCTAGTCGAGGAAGGGGCCGAGGAAAGAAACCCTTGGAGGTCGACACGGAGGAAGTCCCCGTCGTCAAACAAGAGCCGGTGACTGTTAAGGAGGAGGTGTTACCAAAGGTCGAGGTCAAGGAAGAACCGATGACAATCAGAGAAGAGATTGCTCCCAAGGTTAAAGTTAAGGAGGAGCCACCGTCAGAGAATAGTATCATCGGGACCGACCCTCCTGTCCCTACAAAAGACCTCAACCAGATTGAGCCTTCGTATGCAAAGTGGCTGATAGAATGGTACATGCCTCAACGCAACTATAATCCCTGGCTATGAGAATTCGTCTGACTTGCGGTCTTTGCTGAGGCCAAAGTCGATTTTCCTATGTGTTTTGGAATTTTAGAATATTTGTGGAAATTTTAGAATATTTGTGGGAATTTTGGAACATTTTGTGCTATGATCGGATTATAACGACGGATATTAGGTTACTCTTCAGGATAATTGATGTCTATTTTATATTAATTTGGTTTGGTCTATATGATTCTTGGATAATTGGTGTGTATTAAATTCGTACGTGCATATTTGGTCTATGTGATTCTTGGATAATTGGTGTGCATTATATATTTGGTCTATGTGATTGTTGGATAATTGGTGTGTATTATATATTGGTTTGGTTTATGTATATTTTTGCGAACAGGGAAAGTGCTGCAATTTTTTTTCAAAAAAAATCTCATTTAGCGACGGACTAGTGATCGTTTAGCGACGGATATGTCCAGTTTTCGACTACTGTTCGACGGTATATCCGTCGCTAACTGGAGATTTAAAAATGTTTGCAGGTAGCGATGGATGTTCGACAGAATATCCGTCGAAAATGATCTGGTGGTATATAGTTCGACGGCATGGCGACGACTTATCCGTCGCCATGGTTCTGGAAGTAGCAAGCATTTTCAGAACATGGTCGACGGATAATCCGTCCATATTCCGTCGCTAGTCCGTCCTTTGTTAGCGATGGTGATCGACGGAGTAGCGATGGCTTATCCGTCGCCATGGTTCTGGAAATGCTAAGCATTTCCAGAATATGGTCGATGGATAATCCGCCCGTTAGCCGTTGCTAAGCCGTCATTTGTTATCGATGGCGATCGACGGCATAGCGACGGAATGATACACTCTGATACGCTATTACGACGGTTTACCGACGGACCATTACGTCGATATTATCTACACAGTTCAGTATTTAATACTTGTAATGGACGCAAGTCCGTCGAAAAGTAGTCGCTCATGCTTCGTAGGTGAAGTCAAAAAGCCGTCGCTATTCCGTCGCTTGACGACTACGTAGCGACGGACCTTTATTAGCGACGAACTGATTGCCGACGAATTATTTTGGCCAAGACCCGTTAGTGATCGGTCGCTAATACAAATTCCCGTCGGACGGGCGACGGATATGACCGTCGCTAAATCGACAAATTTTGGTAGTGATTGGTCAGTAATAGTGTCGTGGTATATTGATTGTTGTTTGATGCATTACACTAAGCATGGGTCTAGATTTGGGACTCCTTGAGCCGATGTGGATTCATATTTAGGGTACACGTACTAAGGTACGACATATAGAAGGATGGCCACGTGACCACGATATGTAATTCTAATATCAAGATAGGGTTAATCTAAGCAACTTAAATTGGTAGAAGCATTGGAAGGGAACAAAATCCCGAGATCGTGCCATACTAGCCACCCCAGGTCCATTCCTGACGTGTCGGGTTGGCCGCCACGGATACAGTTTCATCCGCTATAGTGGATGACTATATCCGACTCCTACGTGCTATGTGTTATATGTTTTAGGACGGTGGCCTTACGGGGTACTGGTGCATAATCAAAGTGCTACGCGTATATGTATATTTATAATAGATTGGCTAGCCCTGCTGGGTTGACACGATCTGAGGATTCCTATATTGTATTACTGGGATAATCCAGACAAATCATAGAAAGCCGTAGGATTGATTGGCCGCTTGTAAGCCGACTTGTTTGTGATATGTTTTCTTCAGTTAGCAACTGAGGAACATGGACTATCGTGGTGCGTGGTCCAACCCATGTCCTTGTTTGGTTGTTGGGTTGGGCTATTGTAAAGCGATAAGCTATGGACCGAAGTCGCGATCAGAAGTCCTTCACCTGCCCATGGTTATAGGATATATCTTATCTCGACATGATATTGGCACCGTTTGTCCTTGTTTGGTTGTAAGGGTGTCGTATTGTCTCGATGATATGGTATAAGCCTATAACTCGTGTATCAGGTCTTATTTTACTTATTGGGTTTTATCTCGCTCTTTTGTGCTCCCTTGTGGTACTTGCTATTCGGGGCCTGACCCTGCTGGTTTTGTTTGGCCAGATCTCGTAGCAGCGCCAGAGGATCCAACCTTCTACCCGAACAATGGTGCACACCAGGAGTATGGGCGCCAGGGACCATGAGTGGGTTTCTTCTTTATCGCTCTGATATTTTCTATTTTGTACTTGGCGTTTAGCCACCGGTACCTGTTTAGTCGACTGTTCTGGACATTAGTTTCCTTTACATAATTGTAATTTAATCAGACTGCAGCTGACTACGGTTATGTACTATTGACTTTCAGTACTAGCTTATTATTTTGTATATCTAGGCTCATAAATTATTTTGATGAAGCGTCGGGGACGTCTTACTGCTTTGTCTTATATGATCATTATTTACTGCTTCTTGTTTTGATTGATTGAGACATAGATGCTCTGTGAGACCATAGAAGACTTGATTGTAGCATGCACCCCCTTGTCTCTTGACAGCCACGATCGTCGTATGACATTTATATACCTCATATGGAGTAGCTGGCCTAGTCCGTCTCAGTATTTCGGTACTGGGGCATGACATATTAACTTCTGAAAACATGTTGATTTGAGTTTGGGTATGTGAGTTTAAGTTTTGTGTATTGTCTAGTGAGTAGATATCTCGATGTCTTAATATATTTTGAGTTGAGTTTATATGCATTTTTCCTGAGACTTAATATCTTTTAGTAACTGAGTTTGAATTGTTCTCAGTTAGATAAGGGTTTGATCAGTTTTACTTGGCCTAGATCTCAGTAATGTTCAGCCCCTATGTTCAATGTTTCATTATTTGTGATTTCAACCCTATATGTAGATTAGTCTCTATATGATAAGATATATCTAGATTGTATCAGTGTATCAGATTATACGGATGCATGTACTAGTGCCATATGCAGGGGAGGCTATGTTGACAAATAAGTGCACACTTGGTCCACCTGCAACAGCAGGACAAGGAGTAGGCAGTATGGAATAGAGGGTTTTGGGTGTATGTGAATACCTTGTCATGTAGGATAGCTGTGAAACAAGGTTAGAGAGAATGTGAGTAGTGTATTAGTCATAACTTGTATGTAGTATCAGTCATCTATATTGTTCAGTCCCCTTTTGTCTTTAATGTTGTCCTACTATTGTACCAGTCCATATCATAAGTAATTAGCCCTTGTCATCTCAATTGATCAGTCCACTGTAAATTTAGAAGTCCAGTCCCTTTGTTATTATCCTGTCTTAAGTCATATATTTATTAGTATCAAGTAGGATACACATGTTGGTACCAGTAGGGAGATGCCTACTTGACCTTGGTTGCTTGGCTTAGGTCAGTACAGATTAGAAAGAGGGTAGCAGTAAGGGAGGGTATCCTAATGTAAAGGGTAGATAACCCCAAGATACAAATCCTCCTTGGATGTTTACCTAGGTATCCCAATAGAAAGTGCATATAGTATATTGATGTATAGATTTCATAGGGTATTCATGTAGATAGTGTTGGTAAACCAAGTTTGACTAATAGTGGATCAGTTGACTAAGATTGACCTAGTTGACCAAATCCTAGATGACTAAGATTGGCTTAGTTGACCAAACCCTAAAGTTGACCAATAGTTGACCATTGATCAAATTGACCCTTGATAGCCTAAGTTTGACCAGTTGACCAAGATAGCCTTGTTGTTAACCTAGTTTGACTAGATGTTGACTTGTTTTGACCCAGAGTTGACTTTGACCTAGATTGACCTAGAAATCATGTAGATTGTATTGTAAACTTTATTTACCTTATTTTAAATACATCATAACCTTTATTGCTCTGATTAGGACATTGTGACTCTGGTTCAGACATCTGATATTCATCAGTCATTCAGGGTATCAGGCGAGTACATTCTCTGATCGTTTTATACTTGTCAGGAGTTATATTCTTGCTCTAGATCACTTTACTTGATGCTGTCACGATTGCTATCACGGATTGGTACTATATGGATATTTTCTTACGATATTATCCTCCTTGTGTTCATCAAATACATATTGTGATGTGCGTTTTACGAACATATTGTATTGATTGTACACTCCTATTCATGTATACTCATTGTGCATATTGTACTCTCATGATTACATGAGTCTCATGAAAAAACTATTGTATAGCTAACGTAACTTGATTGGATCCTTGTGTATTGATTGGGGAGGGTGAGTAGGAAATGGTTATGTGATCAAATCCCCTATTGTATAAAATATTGTATATGTTCATTGTACCCTCACGTATAATGGAGTCCCATTTTATTGTATAACCTAACCTGTTTACATAACCATATTGTGCTCTAAATCACAAGTCACTTGCAGTTCATACTTATCATGTATATATTTCCAGTTTATAAATATCTCTCATTTTTATGTACATCTTCTTACAGTTCATGTATCTTACTCTTTTGCATGCTTTATATTTCCTGCCATGATATGAACTGCGTGAGATGTATTGTGCTCGCTCATGTCCTGACTAGACCTGTTAAAAATATTACAGATGATACTGATGACTTCTGCCCAACCTATTATGGAGCCCATCTAGACGACACATGTGAGTTGGACCTACAGGAGGATCCAGCTCTAGCTGAGGACGTCATCCCAACTGCTTAGACTAGATTAGCTAGGCTTTATCTTATTTTTATTATGTTATTTGTATTGACTTTAGAGTTGTATTATTTCTGGATATTTATGATGTTGTATCGCTTAGACACTTAGACTTTCCATCTGTTTGTATGTTCTCTTTTGAGATTTCTTATCTATCATATCGTGCTAATTCCATCTCTAGATTTGTGATTGAGTTGTACCTTATGTGATTTGTCCTCTATTCGGAGAGTATATCATATTGAATTTAGTTTGTAATAGTGACCTAAAATAGAATTTTACCGTCGACACTACGGCGTAGGCTGGGCGTACCCACTTCTCGTGCCCCTACACTGGGTGCGGGTCGTGACACATTTTTAGTGGTAGCCCATGCAGGACTCGAGAGTCGCAACTAGTAAGATTTCATAGTGGTACTCGAACTAGAGTTCACTACAGCCTGCAATAGGATATAGGATATAAGTTTTGAGGTACTCAATCACATTTAGGAAATAAATAGTCCTCCTTTGATTATATCGCTTCCTTCTCAGTATTGATTTCCTTGTTTGATATGTCTTCGGGATGGTGATAGAGACACGATCTCATCGCTCCGGCCCAAGGGATACCATCGAGAGGTCTGCCACCTCTCGTCCGGTTTAATTGGACCCTGGGACCGCAGCTCCCCTTATTACTTCTCATGTCGGAGTTTCTGTCGTATTCGGGGGTGCACCTCCACCTGTTCGGAGGCCTACCCCCATTATTCCGGATGTATTCCAGCAGTAGCCACCTGCGGGATTGATTGACGTTGCACACCTCTTTTCCTTCGTGGAGCGAATCTTGGAGTCACATCAGCAGCAGCAGCAGCACCAGACTGCTGACTTCCATCAGGGCATAGATGAGGCCTACCAGCTGGTCGGGACGACCGTAGAGCGGGTGACTACACAGCCGCAGGGAGGCCAGATCCAGCAGTATCAGCAGCGGACGTCGGGCATCCAGGATTTTCAAAAGATGCGTTCGAGAGTTTTTCGAGGTACCGAGGGCATCATATATGCCGACGACTGGATTGAGCATACTGAGGAGATTTTCTATCTCGTATTGATACCAGTGGGGATTCAGGTAGAGGCAGCTGGCAGTCAGATATAGGACCTTGCCAGGACATGGTACCAGACATACCCCAGAGTGGAAACGGAGGGGCAGACATGGGGAGCTTTCAAAAAGAAGTTTTTCCCAGACATAGCACTGTGTCACGACCCGCACCCACTTTTTCGGATACGAGACATGTCCAAGCCAGCCTACGCCGCAGAGTCGGCGGTAGAACGCTGTCACGACCAATATGCTCAAAATCACAAAGTAACAACTTTATTGCTCATTCACATTTCTAAGATTTATTACAACAATTACACGATTTATATTGGAAAGAAAATACAATGTTCTTACACATTCTAATGAAAATGATACACTGATATCTAGTTCTAGGTTTATGTTTGCAAGTACACCCGTATCTTCCAAGGCTAAGTGAATCCACGGCTAACCTGAAAAATGTTGGTTTCCAGTCAGGAATGGAACAAGCACACAAACCGACGACAATGCGAAAACACAATAGAATTAACAAGACATGAAAATAACATATGAGAAATAAAAACTAGAAGGTACTTATGACATGGCACGGTGGAGAAGATAAGAAAAATAAATAGAAGACAACTATCTATGTGATGTGAAATATTCGTTTCGACATGTGAACGGCTAGGGGTAAATCCGGCACCCTGCACGTGTCGTGTGCAGCTGCTATTCTCCACGAAAGATACGGAGGATACTTCTGGATAGTCCACATATCTACTAAGATATTTTCTCTCCCGACTACTCCGTGTGATGAGCGTGTCAACAAGCAGCAAGACATATGTATAAACATGAAATGTAAAAAACTACTATGAATCGAAAAGCAATCAGAAAGTGTACTTGCCTGCGGTCCTTAGCTGGTGAAACAACCATCTCGTTGGGTCCACGATTATCTTATTAGCCTAGGATCGATGTGAAGGAGTCCCAAGTTAGCAAAAGAACTTGTAATACAATTAGATCGGTCATGATCAAGGCTAATATAATTTTATAGAGATTTCGAGAAGAAAGGATCCTAATACTATTATATAGCCCAAACTATTTATTTTATACTAAACGCTTCAAAAGCCTAATAACAAAATCCCTTTATTCTTCTATAGCCCAAATGTTTATATAAGACTAATAGATATGCTTCTTTACAATAAAATATCTTTTAGAAAATATTCCTTACAAAGAGCTAGGAATACATTTATAGATATTAAGTCCAACAATATACTATTAACACATGTATACATATAGATTTTTAAAGAGTATTATAGAAACCAATATAATATACAAAGTCCCCAAATCCATATGGACCCAAAAGCTATATTTGTTATAATGATAATTTCTTAGGAAAATCATTTAATATACATTGCTAATAATGCTATACATATAATTAATACAAAAAGTATTATATTATATACATACTAATATATACACTGATATTAATAAAAATAGAAATAATGCTAATAGTGAAATAAAATAACAATGAATAACCCAAATTATTACCATCCCTATTCCTTAGTCTCTTGTATACCAAAAATCAAATTTTAAAACAAACACAAAACCCAACACAGCACTACTGTGCTATTCCCCCTTTTGTAATGAATATAAATAAATAAAATAAGAAAAGAACTATTAAAGTCTATGATGGATGCTGACAAGAGAAAAAGGAAAAGAGTGATGGAGAGAGTGAGGAGAGGAGAAGGAGGAGACCAGAGAAAAGAGAGGGGAGAGGGCTCACCAGGAGAGGGTTCCCGCGCTCGCTCGGCGGAGATGGCGAGTTGTTACCGTCGGCACACGTGCGGTTGGTAGATCGGTCACGGATGGTCAGGAGGAAGCGCACGGACGAGAGGGCGGAGGGCAGCGGTCGGGGCACGATGGTGCGCACGGTGCTGACTGGTCGCCTTGGTCCCGTTGACAGGTTGGGGTAGTGGCCGGTCGGAGAGATCGGGGACCAAAGAGGGTCGGCGCTCGGTGTCGCTCGTGAGCTCGACGCCGCTCACGAGCTCGATGCTGGCGAAGCACGACACAGCGGTCACTGCGGTGGCCGCTCGCGAGAACACGGTGACTGGCCGTGGAGTTGAGGCGGTGGCGCCCCAACGGCGATTGGCCGCGGCGAAGGAAGGCACTGGAAGGGCGGCGCTGGCAGAGACCATGGTGGTGGCTCTCCGGCATCAAGTCGCCGGTGGAGAGGCTCGGAGCCCGGTCGAGCATAGGCGGCGCTCATCGCGGCAGCGGCGGCTGGCAAGGTTAGGTTTCTCTTTCTGATTTTGGTGGTGGTGTTTTGGGCGATCCGGCGGTGGTGGTGGTTCTGATGGTCAGAGTTGGAGTAGGGTCTGTCGCTGCCAAGGTGGCGTGGTAGTGGAGAGTCGGGGTGATGATGGTGTCGAGCGGCAGGGGGTTGTTGGTGGAACTGGTGTGGATGGGCAATGACAGGGACGACGAGGAGGCCGAAGAGATGGTGGCCGAGGCGTGGTTGCTACTTGGGTTAGGGATGGTATTAGAGTCGACGTGTCCTGCGAGACACAAAAGTCGACTCGCAGTGGTGTCCGAGGTATCGGACACGCCAGGAAATATTGTAAATGTAATAAAACTAGGGAATGAACTGGATGAACACGGACACGGTGCACTGACACGGTTGGTCATGGAGGATACGGGCGTTGGCTACGGTAGAGGTGAATTATTGAGATATGAGGAAAAAGGAAGGCTCTCCATATATAGGGTTTAAACTTTTAGTTTGATCAAGACATTCAATCTTTGTAGATAACCCTCTTCTCCTTATTTTAAATTCAAATGAACATTTAAAATAATTAAGCTAATCCAAATCCATTAAGGATAATAATATTAATTTAAATCACCAATCAATATTTATCAAACTAATTTGAATATAAGAATTTAAATTCAAATCAATGAAATGATCAAACTAAATACTCAAAATAATATTTTATATTTATCAACTAATTAAATTCATATAAATTTACATATCCAATAGTTAGTTAGATAATATTCTATGTCATCAATGTATATATATATATATATATATATATATATATATATATATATATATATATATATATATATATATATATATATATATAAAATTCAAAATTTTGTCTAAAATACCTTTAACAAATCCTTTATTAGTAGAAAATATTCTAAACCACTTTAGAAATCCTTATTCATCTATTCTAAAATAGTGCCTACATCAATTGATTTGTTCATAATAAGGACCTAATAATGATATCATTCAATTGTATTTTATAAATTCAAAATGCACAATATTTCATAATAATAAATCTACCAGTTAAAATCTATCTCTATAAAATCTCATATATTTTGAAAAATCTCTTTTCTAATCTATATCAATTATATACAAAATATTATTTTCTACTTGGAAAATATTTAAAACTAAAATAAATAAATGATCCGGGAAGAGGAGTTACAAATCTACCCATCTTAAAAATAAATTCGTCCTCGAATTTAAAGAGTGTCTAGGACAGATAGGCTCGATAGGTCCGAAGGGAACTGTAGTAACAAAATTTCAAATAAAAAAAAAAATTGGTATTGGTTAATAAGGTAAGATCATGGGTAACGAAATTTTTTTTAATAAGAAATATTGATCAAGGAAGGATGGGAGTGGAAAATAGTAATAACAATAATAATAAATAGATAGGGTTTGATGTTAGAGTCTTGTGGTCTTGATTCATAAAAGGTTCTAAGTGTTCTCAAAATTTGACACAAGCTAATAATGACCTCAAGGACAATTCATCAATAGGAGCCTCTACGCAACTTAGAAATATTATTCTCAAAATTTTGAATGGCACGATTAGTCATGATTAATGATATAAGAAATGATGCGATCATTGATCAAAATGGGTTAGGTTGTGAATATAATTGAATTTTAAGAAAAGATAACACGTGGCACGAGTATAGTCAAAGGGTCTAGTCACCAAGGTTAAGGATATAATTGAAGGATGATTTGCTAAACTAGAAAAATTGTTAGGCACGATTAACTACTGTTTGGAATAAGCATTGGTCAACAGTCAACTTCTGACAAAGTCTAGGCATGGTTAAAGTCGTTATGATGTAGCTAAGATGTAGTCGTGATTAAGGTTAATTACACAAGTCATCCCAGCGTAATCAAACTTCTGAGAAAATTGGCACGATTGTAATAGAATCGAATAGTCTAGTCGTGATCGAAAGGTCGTTAAGGATGGTCCAAAACGAAACCATTCTAATCATGATCGATTGTGTAAGCATGATCATAGAATCGTAATCTAGGTGTGATTATGAATCTGGGGGAAGGAAATTAAATTAGGTTTAAAAGATGACGATTCAAAAATAGGAAGATATGGAGAAGAGGACAACCAGTTTATTGAGAAGCTTGTAACTAGGAATAAGGCACAAATCAATTTGAAAACTTAACAGTCACATGCCAATAAAGAACGTAGCATCTATGGTATTCGAAAATCGTAGCACATTTGAAATCATTTACCGAGAATTCATGCATCGTCAGTGTACATCTGGCTGGAGTAAACTCTTTGTTACATGACTCTAAATAGGATCGGTATCGAATATTCTATTAACTATTTTCAATGTTGGCATAATAATTCAAAGATTGAATAGGACAAATAAGACATAGTTTTGATAATAAACGATAACCCACGCTTACTTGGAATTACTTCAACTAGAAATCATGCCTCGCCAGTGCGCTGCTGGCTGCAGTGAACTCACGGTCTCCATAAGTCAAGTAAATGGTGACAATGCGCTTCTGTCTTGCCATTGTAGGTCACCAATCATTCTTTCAACTATGTCCATAAAATTCCAAAGGGGCTTTTAAAATTTTTAAACAAAATGACTACGATGGAGGAAGCTAGAAATTCGAATAAATTGATCATGATAGGTAAGTGTACATATCTGTCCTTGAAGTGAAAGTATCTGTTCTAAAATCAGACGATTGATTAGGAAGGGAGTGATCGAAGATAGGAGAAATACAAACTTTAATTTTTGTTTCTTTAATATTCAAGATTGAGGAAGGAAAAATAAATATATAAAGCATTACGTATACCTGCTATGAATATACACTACACACAAGTATATATGTATATCCTAAATAAATTCGTAAAATCCCAAAAATCAATCTAAGAGAAGATTATATTATTTTCAAGTAGACTATAAATTTAAATAGCAATAATACATATATTATATTCGAAATAAAATTTGCAAAAATTATTCACGAGACAGAAATGGACTAGCAATATATATACACATCTATATATCTACATGGACGTCATTGGTCTCATTACATGACTATCAGGGCTTGGGTTGGTTTCGGGCTAGTTTGGAACAACCGACCTTCTAAAAGTCATATTATTATTAAATAACTAATTAAATTATTTGTAGGGATCAAGTCATAACTTTGCCTGATTTTCCTAGTTCAGACACTCTTATGGCTCGATTTTTCCTACCATAGCTAATACACTGGTCAAAGCACGCTACTGCACTATTCGTGCCATCACTTCTAGTCATTTGGCACTCCAAAATTTAACCATGACTAAGGCATCCTTAAATATTTATAAAATTCCAAAAATTATAGTTTAATTCAAATAAATAAAGAGAATATTTTCAAAATTTTGGAAAGAGGGTTAGGGAGAAAACAATGGGAAGCCTCCCCTATATATAGGAGATGGGAAGCCCTGAATAGGAAGGATCAAATCTATGAAACAAATCCTCCCATAAATTAAATTGGGTTTGTTCCAACCTTATTCCAAATCAATCACAAAATATTATCTTATATTATTAACTAGTCTTTAAAATAGGTTCAATCATCAAAATATAGTTAAGAGTAATTTAAATATTTATAGATGTACATTTATCATAAAATAATATAGCAATAATTTAAATCTAAACATAACACTTGATAATAATCAGTTAATCCTAGAAAAATTCTCTTCTAAAATTTGGAAATCTCCTTCCTTTCAAAATATCTAAATAGAAATAGAAATGGAAGTTATTCTCTGACTAGAAAATACTTAAAACTAAAATAAAATAAGTAGAAAATTTTCAAAAAGCCGAAAATAGGCTTACAAATCCTAGGTTATACCATCGTATCAAATTACAATAATACCTCCTTATACGAAAGTCATCTAATAGAGTTTAGAATTTCATGAGACCTATGTAGCAATCTTAACTACCTAATCGGTCAAATTAAAATTAGGGACTCCTAGTCCTAACCATTCTCTTAAAATTGACTTACTCCTAGTTGTGAATGAGCATTTGCTAGTCGCAGGCTCGCAGTAGTACGAATGATATGGTACTACCACGAGTTCGCACAATTTGCAAAAATGGACCTGTATGGGCCACCATAAAAATTTGTCATGATCCGTACCCGCTTTTTCGGATACGAGACGTGTCCAAGCCAGTCTACGCCGTAGAGTCGGTGGTAGAACGCTGTCACGACCAATATGCTCAAAATCACAAAATAACAACTTTATTGCTCATTCACATTTCTAAGATTTATTACAACAATTATAAGATTTATATTGGAAAGAAAATATAATGTTCTTACACATTTTAATAAAAATGATACACTGTTATCTAGTTCTAGGTTTATGTCTGCAAGTACACCCGTATCTCCCAAGGCTAAGTGAATCCACGGCTAACCTAAAAAATGTTGGTTTCCAGTCAGGAATGGAACAAGCACACAAACCGATGACAATATAAAAACATAATAGAATTAACAAGACAAAAAAATAACATATGAGAGATAAAAACTAGAAGGTACTGATGACATGGCACGGTGGAGAAGACAAGAAAAATAAATAAAAGATAACTATCTATGTGATGTGAAATATTCGTTTTGACATGTGAACGGCTAGGGGTAAATCCGGCACCCTGCACGTGTCGTGTGCAGCTGCTATTCTCCACGAAAGACACGGAGGATAGTTCTGGGTAGTCCACTTGTCTACTAAGATATTTTTTCTTCCGACTACTCCGTGTGACGAGCGTGTCAACAAGCAGCAAGACATATGTATATATGAAATATAAAAACTACTATAAATCGAAAAACAATCAGAAAGTATACTTGCCTGAGGTCCTTAAATGGTGAAACAACCATCTCGTTGGGTCCACGATTATCTTATTAGCCTAGGATCGATGTGAAGGAGTCCCATGTTAGCAAAAGAACTAGTAATACAATTAGATCGGTCATGATCAAGGCTAATATAATTTTATAGAGATTTCGAGAAGAAAGGATCCTAATACTATTATATAGCCCAAACTATTTATTTTATACTAAAGGCTTCAAAAGCCTAATAACAAAATCCCTTTATTCTTCTATAGCCCAAATGTTTATATAAGACTAATAGATATGCTTCTTTACAATAAAATATCTTTTAAAAAATATTCCTTACAAAGAGCTAGGAATACATTTATAGATATTAAGTCCAACAATATACTATTAACACATGTATACATATAGATTTTTAAAGAGTATTATAGAAACCAATATAATATACAAAGTCCCCAAATCCATATGGATCCAAAAGCTATATTTGTTATAATGATAATTTCTTAGGAAAATCATTTAATATACATTGCTAACAATGTTATACATATAATTAATACAAAAAGTATTATATTATATACATACTAATATATACACTGATATTAATAAAAATAGAAATAATGCTAATAGTGAAATAAAATAACAATGAATAACCCTAATTATTACCATCCCTATTCCTTAGTCTCTTGTATACCAAAAATCAAATTTTAAAACAAACACAAAACCCAACACAGCATTTGTAAGCCCCTATTTTTCAAAATTTATTTAATTAGTATTAATTAATTTTTAATATCATATTTAGCCTTAAAATATTTATTAGGATTTTTAGGAATTTTTTTAGAATTTTTAAATGATTTTTCAATGAGTTTTAAATACAAAAAATATCATTTTGCAATTAATTTAAATGTTTTAATACCATTCTGTAATTTTAGAATTGTTTTTATATCATTATGCAATTTATTAAATTGTTAATATATCAGTTTGCAATTACTCAAATGTTTTAATTGCGGAATGCAAATTCTTATTTGCATTTACCTACTGATAGGGGCCCATATGTAATAACCTAAACTAGGAGGACCAAAACGTAAAACCCTAATCTACCCACCCCCGACGACCGCCGACTCGCTTTTCTCCGCCATTTTCGGCCAGCACGACGCCCCCCGACCGACTATGACCCCCTATAAATAACCTCCACACTCCCCTCGACCGACCACCACCACCACGACGCAACCACCGCCTAGCTCCGCCCTAATTCTTCCCTAAACCCTAACCGAAACCCTAACTCTGGCCATCTACCCAGATCCACCCCCACAGCGAACGTCACCGCCCACAACCACCACCGACGTGTTCGTCCCGACGAGCTACGCCCAGCGCCACCCAAGCGCCGCCTCGCCGACACTTCCTCCGCCGTCCAGCGCGTTCGAAACTCCCCCGACTCGCCGGACACGTAAGTAGAAAGTGTCGAAATGTGTCGTGTGTGCACATTTGGGGTTCGCCGTGTCCTGACGAACACGAGGGTAAGGCTGGAGACGCGAGACTAGGCCCGTACGTGTCGTGCTTAGCACAAACACGTAGACTCTTGTGTCCTTAACTGTCAGGACACAAGATCAATTTATCGGGTTTTAATATATAACTTAAAACCTATAATAAATTAAACTAAAACCCTCCCCCTAACGGAAGCTGCGGGCTGACCCCCTGGCAAGCCCGACCCGACTCAGAAACCCGACCCATAGGGTCGAGTTCGAGCTGTAACGCCCCAGTCCCAAAATACGTAGGACTAGGAACGTAGACATGCCAGCTGTATTCATACGAAGTATACTCCAATATATGGAAGTCTCGTATAAATACATAAGCTGTAAAATGCAGTAGAACCATAACTAATCTCATCCACCCAAAATAAATGAATAAAAGACATCATATAAAGATAATGAATTGTCTTGATACAATATGTTGGGCGGAGACAAATCCACTACCAACAAGTAAAGGAAAAATACATAAGAAAAGATATAAATTTGGCGAGGGAAGCGAAGACGATCCAAATGCAATCATCTTCGAAGAAATAGCGATAATCACGGCTAGAGCTAGAGCACCTGCGAAAGACAATAGCACACACACCTGGAGAGATAACCAGGTCCTCAGAGGGACGTAACAAGACACATAATATCATGCCATATAAACTGAATAAATATTGCTCAAATAAATAAGTAAATCGAATTATAACATGGTCCAATACGCACCTACTGAACGAGCGTACCATCCCCCCAACCAAACAAGGACAGGAGATGGTAAACTAATTCACGGTGACGTATCTTTTCATGCTATGAATCCAATATGGTATCCGGACCCCAACAAGGTTCAATACCTTCTCATCGAAGTAGTAAGTCACACCTACAACCAAACAAGGACAAGATGTGACGAACTAATCCGCGACAAGTTATTGTTCCAAGCTACGGTCAGATACAAGTACCCAAACCAAAAGTACTCGTACCTAACGGATAAAGGTGCCTAACCGGTCTAAGTGATATGTAGTTAAGAACAATCCTTCCTACGCATGGGCCATGACTAAATAGGATCGGCGTAGTCCCCCTTGGGCACTAGAGGCCCCATCAGTAAGAGTATGACGTTCCGCAGAATCGTCAGTGGCCGTCAGTAATCATGGGTCATCAACCCCGTATCTCCAGCGAAGAGTCCGGGTCACAAATAGAAGTACATCGAAGCCCATACGCTAAGGAATCGTCCTCCCCGTAGCACAGACACGTAGACTCTTGTGTCCTTAACTGTCAGGACACAAGATCAATTTATCAGGTTTTAATATATAACTTAAAACCTATAATAAATTAAACTAAAACCCTCCCCCTAACGGAAGCTGCGGGCTGACCCCCTGGCCAGCCCGACCTGACTCAGAAACCCGACCCATAGGGCCGAGTTCGAGCCCCCCTTTGTGCTGTTGTTTCTATTTCTTTTTCTTTTCCTTTTACATTTTCTTTTTTGTTATTTATATATATATTTATATATATATATGTATATACATATATTTGTATATATATATGTATTATTATATATACTGTATTATATATATATATATATATATATATATATATATATATAAAATATATATATATTTTATATATATATATAGATATATATATATATATATATATATATATATATATATTTAAAATAAAAAAAATATTTATTTTTTTATGTATGTATGTATATATATATATATATATATATATATATATATATATATATATATATATATATATATATATATATATATATATATATATATATATATATATATATATATATATATATATATATATATATATATATGTATTTATGTACATATATGTATATGTATATATGTTCATGTGTATATATATTATTATATATACTATTATATATATGTATACAATATTTGTATATATATATATATATATATATATATATATATATATATATATATATATATATATATATATATATATATATATATATACAAATATATATATATATATATATATATATATATATATATATATATATATATATATATATATATATATATATATATATATATTTGTATATATATATATATATATATATATATACAAAAAATATATATATATATTAAAAAAAATATATATATATATATTAAAAAAATATATATATATACAAAAAAAATATATATATATTAAAATATATATATATATATATATAATATATATATATATATATATATATATATATATATATATATATATATATATATATATATATTTATATATATATATATATATATATATATATATATATATATATATATATATAACATATGTATGTATATATCCATTATGTAAATATCTATATATATATATTTATATGTATATATAAATATTATAGATACGTATTTTATATATGTATTTCACTATACCTAGTGTAAATTATTATTATGTAAATATTACGTGTCATATCTATATAACCATTATGTATAATTTTGCCCTATTAAAATATTAGTATTTATTATATATTTTTACGTCTTTATATTTTTTTTGTGCATTTAAATTACTGCAATCATTTGGTGTCGAAGACTAGCATAGATTTTTGGGCTCAAATGTGTTTTCACACATTTAAGACCTGTACAAGTCATATTGGACTTGATTCATGGCCTTGGGTCGTATATTTGAACTTTGGTTCAAATTATATACATGGACAAAATACGCAGATAATTAATTATTTAATTTCAAATGTGTACAATGCTGTTTTTAAATTTCTAAAAATACTTAAATTGCTGTTAGAATTCTGGAAAAATAGTATTTAGATACTATGTTAATTTAGCTAATTTAGTATAATTTTTATAGTATTTAATTTACAGTTTTGCCACTATCTTGGCATATGAAACCAGAACTCATTTTCTGTGTACTTGAAAACTGATTTTTACAAAATACTTGTACTGGTTAATAAATTCCAGAAAAATTATAATAAATTTCTATAATTAACAA
Source organism: Iris pallida (assembly GCA_029216955.1). Lineage (NCBI taxonomy): Eukaryota > Viridiplantae > Streptophyta > Magnoliopsida > Asparagales > Iridaceae > Iris > Iris pallida. Next base: position 1,630,488 of record JANAVB010024600.1, on the reverse strand, counting down.
GAATCACTTTGGTACTTTATTTTATGTAAAATTAAGGTTTTTGTCTATCTCAAAAATTGTTGGAACACAATGTTCATTTGATTTATTTAATGAATAATTACGACTTGCAACTTTTTGTGTTATTTTGAGTTTTAGCCTTGATGAACCTCACCCCTCACTAGTTTAAAGACCCTAGAAAGTTAGTTAAAGTAGTATGTCACCCCACATTGGTCTCCTATGCTAAAGCCATTATTTTGGCTAGGTGTCCAGTCACAAGTCGTGTTGCACCAATTAGTGTCTTAGTATTTTAGCTTAGTGTAAAGACTAAGTTTATATATTTATTTCTACAGTGACGAGTTACCAGACATCTATAGCACTTTTATCGCAGCTTGCTTTGCTAGAGGCAAATACTTTCTACGAACTTTACATACTGCTATAACAATGAACTACGATTTACCAACCATGTTAAATGCTGATCCTTGGGGTAGCAAGTTAGAACTTTACATATTGTATTACTTTCAGTCTCTGCCATGTTTAGACAGTATCGCATATCTCTCACATGTTTAAATAACGGGTTAAGGGGAAACTGTTAGTATTATACGTAAACATGACCCCCTTCTCCGTATATATTTACCGCGCTCGGTGACATTCTATATGTGACCTTGCCGTATGTTCTGATCTCGCATTTGTGTATGGATATACACTGATGCCGTTCGTGCACGTATGTGTATACCAGAAAACTTGATATGTGCCGCTGTACATCCTATTCACCTATTGACCGATTCACGTATATACTACGGTTTTAAACTTTTAAACTATATGTTGTCATTTCTAAAAAAAACCAATTAAACCATGATATGCCATGATTCCAGTTTATTACATTCTTGTTCATGCTTAGTATATTTTAGTTTGGTAGAATCAGTACTTGCTTCCGTCATGACAGGATAACGTTGTAGGTGTCCTTACTGAGGAGGAGTTATTCTACGACTTATATTATGGAGATACTGTCGAGGACCCGGCTTTGCTTTACGAGGATGTTCCTGTGGGGAAACTCGCCTAGTTTGCATAGTCACTTGGGATACTTAGTGTAGTCATGTATTAGACTACGTATTTTATAACTGGACATGTATCCAGTTTTATATTTCAGACTTGTACTTTGGATATTTTACTATATGAGATGACTTTTGCGTTTGGAGCATTTATGACTTTTATTCACTTATAGAACTGTTAGCACATTTAGTCTTATCGTGTTATCTCTAGAACAGCTTACTGTATTTTATCCCAAACGCAGGCTGGACATGACTCGGCCCGGTCCAACAATTTGGGTAACGGGTCGTGACATATTTTTAGTGGTGGCCCATGCAGGTCGAGACTAAATTGTTTGGTTACGTTATTGTACCAAGCATGCCTGCAATTAGGAACTTAAGATAATTAGACAATATTAGGAATGACGCTTAGAACACCTAGAGGAATGCTAGGATTCCAACATAGGAAATACATCACGTGCTTGCTATTATAATTAGATTTTCTTGCCTATGATTGCTTACTTTAAACAAGTCCTTATAAGTCTTTTTAATGTAATTAGATGGTGCTTACTCGTTCATCCCAGTATGTCACACCTGAGAATGGCGCACTCCATATCCAGTCAGCTGACCAGTTGACTGATACACCCCCACCTCCATCTACTACATTCCCCCACTCCACAGATCCACAAACCCAGATGCCTCCACCACCTTCCACATCACATGCCCAGCAGGACCCGATACTTCTACCACCCCCTATCACTATACCTATCCAGGCTTCCGTCACACTCGACGGGAACCAGTTGCTCACTCTGATCCAGGGGTTCCTAACGATCCATCAGGAGCAGACTACCCTACTCTGCCAGAGCATGGAGCATTCTGAGGAATGTACCGTGGTCCCACCACCTGTAGAGCCACGGTAGAGAGAGAGGACGATCAAGGACTTCATGGGTCTGAACCCCAAGGAGTTTTCAGGGACTGAGAGCATAGTAGTAGCAGATGACTGGCTAGACTCGGTAGAGAGGAAGCTTCTTGGAGTTAGGATGCCGGATGACCTCCAGGTCAAGGCAGCGGGATTTCTGCTGATAGACTTGGCAGGAGTTTGGTTCCGGAATGAGCCATTGTTTATGAGAGGGAGAGCCACTTGGGATCAGTTCAAGAAGAAATTCTTCTCGACCACTGCTAGAGTAGCCATGGGGCTACGATTCCAGAACATCCAGCAGGGGAACCGTTCTGTCGACGAGTATGCGGCTGAGTTTAGTCGCCTGAGCCGTTTTGCTCATAGTCTGGTTGCAGATCCAGAGGAGATGACCCGTAGGTTTTGCCATGGTCTAGTTCCAGACATCGGCATTCTTATAGTGGCAAACGGTACGACTAACTACTACCAGAGCCTAGAGTTGGCCCGGAGCATTGAGGAGCGTCTTCTGTCTAGCAAGAGGCCGTCTTTTGTACACCTCGAGGGACCGTCTAAGCGTCAGGCTTTCCAGCAGAGAGCACCGACGCCGCACCAGCAGACATACCGTCCCCGTACACCATATCATCAGACCCCGCCAGTTAGAGCCCCGGGACCCCGACAGCAGCCGAAGGGAGCTTTTTGTGTATACTGTACGAGGCCAGGCCACGACTCTCTCGTTTGTAGGAAGAGGTTGGGTCAGTGTTTGGCTTGTGGGTCTCCCACCCATCAGCTTCAAGAGTGCCCAGTAGCGAAGACTAGAGGGCCGCTTATGACTCAGCAGCAGAGGTTTGGATAGCATCTGCAACAGCAGAAGGGACCTCAGGGGAAGACTTATAGCCTAGCCCTTGAGCCGGAGCCGGAGCAGGTTTCGGAGCCAGATTACTTAGCTGACGTCATCACAGGTCATGTTTATTTGCATACTTTTCTAGCTATATGCTTGTTTGATTCTGGTGCATCTCATAGCTTCCTATCATTAGAGTTTATACATAAACACCATCTAGTAGCTACACCTACTGCGAAGATTAGTAGAGTGATGACGGGAGGAGGACCAGTGCCTATTAGAGCTATCTATAGATGCTCTATTTTTATAGCCGGGAGAGAGTTCAGGGGACGATTCTTTGTGATGCCACTCTCCGATTATGATATCATATTGGGGATGGACTGGCTTAGCTCCCATACATCTGTAGATTATCATGAGGGTAGTATTTTGTTCAGTCCCCCAGGCACAGCACCATTCAGTGTCAGGAGGACAGGGCCGGAGATCAGCCTAGAGCCGAACTATTATGCGATAGTTGGGGACGTAGCACCGCCACACCCTATCATTAGGGAGTTTATGGATGTATTCCTAGAGGATCTTCCAGGGCTTCCACCTGACAGAGATGTGGAGTTTACCATAGATTTAGTGCCGGGTTCATCACTAGTATCTCGGGCTTGCTATAGAGTGAATCCCAAGGAGGCCATAGAGAAGAAAGAGCAGATTGATGACCTGTTGAAAAAGGGTTTCATTCGATCTAGTACTTCTCCATGGGGAGCGCCAGTGCTCTTTGTGCCTAAGAAGGATAGTACAGTCCGGTTGTGTATTAACTACTGGGCCTTGAATGCCATCACCATCAAGAACAAATATCCTCTGCCCAGGATAGATGGTTTGTTCGACCAGTTGAGCGGGGTAAAGTTGTTTTCCAGGATAGACTTGAGATCCGGGTACCACCAGGTGAAGGTTAGGGCAGCAGACATCCAGAAGACGGCGTTCAATACGAAGTACGGGCAGTACGAGTTTCTGGTGATGCCATTTGGTCTCACAAATGCGCCAGCTGTCTTTATGAATTTGATGAATAAGACATTCCACCAGTATCTGGATAAGTTCGTCGTAGTGTTTATTGACGACATCCTGATATACTAGAAGACGTCGGAGGAGCATGCAGAGCACTTGCGAATAGTTTTGGGGATTCTGAGGCAGGAGAGATTGTTTGCCAAATTGCCGAAGTACGAGTTCTTTTTAGGCTGAGTGGAGTTTCTCGGCCATGTAGTTACTGGAGATGGAATCTCGGTAGATACCAGGAAGATTGCTGCAGTTGAGACATTGAAGGCTCCGACGTCAGTTTCAGAGATCAGGAGCTTTCTGGGTTTAGCAGGCTATTATAGAAAGTTCGTCCAGGACTTTGCTAGGATAGCTGAACCCATGACGAAGCTGACACGGAAGGACGCAGAGTACATCTGGTCAGAGGACTGCCAAGCAGCGTTTGATGAGCTGAAGAGGAGGCTGAGGACCGCTTCAGTTCTGACTTTACCTTCAGGTTCTGGAGGTTTTACCATATATAGCGATGCTTCTGGGAAGGGGCTAGGATGTGTCCTACAGCAGCATGGAAAAGTGATTGCTTATGCATCTAGGCAATTGCGGACTCATGAGCGGAATTATCCTACCCATAACCTAGAGTTAGCTGCGATGATCTTTGCACTCAAGTTATGGAAACATTACTTATACGGAGAGCGTGTGGAAATCTTTACTGACCACAAAAGCTTGAAGTATGTCTTCACGTAGAAAAAGCTAAACATGAGGCAAAGACGATGGTTGGAGTTGATGAAAGACTTCGACATCGATTTACAGTATCATCCAGAGAAGGCAAATGTGGTAGCGGATGCGCTGAGCAGGCATCCGATGGCATGGTATCTGATGATAGATTGATATTTGCAGGAAGATCTGGAGAAGCTCGGTATCGAGCTAGTTTGTCCAGGATCAGTGATACAGATGATGGTACTTGACATTCAGTCAGGTTTGATGGAGCAGATCCGGGAGGCACAGTCTATAGATGAGAGCCTTCGCAGACTTCGAACCCAGGCTTTAGCTGGATTGCTGGATGACTTCACTATAGCAGAGGATGGATCCTTGAGGCATGGCAGCCGATTGTGCGTGCCGAAGGGAGAGCTGGTAGAGGCAGTCTTGCAGGAGGCGCACCGATCGAGATATTCTATTCACCCTGGTGCTAACAAGATGTACCGTGACTTGCGGAAACATATTTGGTGGCACGGGATGAAGAGGGATGTATCACGTTTCATCTCGAGATGCCTAGTTTGCCAGTAGGTCAAGGCGGAGTGCCAGAGGCCAGCTGGTTTGTTGCAGCCGTTACCCATTCCCGAGTGGAAGTGGGAACATATTACGATAGACTTCGTCTCAGGGCTTCCTCGTTCCCAAGGAGGGAAGGATACCATTTGAGTCATCGTGGACAGGCTGACAAAGTGTGCGCACTTCATACCCTTCAAGGTGGGGCTTTCCACCGAGAAGTTGGTGGAGCTATACATGCAGCAGATAGTTCGCCTATACGGAGTGCCAATAAGCATCGTGTCCGAAAGAGACAACAGATTCACGTTCCACTACTGGAGGAGCTTGCAGGAGGAGTTGGGCAGTAGGCTCAAGTTCAGTACGGCGTACCACCCGCAGACAGATGGGCAGTCTGAGAGGACGATACAGACACTGGAGGATATGCTGAGGACCTGCGTGCTGGACTTTGGAGGGTCTTGGGAGAGCCATCTGCACTTGGTAGAGTTTTCATACAATAACAGCTACCAAGCCAGTATCGGTATGTCTTTTTTCGAGGCGCTATATGGACGATGATGCCGCACACCGCTCTTTTTAGACGATATTGGAGACAGAGTTATGCTTGGGCCAGAGATGATCACGGATGCAACAGAGAAAGTCAGGATGATCAGAGACAGGCTCAGAGTAGCCCAGGACAGGCAGAAACACTGGGCTGATGCTAGTCGCAGATCGATGAAGTTCGCAGACGGTGATATGGTACTGGTAAAGATATCACCTACTAGAGGTACGATCCGGTTCGGACGAGGAGGGAAGCTGAGCCCCAGATACATCGGGCCATTCGAGATACTTGGCAGGATTGGGGAGGTAGCTTACAGGGTTGCACTTCCACCCAACCTAGCAAGAGTTCACGATGTCTTTCACGTGTCTCAGCTGAGGAGATATGTTCCAGACCCCAGCCATGTGCTAGATCATTCAGAGTTGGAGGTCGGACCGAGCCTTACAATTTTTGAGCAGCTAGTGGACATATTAGACATGAGAGAGAAGAGGCTGAGGAACAAGGTTATACCCTTAGTATGAGTAGCTTGGAGCCGTCACTCTCCGGGTGAATCTACTTGGGAGAGGGAGTCGGACATGAGGGAGAGATACCCTTACTTGTTCGATCCAACCGCTGCGAGGGAACCACCCATTCCCGTTTGATACCTTAGAGGTTAGTTTCGATCATAGCCTTAGTCATTTGTTGCATTGCTTGCTATGTTAGAATATTGTAGGGTCTTCAATTCTTGTGAATTTCGAGGACAAAATTTTTAAAGGAGGAAAGACTTGTAAGCCCCTGTTTTTCAAAATTTATTTAATTAGTGTTAATTAATTTTTAATGTCATATTTAGCCTTAAAATATTTATTAGGATTTTTAGGAATTTTTTTAGAATTTTTAAATGATTTTTAAATGAGTTTTAAATACAAAAATATCATTTTACAATTAATTTAAATGTTTTAATATCATTCTGTAATTTTTAGAATTATTTTTGTATCATTGTGTAATTTATTAAATTGTTAATATATCAGTTTGCAATTACTCAAATGTTTTAATTGCGGAATACAAATTCTTATTTGCATTTACCTACTGATAGGGGCCCATATGTAATAACCTAAACTAGGAGGACCAAAACGTAAAACCCTAATCTACCCACCCCTGACGACCGACGACCGCCGACTCGCTTTTCTCTGCCATTTTCGGCCAGCGCGATGCCCCCCGACCGACTATGACCCCCTATAAATAACCTCCACACTCCCCTCGACCGACCACCACCACCACGACGCAACTTCCGCCTAGCTCCGCCCTAATTCTTCCCCAAACCCTAACCGAAACCCTAACTCCGGCCATCTACCCAGATCCACCCCCACAGCGAACGTCACCGCCCCCAACCACCACCAACGTGTTCGTCCCGATGAGCTATGCCCAGCGCCACCCAAGCGTCGCCTCGCCGACGCTTCCTCTGTCGTCCAGCGCGTTCGAAACTCCCCCGACTCGTCGGACACGTAAGTAGCAAGTGTTGAAACGTGTCTCGTGCGTGTCTCGTGTGCACATTTGGGGTTCGCTGTATGTATGTATATATATATGTATTTATGTACATATATTTATATATGTATATATGTTCATGTGTATATATATTATATATATATACTATTATATGTATGTATACAATATTTGTATATATATATATATATGTACTTTATATTTAAGTATTTTCTTATATATATATATATATATATATATATATATATATATATATATATTTATATGTATATATAAATATTGTAGATACGTATTTTATATATGTATTTCACTATACCTAGTGTAAATTATTATTATGTAAATATTGCTTGTCATATCTATATAACCATTATGTATAATTTTACCCTATTAAAATATTAGTATTTATTATGTATTTTTACGTTTTTATATTTTTTTGTGTATTTAAATTACTGCAACCATTTGGTGTCCAAGCCTAGCATGGGTTTTTGGGCTCAAATGTGTTTTCACACATTCAAGACCTGTACAAGTTATATTGGACTTGATTCATGGCCTTGGATCCTGTATTTGAACTTTGGTTCAAATTATATACAAGGATAAAATACGCAGATAATTAATTATTTAATTTCAAATGTGTACAATGTTGTTTTTGAATTTCTAAAAATACTTAAATTGTTGTTAGAATTCTGGAAAATTAGTATTTAGATACTATGTTAATTTAGCTAATTTAGTATCATTTTTATAGTATTTAATTTACAGTTTTGCCACTATCTTGGCATATGAAACCAGAACTCATTTTCTGTGTACTTAGGAAAACTGATTTTTACAAAATACTTGTACTGGTTAATAAATTCCAGAAAAATTATAATAAATTTCTATAATTAACAAGAATCACTTTGTTACTTTATTTTATGTAAAATTAAGCTTTTTGTCTGTCTCAAAAATTGTTGGAACACAATGTTCATTTGATTTATTTATTGAATAATTACGACTTGCAACTTTTTGTGTTATTTTGAGTTTTAGCCGTGATGAACCTCACCCCTCACTAGTGTAAAGACCCTAGAAAGTTAGTTAAAGTAGTATGTCACCCTACATTGGTCTCCTATGCTAAAGTCATCATTTTGGCTAGGTGTCCAGTCACAAGTTGTGTTGCACCAATTAGTGTCTTAGTGTTTTAGCTTAGTGTAAAAACTAAGTTTATATATTTATTTCTACAGTGACGAGTTACCAGATATCTATAGCACTTTTATCGCAGCTTACTTTGCTAGAGGCAAGTACTTTCTACGAACTTCTTTACATACTGCTATAACAATAAACTGCGATTTACCAAACATATTAAATGCTGATCCTTGGGGTAGCAAGTTAGAACTTTACATATTGTATTACTTTCAGTCTCTGCCATGTTTACACAGTATCTCATATCTCTCACATGTTTAAATAACGGGTTAAGAGGAAACTGTTAGTATTGTACGTGAACATGACCCCCTTCTCCGTATGTATTTACCGTGCTCGGTGACATTCTATATGTGACCTTGCCGTATGTTCTGATCTCGAGTTTGTGTATGGATATACACCGATGCCGTTCGTGCACGTATGTGCATACCAGAAAACTTGATATGTGCCGCTGTACATCCTATTCACCTATTGATCGATTCACGTACGTACTACGGTTTTAAACTTTTAAACTATATGTTGTCATTTCTAAAAAGAACCAATTAAACCATGATATGCCATGATTCCAGTTTATTACATTCTTGTTCATGGTTAGTATATTTTAGTTTGCTAGAATCAGTACTTGCTCCCGTCCAGACAGGATAACGTTATAGGTGTCCTTACTGAGGAAGAGTTACTCTGCGACTCATATTATGGAGATACTGCCGAGGACCCGGCTTTGCTTTACGAGGATGTTCCTGCGAGGAAACTCGCCTAGTTTGCATTGTCACTTGGAATACTTAGTGTAGTCATGTATTAGACTACGTATTTTATAACTGGACATGTATCCAGTTTTACATTTCAGACTTGTACTTTGGACATTTTACTATATAAGACGACTTTTGTGTTTGGAGCATTTATGACTTTTATTCACTTATAGAACTGTTAGCACATTTAGTCTTATCGTGTTATCTCTAGAACGGCTTACTGCATTTTATAACAAACGCAGGCTGGACATGACTCGGCCCGGCCCAACAATTTGTTTAACGGGTCGTGACAGCATTGCTGTGCTATTCTCCCTTTTGCAATGAATATAAATAAATAAAATAAGAAAAGAACTATTAAAGTCTATGATGGATGCTGACAAGAGAAAGAGGAAAAGAGTGATGGAGCGAGTGAGTAGAGGAGAAGGAGGAGACCGGAGGAAAGAGAGGGGAGAGGTCTCACCAGGAGAGGGTTCCCGCACTCGCTCGGCGGAGATGGCGAGTTGTCACCGTCGGCACACGTGCGGTTGGTAGATCGACCACGGATGGCTAGAAGGAAGCGCACGAACGAGAGGGCGAAGGGCAGCGGTCGGGGCACGGCGGTGCACACAGCGTTGACTGGTCGCCTTGGTCCCGTCGACAGGTCGGGACAGTGGCCGGTCGGAGAGGTCGGGGACCCGAGAGGGTCGACGCTCGGTGCCGCTCGTGAGCTCGACGCCGCTCACGAGCTCGATGCTGGCAAAGCACGACACAGCGGTCACTGCAGTGGCCGATCGCGAGATCGCGGTGACTGGCCGTGGAGTCGAGACAGCGGCACCCCAACGACGATTGGCCGCGGCGGAGGGAGGCGCTGGAAGGGCGACGCCGGCAGAGACCGGGGTGGTGGCTCTCCGGCATCGAGTCCCCGGTGGAGAGGCTCGCAGCCCGGTCGAGCGCAGGCGACGCTCATCGCGGCAGCGGCGGCTGGCAAGGTTAGGTTTCTTTTTCTGATTTTGGTGGTAGTGTTTTGGGCGATCCGGCTGTGGTGGTGTTTTGGGCGATCCGGCGGTGGTGGTGGTTCTGATGGTCGGAGTTGGAGTAGAGGGTATGTGGCTGCGCTGGGGTGGCGTGGTAGTGGAGAGTCGGGGTGATGATGGTATCGAGCGATAGTGGGTTGTTGGTGGAGCTGGTGTGGATGGGCAATAGCAGGGACGACGAGGAGGCCGAAGAGATAGTGGCTGAGGCATGGTTGCTAGTCGGGTTAGGGATGGTATTAGAGTCGACGTGTCCTGCGAGACACAAGAGTCGACTCGTAGTGGTGTCCGAGGTGTCGGACATGCCAGGAAAGACTGTAAATATAATAAAAGTAGGGAATGAACTGGATGAACACGGACACTGTGCACTGACACGGTTGGTCATGGAGGATACGGGCGTTGGCTGCGGTAGAGGTAAATTATTGAAATATAAGGACAAATGAAGGCTCTCCATATATAGGGTTTAAACTTTTAGTTTGATCAAGACATTCAATCTTTGTAGATATCCCTCTTCTCCTTATTTTAAATTCAAATGAATATTTAAAATAATTAAGCTAATCCAAATCCATTAAGGATAATAATATTAATTTAAATCACCAATCAATATTTATCAAACTAATTTGAGTATAAGGATTTAAATTCAAATCAATGAAATGATTAAATTAAATACTCAAAATAATATTTTATATTTATCAACTAATTAAATTCATATAAATTTAGATATCCAATAGTTAGTTAGATAATATTCTATGTCATCAATATATATATATATATATATATATATATATATATATATATATATATATATATATATTTTAGACAAAATTTTGAATTATATATATATATATATATATATATATATATATATATATATATATAATATATATATAATATATATATATATATATATATATATATATATATAATTCAAAATTTTGTCTAAAATATATATATATATATATATATATATATATATATATATATATATATATATATATATATATATATATATATATATATATATATAGCCTTCACCCTAGCTTCGGCCAGAGCCATCATCAGAGACACCCAAGCAACGACCTCCCCTTCCGCCAAGTTTTGGCACTCGTGTATTCCAGTGAAATGGTACATTCTTCTTTGGCGAGCCGCGCGACGGAAACTTCCTACGGACGATGCCGTCAATATCTTCGGCTTCAGTCTGGCGTCAAGATGCCACTGCTGTGTTGACCACCAATCAAAATCCGCCGATCATGTTCTTCTTGCTGGGGATTCAGCCTCCCTCATTTGGTCGCAACTTCACTATAGGTGCAAATTGGTCCCCACAACCGGGGGCATCAACGATCTGCTGGCCAACTGGAACGTGTCTCACGGGCATCAGATCGTCGTTGCCGCCACATTTTGGGTTCTATGGAAAAACAGAAACAAATACAGATACGAGGGCTGTCAATTACCGCCTCCTCAATTGTACAGTAAGGTGATTCGGCAAATCTTCAAAAGAAAGAGACGTTGCACTTACACCTCGAATCAGTTTTGGGCCGCCATGGGCTACTGACAGGGGCAAGGGCGTTCTTTCCTTGGGCACTGCTTTAACCGCCTAACCTTCCGATGCTCGGTCCAGTTACCGTTTTGTGGGCAACACTTCGTGTTTCTTTCTTTGTTTTGGGTCGTTCTTCACGCGAGGCGCGCTTACTTGTATAGGTTTCGGCTTTTTGCGCCTATCATTCAATAAAGTTCCTTTTTCCAAATATATATATATATATATATATATATATATATATATATATATAATTCAAAATTTTGTCTAAAATACCTATAACAAATCCTTTATTAGTAGAAAATATTCTAAATCACTTTAGAAATCCTTATTCAGCTATTCTAAAACAGTGCCTGCATCAATTGATTTGTTCATAATAAGGACCTAATAATGATATCATTCAATTGTATTTTATAAATTCAAAATGCATAATATTTCATAATAATAAATCTACCAGTTAATATCTATCTCTATAAAATCTCATATATTTTGAAAAATCTCTTTTCTACTATATATCAATTATATACAAATATTATTTTCTACTTGGAAAATATTTAAAACTAAATAAATAAAACATCCGGGAAGAGGAGTTACATACTGGGAGGCTTGAAGCAACAGTTTGAGAGTCTGGTTCAGGGGAACCTGACAGTCGAGGAGTACACTGGAGAGTTCTGTCGTCTGAGCAGATTTATTGAGGATCTCAGCGAGGCGACGAAGGCGAGGAAGTACCGCAGGGGCTTGATCAGGGAGGTCAGGTCTTTGACCAAGATTGGCCGGGATGCTACTTTTGAGGAGCTTCTAGCAGGAGCTATGGCAGCGGAGGATGACCTTGGCCTGAAGCTTAAGAGAGGTCAAGATACTCATGGAGCCAGTAGCAGTACAGGCCAGGCCAAGAGGCCTCATGTACAGATTCAGCAGCAGCAGCAGAGGCATGTTCAGCAGCAGGTTCAGGATCAAGGACGTACCTATTTTCAGCAGGCACCCAGATAACAACAGGACGCTATATGCAACTTCTGCAAGAAGGCAGGTCATTGGTGGAACGACTGCAGGAAGAGGCTGTTGTATGTATTTACTTTGTGGTTCAGCGGAACATCAATGTAGGGAGTGTCCCAAGAATCCGACACCATTGGCTCAGGCAGTTGCAGGAGCTAGGGCTCCGATAGGACAACAGAGGGGACCACCATTGCAGACTCAGTAGCAGAGGTTTGTCCAGCATCAGCAGCAGGCCAGAGGAGGAGGCCAGCAGGGGCGAGCTTTCGTCGTGACAGTCGAAGAGGCATAGACAATATGAGGGATGCTTGCAGGTTCTGTTCTATTCGTTTCCATTCCTACCTTTGCCTCCTTATAAACTATTTTGAAATTCGATTCCGACAGTTACTGTCTACCTTTTTCTATTTGTTGATAAATTGGATGCTTAGTATTTAATGATGATTTGATTTCTACCAAGATAAGTCGTATGGGCTAGGTTGCCTCAGTTATGGAATTTAGAATCTTCTGCAGTCATATTAGCTGACATGGTGAGGAGATATAGTCTGATTTTAGACGTATTTCTCGGGTGTAGAAATTTAAGATTTTTGCAGCCAAGCATGCGGCAATACAAAATTTTTAAATACCATGATTCTAGAGGTATGTACCTTAGTTGGGGACTCTATGATATATCGTAGCCTTGCTTACTAGTTTGACGAAGATTCTGAGTATCATAATTTTGGACAGACGCATATGATTATCGGATTATATGATTTAGAGACTTTGATTGATTGGGAGTTTGACCTAGAAGGAGTACGACCATTTTAATTTCGAGGACGAAATTCTTCTAAGGGAGTAGACTTGTAACACTCACTTTTCTAAAATGAGGATAATTTTGAACTTTTGTAATTAAATAATTTAATAATATAATTTAAATCATGTTAATAATTTTTGGTAAATTTTAATTAATTTAATACTATTTAAATTGTGTGATTTTTGATGTTTAACTAGTGCAACCCTAGAATTACTAAGCCCAGAGACTAACCATGACCAAGGAGACCTAACCAAGTGATTAGATTGATTAATTACCACTTTTTAGTCTAAGGATATTTTGGTCATTTTGTGACTTTTGAATTAATTAGGATTTTGATTAAGTGATAATGTGCTAAGTATTTTGTTAGGCCTTAACCTAGAATTTCCCTAATCTACATGTTAGTCATAGCCTAGATATTAGATTAGAAGTTTCCAATATATGGCAAGGTTAGGAATATCTAGATATTAGTGGAGATTAGATATTTGTTAGGATTAGATATTATCATTTGGGCCTTTAGCTTGAGGCTTAAATTAAGCTAGCTAGAGGCCTCTAAGCTTCATGAAACCTAACCCTAACCCTAGAATGAACCCTAGGCTACCATCAAAGGATCCCCACCCTTATATAAACACATGTTCTTATCCCCTTGCCTCTTCTTTAAACCTACAAACCCTAGTTTAGTGTTCTTCCCCAATTTTAGTCCCTTTCTTTAAATCAACTCCAAATTGAGCCTAGTCAATTGCAATACATTCTTCTAGTTTAGAGGAAGCCTTTATAAGCTAGCTAGCAAGGATTGGGAGCAATTTGACCATTGGAGCTTGGTGGAGATCTAGATCTAGGAGCTTTCATTGAGATTCCAACTCTCGATAGGTAATGGCCTCTAAACCTATTTAAATTTTGTTTTCTCTCCATAGATGCATTCATTTAGGGTCCCCCTAGCCGTAGGTCAAGTTTGGTTAAAAATCGGATCCATTTGGTATGTGTATCGGAGGAGTATCGGAGAACTATTCATAGTGTTCGATGAAATACCACTTAGAACTTTTTGTTCTTGGTTTTCAAAATGAATTACATATTTGGAAAGCTTATTATGTATAGATTTCATTTCTAATTGACTGGGTTGATTTCTGTTTACTTTTTGTGTCCAAATTGGATACGCACCTAATGTACGAGACACTGCACAAGGCTCGTGCTTTCCCTGCTGCTCGGGGCTCTCGTAGGACACGACACAACATGGTTTGACCCCAAACTTGGTAGACACGTAGGACACATGACTGACACGACACCCAAAAAGTTTGGTCAGGTTTTATGGAATAGGTTGTGAAAAATCACACGCGCACTGATTTTTCATTGTCATAGTGACACTGTTTCTCTTTACTGATATGCATCAACTGACACGACACGACGATACTTGGACATGAGAGGAACACTTGTACACGTGGTCCTGTGTCCCACCTACCTACCGTCAGGACCACAACGCACTTGGTTGGACACACGTGTCCCTAGCTCACTGGACACGCGTATACGAGGCTGTGCCTTTGCACAGTTTCTGTCATATATTGACACTCGTGTTTGACACGACTTGGACACAGTTTTGACACACCATGGACACGTGTGTATCACACACACTCGACCCCCCTCTGACAAATGTTGTATGTTTTGATTTTGAATGATTTGGTTTCGAATTCGATGCATGTCTGGTACATACATATATATATAGGTTTCGGTTTTGTGTTTGATAATTAGAAATTGGGTTTTTAAGTAATACATGAATCTAACATTTCAAATGAATTTCCATACAATTACCTAGGTTACATATTAACTTCTGAAAATATGTTAATTTGAGTTTGGGTATGTGAGTTTGAGTTATGTTTTGTGTATTGTCTAGTGAGTAGATATCTCGATGTCTTGATATATTTTGAGTTGAGTTTATATGCATTTTTCCTGAGACTTAATATCTTTTAGTAACTGAGTTTGAATTGTTCTAAGTTAGATAAGGGTTTGATCAGTTTTACTTGGCCTAGATCTCAGTAATGTTCAGCCCCTATGTTCAACGTTTCATTATTTGTGATGTCAACCCTATATGTAGATTAGTCTCTATATAATAAGATATATCTAGATTGTATCAGTGTATCAGATTATACGGATGCATGTACTAGTGCCATAAGCAGGGGAGGCTATGTAGACAAATAAGTGCATACTTGGTCCACCTGCAATAGCATGACAGAGAGTAGGTAGTGTGGTGTAATAACCATGGTTTGTATTACGTATTTTGGTATACGTATACGTATATTGCATGATTGATTGGTACGGTTCAACTTGATGCTTCAGCTTGGTTTAAATTGGATCAGTTTTCTTGTGAACCGACCCCCACCTAACCCACTCCTTTCCTTTAATAGCGGCCCAACCTTCTCTCTCCTCATTAATTCTTCTCCATTACTTCTTCTTCTTCACCATTACTTCTTCACCTACCAGGGAGAGAGAGAGAGAGAGAGCTTAGGCAAGTGCAGCTTACTTCATGGAGGAACTATGTTTTTATTGTTCCATTCTCTTCTTCATGAGATTCTAACACACTTTAATACTTAGCATTTCTATTTTCCATGGCTCATTTGTTGTAGATCTAAGTTTATTGTATTTTTAGATCTATTGGGTTTTGATCTACTTAACATTGTTATTTTCAAGTTCTGATGGTTCCATGCTGTAGGGAATTTTATTTTGCCCCATTTTGACCTATGGAAGTCTGGATTCCGACCTCGGATGAAGGATTTATGAGCTTTGAAGCCATGGACTTCAAGTTTCTTCTTTTCGGATAAGTGGAGAAGAAGAACAGTGCTGAGCCGCATGGCTTGCATGGCCTAGCCGCATGGCAGAACTTGACCGTATGGAATTTCATGCGGCAAGCCTTCTAACCGCATGACAATGTATCCGCATGAACTCAACAGTCCATTGCCGTATGTGACTTGTTCTTCTTGGCCGCATAAGACCCGTCCCTTACTCAGTCGCATGAGACTCCTATCTTTTTAGCCACATAAGGCCCTGACTTGACTTAGCCGCATAAGCTTGCATACTCTTGCCGTATGGACCCGCAAGCCCCGCAGCCGCATATGCAAGTGATTCCCTGAGCCGCATGAGTGCGTACTTTTTCAGCCGCATAAGCCCCTTCCTTTCTGCAGCCGCATAAGCCTGGGTTCCCCGCTGCCGTATGAGCCCCGTATTACTTCCAGCCGCATGAACTTATTATCCTTCAGCCGCATAAGCCCCTTCCTTTCTGATTCGCATGCGCCTGCCCTCTTCCAGCCGCATGAGCGCGCAATCCCAGCCGTATAAGTGCGCATGCTCTCTACCGCATTGAATCCAATAAGCCGTATGGCTCCTTCCTCAGTCTTGTTCTCTTTTATTATCATATTCTTATTATTATTATTAAATTGAAATGTCATATTTATGCTTATGTCATGTAAATTCTGCTATGTTCTACGAATACAATAGTGACCCGTCGTGGCGCACTCTTGACAAGTAAACCTGACATGTTATACCCGACATGCTGTCATGACAGCTAGCCTGGCATGACAAGCATGAATGACCTGGATACCGTGGGCGATTGCGTTTGTATAAATAAACCAGTATTGTCTTACATCATGTCTAGGATAGGGATCCCTGAGTACCACAGTCAGGGATACCTACTACAATTGACTAAGGCTAATAAACTAGAATAATTCAGTTGGCATGAAGAGATTTTCCAGCTACATGCAATCCCGTTATCTGGACGCACTAAGTGGACATGTAACCTACCGACGAGTAGGGAACAATTCCAGCACGCAGTCATGTGTTGCACCCTTCATGAACGGACATTCGACCCGGATAACCGGATGGTCTGCAGGGCTTGTGGCTGTGGAATAATCTCACTGTAACTTGCTAGTAACTAGGCCTGTGATAACCCTAGTTAGTTAAAGTATCAAGCCGTACTCTTTGCTTGGCCGTGATTGATTAGATGGAATCTAGCCCAGCTTAGTCTTGTCCTGATCCTGTACAAGATTGTGACATGACATGACTAATTGTGCTTGTCTTAACAACAAAGATCAGGGGTCCAGTTCTGTTCAGGCGAAGGGTTACAACCCCGGTCCTTGTTTGGTTTAAGGGTTGTAACCTGGCTCCCGGAGAAGTTCTGTGTCCTCTCTTCGTTTATTGTATCCCATGCCATGCTTGTCATGTTTTACCTTACTTCAATAGCATGATTATTTATACTGGCCTTAACAATAAAGATCAGGAGTCCAGTTCTGTTCAGGCGAAGGGTTACAACCCCGGTCCTTGTTTGGTTTAAGGGTTGTAACCTGGCTCCTGGAGCAGTTCTGTGTCCTCTTTTCGTTTATTGTCTTATTTCTCCTATGTCGAACTCTTCATGTTTTACTTTATCAACAGTATTTGAGACGAGTTTCTATTTCAGGTGAAGGGCTGCAACCCGGTCCTTGTTTGGTTTAAGGGTTGTGACCTGGTTACTTGAATGGTCTCATCGTACTCAGTTTACTATTGTTATCTCTATTATTATCAATTTCGTTTATAATTATCTTTAATTTTAAATTGTTATATACGGGTTTTAGTTCCTAAGTGAAGCCTCCTTTGTGGTACTTGTTCTTTCTGGGATCTGATTCAGCTGGTTTTGTATGGCCAGATATCGGAGTATCACCAGAGGATCTACCTACCTTCCAGCCAGATGGTGACCACCAGACGTAACCCTGACAACGAGTGGGTTTCTTTTGTCCTTCCACTTACTATAAAATTATTCTTTTGAGGTGTTTACCCAACGAGCACGTGCTAGCTCGTATTGCATCTTTATTTACTGTCTGCCTACGAACTGTAACATGATTGGCAAATCCTAGGGTTGATCATGTATGACTAAAACTCTTGCTAGTTTCGACATTTTGTACGACTAGCTTCATGATCATCCGAATATGTAATGTATGGGATGCCTTACTATTGTATATTTGGTGTTCTGACATCTTGTGACTATTATTGCTTGCTTGAGATTGAGACAATAGGCTTGTTCATGACCATAGGTGACTGATGGATTATAGTTAAACCCTCATGTATCTAGATAGTCGTGACCGTATTGCGAGGTGGGTTGCACTTCAATATACATAGCTGGCTATGTACGCCCCCGCTCTCCAGTATTATGGTTCTGGGGAGTTACATTGTTTAAGTGGTGGCCCATGCAGGTCTTGTAAATCAAGATATGTGAGGGTTTACCGAATAGATGTCTCAATCAGTACTCGCCCTTGATCTCTGTTCGTATCCTCTTAATTCCTAAAATCTTGACCTGATCACATGCTTGTATCGTTGATCTGTCCTGGTCCTTCCTTATTGTTACCTATGTTGTCTTCCTCAGCGATATTATTTCTGGTCCTACCGATCAGCAAGACGGAGCACCTCCCGTAGACCAGCAGCAACCCAGAGATCAAGTCCAGTATTAGGGAGTAGCCTCCAGAGTCGTGCCTACTGGAGGAAAGCCACCAGTTCAGCCCGTCCAGCCTGCAGAGCCTGATGATGGCACTTTGGTAGGTCTCTTCAGGTCATTATTAGCTTCTTAGGATCATCGAGGAGATGCCTTGCACCAGGCGGTGGCAGATGCTTTGACCAGAGGAGGTCATCAGAGTAACAGTACGACCAACAGCTTCAAGCGCTTGAACCCTCCTTTCTTCGACGGCAGTGAAGATGTGATTGCTGCTGACGCTTGGCTTCAGGACACAGAGGTGATTCTAGAAGCAGCCAGGACTCCAAAAGATGAGAAGGTGGCCGTGGTGCGTCTACAATTATTAGATCTTACCCGCAGCTGGTGGATGGCGTAGGCCGTTGGACTAGTGGCGCCTATTGCCTGGACGATATTCCGTGAGAGGTTCCAGACCAAGTACTTCGATGCTGTAGCTCGATACGATCTATAGACCAGGTTCACCAATTTGAAACAGATGGGCAGGATGGTCGATGGGTATGCGGCCGAGTTTTCCAAACTTAGTTGGTTTGCTCCCATCTTGGTGGCGACCGAGTTCGATAGAGCCCAGCAGTTTCAGCAGGGACTCCACCTAGAGATTTTGCTGGCGGTGGAGCAGTTTGAGCATCAGACTTTTGATGCGGTATTGAGGGTAGCTAGGAGGCATGAGTATACCCCCCAGAGGATCGTGGATAGGACCGGAGGTCGGAAGCGATCCCACAACCAAATGAATCAGTCATCAGCACCAGCCCCGGTAGCCAAGGGTTTGACCATTGGAGTTTCGAGGCGGACAGCCTCAGTGACGTCGGTTCAGCATTCAACCCCAACGCACCCTCAGCAGCAGAAGCAGAAGCAGTCTTCCGTAGTGGGATGTTCACACTGTGGGAAGCCGGGGCATGTGGTATCGGAGTATCGTAGAGCACAGGGTTTGTGCTTGGTTTGTGGTGCCCCAGACCACAGGATTGGGAACTGTCCGAACATGGGGAGTTCATCAGCTTTCTCTAGTCCTTCAGTTAGAGGACCAGCACCAGTCCAGCAGCAGCAGCAGTACCCGTTCCCGAGGCCATTGCCGACGCAGGCCCAGGCATTCCAGCAGCAGAGACTGCAGCAGTGTGCCCAAGTCCTGATCCAGAGCAGACAGGAGAATTTTCATCAGAGGGGACCCGCACCCGGAGGACATGGTCAAGTGCTGGCTTTGACCATGGGAGAAGAAGAATTAGCACCAGGAGAGGTAGTGGCAGATACTATTCTCGTCAACTCCTTTCCAGCTTCAGTATTATTTGATTCTGGTGCCTCGCATTCATTTATGTCTGCACGATTCGCAACACGGATAGGACTGGAGCCCGAGCCATTATCAGTAAGGCTCAATATACTCACTGGTAGAGGTCTTATGGGAGTAGATAGAGTGTTTTTCTCGTGTCGGATCGTAGTTAGCGGTAGAGAATTCCCCGCTAGATTGATAGAGTTCCCGATGGCTGATTATGATGTGGTCTTAGGGATGGATTGGTTGAGGGACCAGTATGCTAGGATAGACTGCCACATTGGCATGGTTGTTTTTAGCACTCCAGGTGAGCCGGAGTTTTCCTTCTCCCGAGGCAAAGTTGAACCTTCTCCTCCGGTATTGTGGATAGCAGTAGCAGCAGTGCAGTTACCTCGGATAGTCGAAGAGCTTTTAGATGTTTTTCCCGAAGAGCTTCCAGGGATGCCGCCAGAGCGAGAGATCGAGTTCACCATCGACTTGATTCCCAGAGCAGCCCCAGTGTCAGAGAGAGTCTACAGGATGGCGCCGTCAGAGCTAGATATATCGTACAAGATGATTGAAGAACTTAGGACCAAGGGATTCATTCGTGCTAGTGGATAGCCTTGGGGATCCCTTATGCTTCTTATGAAAAAGAAGGATGGTACATCCAGATTATGTGTAGATTATCGTACCTTGAACTCAGTGACAATCAAGAACAGATACCCTCTTCCGAGGATAGATGACTTGTTTGATCAACTCAAGAGGACAGCAGTATTCTCGAAGTTCGACTTGCGCTCCGGATATCATCAGATCAGAGTCAGAGAGTAGGACATCCCGAAGACAGCTTTCAGATCCCGGTATTGGCATTGGGAGTTCCTTATGATGCCATTTGGAGCAACCAATGTGCCGGCTGTATTCATGGACCTCATGAATCGCATCTTCATGCCTTATTTGGATCAGTTCGTGATCGTGTTCCTAGACGACATCCTGGTCTACAGCAAGAGTGAGGTGGAGCATGAGCAACATCTTCGTGTGGTTCTTCAGACTTTCAGGAAGCACCAGTTGTATGCCAAGTTTAGTAAATACGAGTTCTGGCTCGACCGTATTTCGTACTTGGGTCATATTATTACCAGAGGAGGAGTAGAAGTGGATCCCCAGAAGATCGTGGCTACTGAGACATGGCCAGTACCCAGCACAGTTGCAGAAGTTCGTAGTTTTCTTGGATTGGCCGGCTACTATCGGCCATTTGTTTCAGACTTTGCTCGAATTTCAGTGCCATTGACCCAGTTGACCCGCAAGGATATACAGTTTGCTTGGAAAGCAGAGTGCCAGGATTTTTTTTTGAGAAGTTGAAGCGAGGCTTGATGACGGCACCCATTCTCACGCTTCCAGATGGAACCGGGGGATTCTTAGTGTATTGTGATGCTTCAGGCAGAGGCTTAGGATGTGTTCTGAAGCAGCATGGGAAGGTAATAGCTTATGTGTCACGACAACTTCGTGATCATGAGAGGAATTGCCCAACCCATGACTTGGAGCTGGTAGCAGTAGTGTTTGCACTTAAATTATGAAGGCGCTACTTGTATGGAGATAGGGTGGAGATTTTCACCGACCACAAGAGCCTAAAGTATATTTTTACTCAGAAGAATCTCAACATGCGTCAAAGAAGGTGGCTAGAGCTACTTGTGGATTATGACGTCAACCTGCAGTATCACCCAGGGAAGGCCAACATCGTTGCAGATGCATTGAGCATGAGAGCCAGAGTTTATTTCCTAATATCACAACCAGAGCTATTAACAGATCTTCAAAAGATGTGCATAGAAGTAGTTTTTCCTACCAGTGTAGCATTGATGGCCAGTATGCAAGTTCAGTCCACTATAGTCGAGAGGATCCAGATGGCGCAGTCAATAGATTCCAAGCTTCAGCGACTCAGAGCAGAGTGTGAGGCAGGACGAAGATCAGAGTTATGTATCCATGAAGATGGTACACTTCGATGTGGGAAGCGTCTTTGTTTACCGAGTGGAGATATCAGACAAGAGATCATGGCAGAGGCTCACAGTTTGCAGTATTCCATTCATTTCGGCTGTACGAAGATGTATCATGATATTCGTCAGCACTTTTGGTAGAATGGCATGAAGAGGAAGATAGCCCGGTTTGTCTCTCGATGTTTGGTTTGCCAACAAGTTAAGACTGAAATCAGAGGCCAGCTGGACTTCTTCAGCCCTTGCCGATTCCAGAATGAAAGTGAAAGCATGTGACCAAGGATTTTGTGACTGGATTACCCAGGTCCCCGGTCGGTCGAGATGCTATTTGGGTTATAGTTGACAGGCTCACAAAAGTGACTCACTTTCTTCCATTCAGAGTTGGTCAGTCGGCGGCTCAGCTAGCAGAGATGTATCTCCGGTAGATTGTCAGATTCCACGGTGTACTAGCCAGTATCACCTCGGACAGAGATTCAAGATTTACGTCGCACTTTTGGTACAGCCTGCAGGAGAGTTTGGGAACTCACCTCCAGTTCAGTTCAGCTTACCACCTGCAGACTGATGGTCAGTCGGAACGTACGATCCAGACACTTGAAGATTTGTTGAGATCTTGTACACTCGACTTTGGTGGTTCATGGGAAGATCGCCTGCACCTGGTAGAGTTCTCGTACAATAATAGTTTCCAGGCCAGTATCCAGATGGTGCCATTCGAGGCACTGTATGGCAGGAAGTGCCGATCCCCTCTAGCATGGGACGATGTTGGAGAGAGGCAGATGTTCGGTCCAGAAATGATTGCTCAGACAGTTAAGGTGGTCAGGAGAGTCAGAGATCATATTCGAGTTGCCCAAGATCGCCAGCGCATTGGGCCGATTATCGTCGGCGCCCTCTTGAGTTTTATGTCGACGACCATGTATTCCTGAGGATTTCGCCTAACCGTGGCGTCATTCGTTTTGACGCACGGGAAAAGCTTAGTCCTAGGTATATAGGGCCATTTGATATTCTAGAGCGAGTAGGTGATGTATCCTATCATCTTGCTCTTCCGTCGTCGCTAAGAGAGGTACATGATGTCTTCCATGTATCCCAACTACGATGGTATATCCCGGACCCGAGCCATATCCTGGATCATTCAGAATTGGTTGTTGGTACCAACCTTTCGTATGAGGAGAGGCCCGTGTCTATATTGGACCGGAGAGAGAAGATACTCAAGAACAAGACTATTAGTTTAGTCCGTGTTGCTTGGGGTCATCACTCTTTGGGTGAGTCAACATGGGAGTGTGAGGATGATATACAATCGCGATATCCTGACCTGTTTGACTTGTAAGGTATAATGTCTTTCTTATGCCTTATGCTTTCAATCCCTTGCTTGAATAAAAGGCTGCATGATAGATTGCTTGTTATAGCTTGCCTATGATTAGTATAGCTTGTCCTTGCCGCCCTAGCCTCTTAATTAAATTTTGAGGACGAAATTCTTTTAACGTGGGTAGAGTTGTAATGACCATGGTTCGTATTACATATTTTGGTATACGTATACATATATTGCATGATTGATTGGTACGGTTCAACTTGATGGTTCAGCTTGGTTTTATTGGATCGGTTTTCATGTGAACTAACCCCCACCTACCCCCACTCCTTTCCTTTAATAGCCGCCCAACCCTCTTTCTCCTCATTAATTCTTCTCCATTACTTCTTCTTCATCATTACTTCTTCACCTACCAGGAAGAGAGAGAGAGAGAGCTTAGGCAAGTGCAGCTTGCTTCATGGAGGAACTCCGTTTTGTTGTTCCATTATCTTCTTCATGAGATTCTAACACACTTTAATACTTAGCATTTCTAATTTCCATGGCTCATTTGTTGTAGATATAAGTTTATTGTATTTTTGGATCTATTGGGTTTTAATCTACTTAATATTGTTATTTCCAAGTTCTGATGGTTCCATGTTGTAGGAAATTTTATTCTACCCCATTTTGACCAATGGAAGTCTGGATTTCGACCTCGGATGAAGGATTTATGAGCTTTGAAGCTATGGACTTCAAGGTTCTTCTTTTCGGACAAGTGGAGAAGAAGAACAGTGCTGAGCCGCATGGCTTGCGTGGCCTAGCCGCATGAATTTCTTAGCCACATGGCAGAACTTGACCGTATGGAATTTTATGCGGCAAGCCTGCCAACCGGATGACAATGTAGCCGCATGAACTCAACAGTCCATTGCCGCATGTGACTTGTTCTTCTTGGCCGCATAAGACCCGTCCCTTACTCAGCCGCATGAGACTCCTATCTTTTTAGCCGCATAAGGCCCTGACTTGACTTAGCCGCATCAGCTTGCATACTCTTGTCGCATGGACCCGCAAGCCCCGCTGCCGCATATGCAAGTGATTCCCTAAGCCGCATGAGTGCGCACTTTATCAGCCGCATAAGCCCCTTCCTTCCCGCAGTCGAATAAGCCTGGGTTCCCCGCTGCCGCATGAGCCCCGTATTACTTCCAGCCGTATGAACTTATTATCCTTCAGCCGCATAAGCCCCTTCCTTCCTGAGCCGCATGCGCCTGCCCTCTTCCAGCCGTATGAGCGCGCAGTCGCGCATGCTCTCTGCTGCATTGAATCCAATGAGCCGTATGGCTCCTTCCTCAGCCTTGTTCTCTTTTATTATTATATTTTTATTCTTATTATTATTATTAAATTAAAATGTCATATTTATGCTTGTGTCATATAAATTCTGTTATGTTCTACGAATACAATAGTGGCCCGTCATGGCGCACTCTTGACAAGTAAACCTGACATGTTATACCCGACATGCTGTCACGACAGCTAGTTTGACATGACAAGCATGAATGACCTGGACACCGTGGGCAATTGCGTTTGTACAAATAAACCAGTATTGTCTTGCATCATGTCTAGGATATGGATCCCTGAGTACCACGGTCAGGGATACCTACTGCAATTGACTAAGGCTAATAAATTAGAATAATTCAGTAGTCATGAAGAGATTTTCCAGCTACTGGTAATTCCGTTATCTGGACGCACTAAGTGGACTTGTAGCCTACTGACGAGTATGACATAATTCCAGCACGCAGTCATGTGTTATACCCTTCATGAACGGACATTCGATCCGAATAACCAGATGGTCTGCAGGCTTGTGACTGTGGAATAATCTTACTGCATCTTGCTAGTAACTAGGCCTGTGATAACCCTAGTTAGTTAAAGTATCAAGCCGTACTCTTTGCTTGGCCATGATTGATTGGATGGAATCTAGCCCAGCTTAGTCTTGTCCTGATCTTGTACAAGATTGTGACATGACATGATTAATTGTGCTTGTCTTAACAATAAAGATCAGGGGTCCAGTTCTGTTCAGGCGAAGGGTTACAACCCCGGTCCTTGTTTGGTTTAAGGGTTGTAACCTGGATCCCGGAGCAGTTCTGTGTCCTCTCTTCGTTTATTGTCTTATTGTACCCCATGCCATGCTTGTCATATTTTACCTTACTTCAATAGCATGATTATTTATACTGGTCTTAACAATAAAGATCAGGGGTCCAGTTCTGTTCAGGTGAAGGGTTACAACCTCGGTCCTTGTTTGGTTTAAGGGTTGAAACCTGGCTCCCGGAGCAGTTCTGTGTCCTCTCTTCGTTTATTGTCTTATTTCCCCTATGTTGAACTCTTCATGTTTTACTTTATCAACAGTATTTGAGACGGGTTTCTATTTCAGGTGAAGGGCTGCAACCCCGGTCCTTGTTTGGTTTAAGGGTTGTGACCTGGTTACTTGAATGGTCTCCTCGTGCTCAGTTTACTGTTGTTATCTCTATTATTATCAGTTTCGTTTATAATTATCTTTAATATTAAATTGTTATATGCGGGTTTTAGTTTTTAAGTGAAGCCTCCTTTGTGGCACTTGCTCTTTCTTGGATCTGACCCAGCTGGTTTTGTATGGGGCCAGATATCGGAGCAGCATCAGAGGATCTACCTACCTTCCAGCCAGATGGTGACCACCAGGCGTAATCCTGGCAACGAATGGGTTTCTTTTGTCCTCCCACTTACTGTAAAATTATTCTTTTGATGCGTGTAGCCGGTGAGCACGTGTTAGCTCATATTGCATCTTTATTTACTGTCTGCCTACGGACTGTAACATGATTGACAAATCCTAGGGTTTATCATGTATGACTAAAACTCTTGCTAGTCTCGACATTTTGTATGACTAGTTTCATGATCATCCGAATATGTAATGTATGGGATGTCTTATTATTATATATTTGGTGTTCTGACATCTTGTGACTATTATTGCTTGCTTGATATTGAGACAGTAGGCTTGTTCATGACCATAGGTGACTGATGGATTGTAGTTAAACCCTCATGTATCTAGACAACCGTGACCGTATTGCGATGTGGGTTGCACTTCAATATGCGTAGCTGGCTATGTACGCCCCTGCTCACCAGTATTCTAGTTCTGGGGCGTTACATGTGGAATAGAGGGTTTTGGGTGTATGTGAATACCTTGTTATGTAGGATAGCTGTGAAGCAAGGTTAGAGAGGATGTGAGTAGTGTATTAGTCATAACTTGTATGTAGTATTAGTAATCTATATTGTTCAGTCCCCTTTTGTCTATAATGTTGTCATACTGTTGTACCAGTCCATATTATAAGTAATTAGCCCTTGTCATCTCAATTGATCAGTCCACTGTGTATTTAGAAGTCCAGTCCCTTTGTTATTATCATGTCTTAAGTCATATATGTATTAGTATCAAGTAGGATACACATGTTGGTACCAGTAGGGAGATGCCTACTTGACGTTGGTTGCTTGGCTTAGGTCAGTACAGATTAGAAATAGGGTAGCAGTAAGGGTGGGTATCCTAATGTAAAGGGTAGATAACCCCAAGATACAAATCCTCCTTGGATGTTTACCTAGGTATCCCAATAGGCAAGTGCATATAGTATATTGATGTATGGATTTCATAGGGTATTCATGTAGATAGTGTTGGTAAACCAGGTTTGACTAATAGTGGATCAGTTGACCAAATCCTAGATGACTAGGATTGGCTTAGTTGACCAAACCCTAAAGTTGACCAATAGTTGACCATTGACCAAATTGACCCTTGATAGCCTAAGTTTGACCAGTTGACCAAGATAGCCTTATTGTTGACCTAGTTTGACTAGATGTTGACTTAGTTTGACCCAGAGTTGACTTTGACCTAGATTGACCTAGAAATCATGTAGATCGTATTGTAAACTTTATTTACCTTATTTTAAATACATCATAACCTTTATTGCTCTGATTAAGACATTGTGATTCCGGTTCAGATATCTGATATTCATTTGTCATTCAGGGTATCAGGCGAGTACATTCTCTGATTATTTCATACTTGTCAGAACTTATATTCTTGCTCTAGATCACTTTACTTGATGCTGTCACGATTACTATCACGGATTGGTACTATATGGATCTTTTCTTACGATATTATCCCCCATCAAATACATATTGTGATGTGCATTTCATGAACATATTATATTTATTGCACACTCCTATTCATGTATACTCATTGTGCATCTTGTACTCTCATGATCACATGAGTCACATGGAAAAACTATTGTATAGATAACGTAACTTGATTGGATCCTTGTGTATTGATTGGGGAGGGTGAGTAGGAAATGGTTATATGATCAAATCCCCTATTGTATATGTCCATTGTACCCTCACGAATAATGGTGTCCCATTTTATTGTATAACCTAACATGTTTACATAACCATATTGTGCTCTAAATCACTAGTCACTTACAGTTCATACTTATCATGTATATATTTCCAGTTTATAAATATCTCTCATTTTATGTACATCTTCTTACAGTTCATGTATCTTACTCTTTTGCATGCTTTATATTTTCTACCATGATATAAACTGCGTGAGATGTATTATGCTCGCTCTTGTCCTGACTGGACCTGTTAAAAATATTATATATGATACTGATGACTTCTGCCCAACCTATTATGGAGCCCATCTAGACGACACCTGTGAGTTGGACCCACAGGAGGTTCCAGCTCTAGCTGAGGACGTCATCCCCACTGCTTAGACTAGATTAGCTAGGCCATATCTTATTTTCATTATGTTATTTGTATTGACTTTAGAGTTGTATTATTTCTGGATGTTTGTGATGTTGTGTCGCTTAGACACTTAGACTTTCCATCTGTTTGTATGTTCTCTTTTGAGATTTCATATAAACATATCGTGCTAATTCCATCTCTAGATTTGTGATTGAGTTGTACCTTATGTGATTTTTTCTCCGTTCGAAAAGTATATCATATTGAATTTAGTTTGTAATAGTGACCTAGAACAGCGTTCTACCGCCAATACTGCGATGTAGGCTGGGCGTACCCACTTTTCGTTCCCCTACACTGGGTGCGGGTCGTGACAACAGCACAAAAGTGGAGATTCGAGGTGCTCGTCCACAAGAAATCTAAGAGAAAGTTTCGCACTTTGCTCTTAGGACTTCGTCATCCAAGACAGAAGGAAGAAGAGATCTAATCGAGGTGTAACACCCACTTTTCTAAAATGAGGATAATTTTGAATTTTAAAATTTTATTATTTAATAATAGGATTTATGATTTTATGGGAATTTTTAATTAATTTAACACTATTTAAAATTGGTGAATTAAAATTTTGATGTGTTAGCTAGTTAACCCTAGAACTGTTGAGCCTAGAGACTAACCATGACCATGGGGGCCTAACCATGTGATTAGAATGACTATTTACAACTTTTTAGGCTAAGGATATTTTGGTTATTTTGTGACTTTTGAATTATTTAGGATTTTGATTAATTGGTGAATTTTAGATTATTTTAATAATATTTAAATTGATGTATTATGATTTTGGTCATTTTTTATATTTAATATTTTGGGAAAATTTTATATTTTTAATATTATTTTTATTGGATTTGTTTAGTCGGATTTGAGTTTCGTCTCGTTCCGACTTGTATTGTGACCTGGGTAGCTTAAACTCTAGATGGGACCCAATATTAAGTTAAGCATGGCCCACAAAACCCAACATTTAAGTTAGTTAATTAAACTAATTTTTATCATGTTAGAATGGTTAAGTTAGAGACTCAAAACTAGAACATTTTGACCCCAAACTTGAACCTAGTCTAGGCTTAACCATATGAGACTAGAGAGGGGCAATTAGGACATTTTCCATTTGCCCTAATGGACTCTTTATGGCAGCCTCCTTTAGGGGAGAATGATTCATTTCATTCATTACAATCTTGCCTTTTTATTTTTTTTTTGTTCTTCCCTAATTTTAGAGAGCATTCCCATTGATTTGATCTCCAAATCAAATCATTCCTTCACCAAACCTTCCCTCAATTATTTCCATTCTCCAAGGGATGGGTACTACCAAGGATTGGAAGAGGAGTGCAGGGAGGAGTGTCCACTTTGAGGAATCTTCGTATCGGAGCCGTGTCCTAAAGGATTTCATTGGGATTCCACTCCCAATAGGTAAAACCCATCCACTAAATCGATTTTCTTTGCATATAAATTAGTTTTGAATTCGTAGGATCCATCCTCATGCATGTGTCCTATTTAGATTCAAATTTGAGGCCATTTAGAGCTCTCTTGAGGATTTTAGATATGTGTCTTGTGTCCTACTTGATAGATCCCAAATTAGTACACCTCATGTGTATGTATGTATGATAATAGTTTAAATAGATATTTAAATTCAGTTTTAGAATGGTTAGAGAGTGGATTGATCTTAGTTAGGATGGTTAGAATGAGTTTCATTTGGATACCTATGTTTGTATCCAAGTATCTTGGCCTATATGTGTTCTTTTGTCCAAAATAACTCAAATTCGTCATAATATTCATCCACATTTTTATTAACCAAAACAACTTAGAAATGTCATAACTTTTAGCTTAGAACTCCGATTTCTCTTCCGTTTTTTTAAAAGAACCGTATCGCAGTTAGCTTTCCAAATATATGTTTTAATAAGCCAAATTCTTTCTGTAAAATTATTTGAGTGTCAGCTGTACGAAAGACGAACGTGTTTCGATATTTTTGCGATTTAGGGAGCTTCCGGACACGAAAATACGATCCATTTGAAGTTTCGGAAAGCTAACACGAAGGGCTACAATATACTTTAATCCTAGAATTTAGTAGAGGCCCAATTGGTACAGTATTAATTTTAAGTAGAAGAGTGACTATACGATATATGCATTTTGTGTAACCTATGAGCCTATGTAGTATGGATATTAAATGAATATAGAGTATGTAATACATGATATGTTAGATGAATGAAATGATATATATATATATATATATATATATATATATATATATATATATATATATATATATATATATATATATATATCCTGTTTACATTAATGTATATATATGGTTGAATGCAAGCATGTAGGAATGCAATTAATATAATGTATGTAAGCAATGCATAAATGCATGAATGAAAGAATGATATACAATTTATGCATGAAAGTATATAATGAATGCTAGATATGAATGCAAGGTATACATGTAATGATAGATATGAATGCATAATATATAAATAATATAATATAATATATAATGATAGCATGTATGGTAATGTAGAATATATGATGCAAGCATGTATATCTCCACTGTTTTCCCTTTTTCTTACATTTTTCTTCCCTTCCCTTTCCATTTTAGTTTTTTTCCTCTTCTATTTTTACATGTTGTATACAATGTATAGATGCATGTAAGTATGTAATATGCATGAATGATATGTATGTAATAAAAATAAGTATATGTATGCAACTTAATGATATGTGAATGGATACAATGCCTGAACTGAAATATGCATGCATATGGGATATGAATGAATGAATGTCATATATGAATGAATGTCATATATGAATGAATGAATCAATCAAAGGTATAAGTAAAATATAATGCATTGTAATGAATGTTAACATATATAATGTATAAAAGTATGTATGTAAATGTACATGAATGTATATATATCTATGTAACTATGTAAATATGCATGATGTAACATATGCCTATATATATAAATATGTATGTAATGTGGATATGCATGTATGTATGAAGGTATGTATTTATATATATTATCTATTTTATATTATGCATTGTTGTGGTTCACATTGTCTTGTGATTGTGTGAGTGCTAGCCTAGGCTTGGTTAGGCCTAGTGAGACTTGTTAGACTTGTTTGGGCTAGTGTAACACCCAGTTTTCTAGATGAGGGTAATTTTAAAATTTTGTAATTATAATTATTATTTATTGATATTTATTTCACATTATGATTTTTGGTGATTTTTAGTAATTTTTTAAACTATTTAAAAAGTGGTTTAAGTCATGACTTGTGATTTTGACGTGCTGCTAGTGAAACCCTAGAGACTGCATGACCTAAAGCCTAACCATATCATTAGGATGATTTAATTATCATTTTTAGCCTAGGGATAATTTGGTCATTTTGACTTATTTGAATTATTTGGTGATTTATTGAATTGTTGAATTCTAGTTGACCATGACTTGTTGAGACCTAGTGAACTAGCCTAGAAGCTAATCCTAGCCATGGTGACCCTAGTCTAACTTAGGTTAACCTACTTTTAGTTATTAGAAACTAATTTTGGATTAGGAGGATTAGTTTAAGTGAATTTAAGTCATGGCTTGTGGTTCCATGAAATGACTTATGGCTTAATTATTTAATTGATCACGACTTAAGCCCATGGGCCATTTAGTGAATCCTAACCCTAATTATTGAGATTGTGACCAGCCACATAGGGATCCCCACCCTATATAAACACTTATTCATTAGGGCTTGCCTCTTTTTATCATTCCAACACTTGGAGAAAAGAAAGGTATTTTTTTCTTCCAAAAATTTCCATTTTATTCATTTGATCTCCTTTTTCATCCTAGTCTTTTGCATTGGGTTCTAATTGAAGTTTATGGACTGTTGGTGGAGAGATATTTCAGTTTGGGATCAATTTGGAGCATTTGGCCATCAAGAAGAACACCCTCCATTTGGAGCTTTTCCATGCAATTTGCACCTATAGGTAAAACCCTTTAGATTGTATTATTATTTTGATTTCCTTGCATATTAGGCTAGGTTTAGGAGTCCCCTAGCTGTACATCGAATTTGGGTGGATTTCGTGTCTGTTTGGCGTCCGTATCAGACATGTGTCATAGTGGGTGTTTAGGTGTTCGACGAAATGCCTCTAAGGATTTTATTTTCGATTTTTGTGAAACTAATTATATGTATTTGTAGATCTAGATATGTATAATAACTTTTGTGAAGACTGATCACGATTTTAAGGGATTTTCGTATCCAAAATGGACACGTACCCCATGCACGAGGCACCGCACTGTGCCCGTGCAGTCCCCTGCTTTTCGGGCTTGACACAGTGACACGACACGACACTATATGGCAAAAAATTTAGTAGACACGTGGGTCTAGTGTCTGACCTCACCCCTGTGCACGAAGTAAATCGACCTGTACTGATCTCCCACTGTTACTGCACGCACGAAAATTGCTCACTGATATGGTCTCGTATCGATACGTAGACACCACGTGGACATGGGACAGGCACTTGGACACGTCCCCCTAGTCTAGGTGGACAGGTGTGCACGACCACGACACAGTTGGTGCAACGTACGTGTCTCTACCTCACTCGATACGCGTACACAATGCTTGTGTACACTATTTTCTATTTTGTGTGTCGTGTGGGTGATTGGACTGATTGTGTCCTATTCGTGGACACTGGGACACACTCCCAACACTCTCTCGCATGACACCAGCATTACCTACCTACTGAATTGAGATTTAGCTGCTATTTCTAAATCGAAATTGTATGATTCCTATATCCCTGATACATGAAGCCTGTCACTGATTTCCTAATTCACACTGAGTTCCTAATACAGGTGTACACACCACAACACTTGCTCTATACACACATACTTGATACTATTGCACTCGACATCTGACACTTGCATTCACTGCTCACTTGACCTCTGCCTCACACTACTATACTAAAATTGCTCTAATACATTGACATGCCTGCACACACTTTACAGGAACACTCACCATGGCTTTGACACACTCTTTACACACATTGATATACATGATTTACTTTGGGTTACTCTTGACACCACTGCTGCACATCAGTGTCTGTGACACACAGCAGGCCCCCCTTGGGTTCATGTACAGCAGACAACATTCACCCCATGCCATCTGTTCATTGCATATGAGTGTCATGTCCTATATACCATAGGTATCAGACCCTTATCCATGTGTCTAGTATTTGGTCCAGTTCATAGCTTAGTCATTCTTCAAGTTGTCCTGCATATTAATATGAGGTTGCATTTGACTCTATACTGATATCAGGGTCCTGATACCTTGGATTAGTATCATGTCCTAATTCCTATCATGTCCTACAGTTGAGACTGCCCAAGAATAGACAGTTATTTAGAGTCCATATCCTACATGTTCAGACCCCCTATCAACCAATCCTTTACCTTAATGTTCTGTCCTAGGTTGCTATGCCACAATGGGATATCAATCGAATTTGGGATGTCTCAGTCCACTACATTTGTTATTTTAGTCCATTTGTGATTAATCCATTGTATCTTCATATAGTGTGGTTCTCTCCTAATTTGAATCATCTCTCATGTACATTAGATTTTGTATTGCATATCATGTATAGCTTCTAATCATTTAGTTCACCGCATCACTTAGTGTCATGTATCCTTATTTTACTATTTGTTTAATAACCTCTTGCACATGTTAGATGCATGAACCCCTCACTCGATTCACTGCACATACTTGGCCTTGTTCCTACATATTAGAGACTGTCCTACATGACTTTTATTCATTGTCACTTTAAGTTCAGTTATCTGTCCTTGCATCATGAGATCAGACCAGTTTCCCCCTCTTGTAGTTGTTCAGTTGAACCATTACCGTCCTGCTATACACTCCCATATTTGAATATTGTTCTGTCCTCATACTTGATCAGTTCAAGATATTCTATATGTATGTACACTTTCCTCTTCCTTGTTAGTTTAGATATACATTGTTCAGTCTATATCCCTATGTTGTTTAGCCTATATAGTGGTATCAGTTTAGGGTCCTTGATACAGTCTCATTTGTTTACTGGTTCAGACCTATCCTTTCATGTGCTCTACCCTATTGTATGGTAGATACTATATATACCAGTTACCCAATTGTGTATACATTATATATATATGAATATTAATGGTTGTGTATTGATTAGGGGTTTCATATATAGAATATATAGGTGTAATATGCATAGTTAGAAATCGAGTTACATATATGATAAGGTTGTGGATAGGCCTCTTAGAGTGGTTATTGTATGCATATGTTAGGATTGAAGTTTAAGCTATGGTTTGAGATAGCCCTAGAAGTTTGGCCAAGAGTTCAATGTTAACCAATACCCCTTAGGCTATACATGATGTAGGCATATGTGATATCTTAGAATAGATAATGGTATTTGTTTATGAGTATTCATATATATGAGGGTATGGATTTGTCACCCCCAGTTTTTAGAAACATGGGTGTTTTTGTCATTTTATATTTTTGAATATTTTTAAAATTTATTTTATTATTTATGATATTATTTTGGGGTTGAAATTTATTTTATTATTTATGATATTGTTTTGGGGTTATTTGAGTCGGGTTCGAATTTCAACTCAATCCGACTTGAAACGGGAACCCGGGGGTAGTTTGACTCTAGTGGAACCCACACACTAGTTAGGCATGGCCCACATGATATTAATTTTAGTCCATATGATATTAATTTTAGTTAGTAGTTAGACTAATTATTTATGGATAGGTTTAGTTTAATTAGAGACTTAAAACTAGACTAAATTGACCTCAACCTTTAACACATTCCTAATTTAAATCAAATAGATTAGTGGAGGGCATTTTGGACATTCAAATAGGGGACACCTCACCCATTTTGGATAGCCACCTATGGGAGGGATAAGGAGTGAGTCACTCCTTCATTCATTTGTTTTCATCCACTTTCTCTCTCTTGTTCTTTCCCAAATTAATTTAGAGTTGAACCTCTATTAATTTTCTCCAAATCAACCCCTTCTTCCACCAAATCTTCTTTATTTCTCTTCTACTCCATGGTTAGAGGGTGCTAGCCAAGTTTGGGAGGATTCAGAGCTCGTTCGTGTCCTTTTGGAATCTCTACGTGTCGGTGCCGTGTCGGAAGGCTTTTCCTTTGAATCTCTCTCCCGGAAGGTATAATCTCTCCTCTAAACCACCCCTACATGCATATAGGAATATTTTGAAACCATAGGAATGACTCCCATGGTTGTATCTCCATTTGTGTCCATTTCATGTCCATTTGGAGGTCATAGGAGTGTCCTTTGTGTTGTGATTGTGTCATAGTGGGAAAAACCCCTATTTTGGACACTTGTATGCATATATATATTGTAGGAATGATTAATTAGTATTTTAATCTCAGATTTATATTTTTAGAGAGTTGTTCCTAATGTGTTCTTTATAGTATCATATTGTATCATATTCATTTTATATTTAGATTGGTGTGTCTCTTTATATATATATATATATATATATATATATATATATATATATATATATATATATATATATATATATATATATATATATGTGTGTGTGTGTGTGTGTGTGTGTGTGTGTGTGTGTGTGTGTGTGTGTGTGTGTGTGTGGTGTGTGTGTGTGTGTGTGTGTGTGTGTGTGTGTGTGTGTGTGTGTGTGTGTGCATATATATATATTTATTTGTGTGTGTGGTTAGATGGTTAGAGAGTGGATTGATCTTATTTAGGATGGTTAGAATAAGTTTTATTTAGATAGCTATGTTGGTATCCAAGTATTTTGGCCTACATGTGTTTTTTTGTCCAAACAACCCAAATTCGTCATAATTTTTATCCACGTTTTTAGTAGTTAGAGCAACTTAGAAATGCCATAACTTTTAGCTCATAACTCCAATTAATCTTCCATTTTTTTAAAAGAAGCGTATCGAAGTTAGCTTTCCAAATATATATTTTAATAAGCCAAATTCGTTCTACAACTTTCTGTAGAATTGTTTGAGTGTAAGCTGTATGAAAGACGAACGCGTTTCGGTGTTTTCGCGATTCCGGGAGCTTCCGGACACGAAAATACGATCCGTTAAAAGTTTCGAAAAGCTAACACGAAGAGCTACAACATACTTTAATCCTAAAATTTAGTGAAGGAACAATTGGTACAGTATTGATTTTAAGTAGAAGAGTGACTATACGATATATGCATTTTGTGTAACCTATGAGCCTATGTAGTATGGATATTAAATGAATATAGAGTATGTAATGCATGATATGTTAGATGAATAAAATAATATATATATGATATATATTCTTTTTACATTAATGTATATATATGGTTGAATGCAAGCATGTAGGAATGCAATTAATATAATGCATATAAGCAATGCATAAATGCATGAATGAAAGAATGATATACAATGTATGCATGAAAGTATATAATGAATGCTAGATATGAATACAAGATATATATGTAATTATAGATATGAATGCATAATGTATAAATATTGTAATACAATATCTAATGAAAACATGTATGGTAATGTAGAGTATATGATGCAAGCATGAATGAATGGAGGAAATACATATATAGGTAATATAGAATATAATATAGGAATGCAAGCATGCAAGATTATGTATTGTATCCATATATGATGTATTCAACTTAAAGATAATGTAATATATGAAAGGAATGAATGATAATATATAACATGATATGTAAGGTAATATAAGGTATGAAACATATGATGTGTGCATGTTTGTATGTCTCTATGTTAATGTATAAAATGATAAGAATATACAATGTATGCATATGTATAAAACATGTAGGTAATGCATAGATGCATGAATGAAATGAATGTTTGCAATATGTTAATATAAATACAAGTATCTAATATGCATGAATGTAAGTATAATATAATACAAGTATACATGTATGTATCATGTAATATAATATACATGATATGTATGTATGCATGTATACAATGTAAGTATGTATGCATTTCTATAAACTGAGTTAACCTATAACCTTTTACATACATTCATTCATACACCATTTGACGTCATGTATCCCATGTCACATACACCTACCTATCACTAAATTTTAGAACATTAACACATATCCTTTCACACATGCCAAACACACACATACTCACTTACTATTTTACCTCTCTTTCTCTCTATATATATATGTATGTGCCTATATATATAGCTTTCCTATATATATCTATGTATATGAATATATGAATGTGAATAATATATATACATTATATGACTAAGTTTGTGTGCCTTGTTAGCTTATGGTTTAGTTTTGTGCTTGGTTTAGTAAGTGACTTAGGCTATGAGTTAGTAGCTATCGTGGATACTTGATTTGTATATATTAGTTTGTTTAGACCTAGAATTGACTAACTAGACTAGTTGACCATTGTTGACCCAACCCTTGCTAGTTTGACCACAGTTGAGTAGAATTGACCTAGTTTGACTTTATAGCTGACCAAAGTTGACTTTGAACTAGATTGACTTAGAATAATGTAGATTGTATTATAATTTCAATTACCATATAAATTGAACTCTTTATAAACTATGTTGCTATAACTAGGACTCTGTGACTCCAGTTGGCCATCTTTTCATATCAGCTGTTCAGGGTATCAGGCGAGTACATTCTCTGATCATTTCATATCATGCTAAGAATTATTTTCCTGCTTTAAATTACTTTACTTGATACTGTCATGTTGGTCACACGGATTGGTACTATATGGATCCCTTCTTGAGATATTATCCCTTTAGGGAGCATCGGGTACTCCATGTTCTGTGCGTTTCACTTACATGGCGTATCACTATGCTTCATTAGTTCATCGACCACTTGTGACATGTACTTTCATGATCACAGAGTCTTCCTTGAATCCTTATCCCATTTATTGGGTCTCCTAGAATCTCCTAGAATTCCCATTTATGGGACATCCATGTATCACCCTTCGGGGGCCTTTGCATGGAATCATAACATAACCCGTTTGGATCCTTGTGTATTGATTGGGGTACGGGGGAGTAGAAGTAGACATGTGAATACTATCCAAGTAGTGTAGCATCAGAATCTTTCCATAGTGTAGAATCAGAATCTCCTATGCCATATACATGTCTATATTGTACTCTGACTCACTAGCCACTGTTAGTCTCTATTTATAGTAGATATTTCTATTACAGTTCTCTTTCTGTTTACATACTGTATTTCTTTCATACCTGTATCTTACTTTACTGCATGATTATATTTTCTAACCTGCTATGAACTGTTGAGATATATTGTGCTCGCTCCTGTCCTGACTGGACCTGTTGATAAATTTTACAGATAGCCTGGAGGTTGTCTGCTAGCCTAGAGGAGACACAGTAGAGGTTGTATAGATAGCTAGGGTTTTGCTCATAGTTTATTTTCAGTTGTCTTAAGTTGTATTTATGGATTACTGTATTTGAGCTTTGAGTTGTATTTCTGGATTTGTGTATCTTAGACACTTAGACTTCTATCTGCGGTATCTCTTTTGGATTTCATGTTTTATCTATCTTTATCATGCTCTACTTAGATGTGATTGAGACTGTATCTGCTATGTCACCTCCATTCGGAGAGTATATACTATACAGGTACCTTTATTTTGTTAGATGTCTGACCTAGGACAGCGTTCTACCGCCGACACTGCGGCGTAGGCTGGACGTACCCACGTCTCGTGCCCTTACTCTAGGGTGTGGGTCATGACAGGATTATATATGAGGGTAGCTAAGATTAGCAAGGTAGTTGATTTTACCTTGGTAATAGGGGTGGAATAGCCTAGTTGACCTAATTAGCTAAGTTTGACTAGTTGACCACAACCCTAGAATTGACCCAGGTTTGACCCAATAGTTCAAGATTGACTAGAGTCGACCAAAAGTCAACATTGAGTCTAGATGTGACCAATTGACCTAGTTTGACTAGAGTATTGATTTGGGTTGACCCAGAGTTGACCAAGTTTGACTTGGACCTAGTTTGACCTAGACAGTTGACCATGGTTGACTTGGAGTTGACTTTGACCTAGATTGGCCTAGAAATCATGTAGATGTATCATAAACATCATCTCTTATTTTAAACACATTATAACCTGTAATGTTCTATTTAGGACATTGTGACTCCGGTGCAGACATCTGACATTACACTACTTTTTTAAAGTATCAGGCGAGTACATTCTCTGATAGTTCTCTCATTTATTTGCCAGTTATTGTATTTCAGTTCTATTTAGTTTTATGTGATTCTCTGATACCACACGTATGGATATTTTTGGATTCATGTATGCGACACACATACCTTACTTATCTGGCCTCTATTACTGGAATCACTGGAATCATTCCGAAATCTATTTCTGGAATCATCATATTTTGGCTGGACTCATCTCGATTCTCGTGTCGAATTCTGGATTCATTTGTATTACGGGACGGAGAAATATTGAGTAAGACATGTAGACATACCCCAAATCTGGAATCTCTAAACTGGAATCTACTGAAAGGATATCCATCTCTCGTCTGATCAGTGAGAGATGTGCCTGATACCTATAGTCGTTTACATGTCGATCTCGGTATTTTAAAACACACTGTTAGTGTATAGCTGGTCTCACCTGGATTCTTGATCACTACATAGAATCATCTTGTACTGGATTTATCTTGTATTAGATTCATCTCGTACTGGATTTATAGTAGTTTTATACTTGTTTTATATTTACTGCCTGGACTCATTATGTTACTTTAGTTCAGCTAGATTTATTTTACAGTCTTCATTTTCATCATTCTTCTCTTGTTTTAGTTACTTACTTTCCTTGTATCTTATCTGTTCTCCATACCATCACCTGTATATAAACTGCCATATTCATCAATAAAACTGTCTATAACTGCTTTATAGTTCCCTGTCATTTACTTGGGTTTTTTGATGAGTTATACTCGTTCCTATCCTGACTGGACATGTTGTAAATTTTACAGATGATTGTCCTGAGGACACATGCCCTACATATTACTGACCAGGAGATGGCTTAGCTACCTATGGCTCCGACACTCAGGAGTGATCTGGAGTTTAGCTAGTTGTCATATTTTAGCTTTCATGTTTTAGAATTGGAGCTGTATATAAGTTGAGATTTGTAGTTGAGATTGTAGTTGAGTTTTTCTGAGATTATATTATTAGTTGTTGGTTTTAGTCTGTTATTAGTCTTAGTTTTAATCTTCTGTGCTATCATATCATTCTTAGACTGTGATTGAGATTATATTATATCTATACTTGTCCTCCGTTCGGAGTTGATATTTTGACAAGTACATTATATAACTGCGTGATTGGTTGGTTAGATAGTGACCTAGAACAGCGTTCTACCGCCGATACTGCGGCGTAGGC
The DNA here is from genome assembly GCA_029216955.1 of Iris pallida. NCBI lineage: Eukaryota > Viridiplantae > Streptophyta > Magnoliopsida > Asparagales > Iridaceae > Iris > Iris pallida. Next base: position 1,590,089 of record JANAVB010024600.1, on the reverse strand, counting down.
TGGGCGTTATTACGTGCTCGTACCCTCACAGTGGGTGCAGGTCGTGACAGCTAGGACTTGACCTAGTTGACCTAATTTGACTAGTGTGGTTGACTAGAGTTGACCAAGTGTTGACTTTAGTCTAGTTTGACCTAGACAGCATGCAGATGCATTGTACGTTTTATTTATCATCTCTCGTATACATCTTGACCTGTGTTGCTCTAAATAGGACTCTGTGGCTTCAATTTGGACCTCTATACCTATCAGCTATTCAGGTTATCAGACGAGTACATTCTCTGACCGTTTCATACTTGATAGGATTTATATTTACGCTATAGATTACTTTACTTGATGCTGTCACGTTGTTAACACGGATTGGTACTATATGAATCCCTTCATGAGATGTTATCCCCCTCGGGAGCATCGGTTACATCATGTCATGTGCGTTTCACTTTCATCATATATTCCTGTGCTTTTACCATTCATGTGCACTCTCGTGATTCATGTACTCTCATGTTCACGGAGCCCCCATGTTTACTTTCATGTGCACCCATTTATGGGCCCACATGTGAAATCATGTATAATAACATAACTTGAACGGATCCTTGTGTATTGATTGGGGTACGGGGGAGTATAAATAGTCATGTGGACAATTTCCAAAGTAATGTAGCCATGTACGACCTCTCATGTTTATTATCAAGCCGTTCACATGTCTAGCTTGTACTCTAAATCACTAGTTCACTGTAGCTCTTTACTTATAGTAGATATTTCATTACTGTCTTCTATTTTACTCTTGTATATTCTCGGTGTCTCATGTATCTTACTCTATTGCATATTTATATATCCTGGCATATTATGAACTGCGTGAGATGTACTGTGCTCGCTCCTGTCCTGACTGGACCTGTTGATAAATTTTACAGATAGCTTGGAGGTTACCTTCTAGCCTAGAGGAGACACAGTAGAGGTTGGAGTAGATAGCTAGAGTTTTTCTTATTTTATTTTTTTAGTTGTACTTATTTGCACTCTCTGGATTATTGTATTTGAGATTTGGGACATTTTTTGGATTTGTGATATCTTAGACACTTAGACTTCTATCTACTTGTATCTCTTTATGGATTTCAGTTTTATCTATCTATCTTTTTATCGTATTCCACTTTAGATGTGATTGAAACTGTATTCTGCTATGTCACCTCCATTCGGAGTGTATATACTGTACATGTACCTTATATCGTTAGATGATTGACCTAGGACAGCGTTCTACCGCCAACACTGCGGCGTAGGCTGGACGTACCCACTTCTCGTGCCCTTACTCTAGGGTGCGGGTCGTGACACGAGGGGTCGTCAACTTCGGTTAGGGAGATTGCTATGGGTTGGTGAGCGATTTCAATTGTAACATCTTTCTTTTCTTCTTGAGTGTGGTGAGGGGGTTAAACTTATTAGGGCAAAAGGTTCAACATTAGTTTTTGTCAATCTTGTAATTTTATCTGAGTTATAGAGATTAGGATTTGTCCATGTGACGTAGTCACCGCCATATACTTGTCTTTATCTGTGCTTGGTGTCCGTTAGACGGGGGTTGGTTATTTTAGGTGCATTGGCCTAAGTTTCCGCTGTGGCAATGTCTTAGACACGGTATCGGAGCGCAAGAGGGCCTATTCGATTTCAAAATCTGGTATCAGAGCTTTGGAGGTTCTGGCAACTATGTCTACGGAGAAGATGAACACTCGTATGATCACCTTCACAGAAGAAAACTGGGCGATTTGGAAACCAAGGATGGAGGATCTACTCTGGTGCAAGGACTTGCATGGTCTATTGGAGGGCGACAACGCAAAGCCAATGTACAAAGTTGCTGAAGACTAAAAACGATTGGATCGGAAGGCCGTTGGATTCATCCGCCAATGGTTGGATGATTCGGTGTTTCACCACGTGTCCATGGAGAGTTCAGCAAAAGTATTATAGGAGAAACTGCATTCGATATACGAAAGGAAGACGGCTGGCAACAAGGCGTTTCTTATTCGCCAACTCGTCAACTCGAAGTACACGGAGGGTGTCCCAGTGGCACAACATCGGAACGAGGTTCAGGGTATCATCAATCAGCTGTCTGCGATGAAGATGGTGATTGGTGATAAGCTTCAGGCCCTACTGCTCTTGAGTTCTCTACCGAAAAACTGGGAGATGTTGGTGGTGTCCGTAAGCAACTCCGTGCCTGATAGAGTTGTCACGATGGAGGCAGTCAAAAGTAGCTCGTTGAATGAGGAGGTCCGACGCAAGCAAGTAGAATCGTCGCAGGAGTCCGCTCTGGTGACTTCCTACGGAAAGAAAAGACCCAATTCACAGGCGAGGACATGGGGGAGTTCTCGGAATCTTGCGATTGTGGACCGCAAGGAGGGCTGCTATCACTGTGGCGAAAGGGGTCATATCAAGAGGAACTGTATGAAGATCAAAGCTGAGAAGGCAAAAGGCAAGGATAATCAGGAGGATCTCACAGCAATAGAAGATATCATCGCAGCAACCGACGCAGAGGAACCTTGTGGCATGTGTCATGACGGCGACTGGGTCATGGTCATGGGGGCGTCGTATCACGCCACTCCACAAAGGAGGATCTTTACGTCATACCGCGGTGGCATGTTTGGATGTGTGAAGATGGGTGACAAGGGGACAGCTGCAGTTGTAGGCATCGGTAATGTGCACTTGACAACGGAGCTCGGTGAGAACCTCGTTCTCAAGGGTGTGCGACATGTACCGAGTTTGTGCTACAACTTGGTTTCGGTAGGGAGGCTGGCAGATGATGGTTGTCGCAGTCTGTTTGGGAACAAAGATTGGATGCTTGGGAAGGGTTCCCAACAGCTGGCTCGGGGAGATTTGTGTTGTGGCATGTACAGGCTCAAGCCGCTGAGCTGTACAGGTAGACCAGAAATACCGGATAAAGGCTCGAGGGGTGCTCGACAGGAGGTGGATAGTCGAGAACTTGCCGAGGAGGGGCTTCTAGGTGCTTTGAGGGATACAAAGGATTCGGTTCGTCGAGACAAAGCGACGAATGGTGGTGACTCAAAGATTGAGGGTCAGTCTGTCGGTCCCATGACAGCTGATCAGTCTCCAGGTGGGGGTTGCTCTACGGATCCGATTTTGGCGACGGATGGTTTGCCAAAGCTTCACGAAGCGACATCTGTTTCAGCAGTTCGGAGCCAGGAAGGAGATCAAGGTTTGCAGCAAACTCAATCTGAGGCGGGAGCATCATCATTCACACAGTTCCGGAGGAGCTGTGGGTCGTCGACGACATGCACAGTGCGTGATGTTCTGCTCGAGGACGCATGTGTATGGGGGAGCTTCAAGTTCAAATACTAAGGTGGGCAGGTTCAGGAGTTCAAATCTCAGGAGGATCGCACAGTCTGTTTGGTTGGGCCAGCCAAGGATGAAGAAGCTCGTCGGAACGTTAACACTTTTCGGTAGAAGACAGAAGTCGGGGACAGGCAGCCGAGACTTGCGGTGATGCTGATCGTCAGGGACTTCGGTATTGATCGTATTATTGATATCGGCTGGATCCCATTAGTGCAAGAGGTGCTATGCATGGCAGCTAGCATCGACGTGACGGTCGAGAAGCTGGAGACGAAGGAAGATGCAAAGCAGCTCGGGGGATCGAAGATCAGTGGCATGGGGGAGCAGGAACTATGTCGCATGACGACAAGCATGGGGTCCAATTGAGGAGCCATGGGGTCAACACCCTCTCATCAGACTGGAGGAGGATATTGTTGGAGTCCAGTCTGGATTTGGTAATAGCATATTTATGGAGAACTATGTCACATGACGACAGACATGGAGTCCAATTGAGGAGCCATGGGGTCAACACCCTCTCATCAGACTGGAGGGGGAGATTGTTGGAGTCCAGCCTGGAATTGGTAATAGCATATTTATGGAGTCCAAATCTGATTAAATATTTGATTTAATTTGATTTGGATGTCCATAATTAGTGCTGGACTATTTTAGATATAATAGGATTCTTATTTGAGGGTTTCCTATTTAAGAGATCCTATTATAATCTAAAATAGGATGTTGATGGGTTATTTTAGGTGTAGTAGGATTCTTATTTGAGGGCGTCCTATTTAAGAAATCCTATTATGACCTAAAATAGGTTTTTCTTATCCTATATATATGGGGTGAGGGTGGAGGCACAAAACACAGCACAAAAGTGGAGATTCGTGGTGCTCGTCCACAAGTAATCTAAGAGAAAGTTTTGCACTTTGCTCTTAAGACTTCGCCATCCAAGACAGAAGGAAGAAGAGATCTAATCGAGGGGTCGTCAACTTCGGTTAGGAAGATTGCTACGGGTTGGTGAGCGATTTCAATTGTAATCTCTTTCTTTTCTTCTTGAGTGTGATGAGGGGGTTGAACTTATTAGGACAAAGGGTTCAACATTAGTTTTTGTCAATCTTATAATTTTATCTGAGTTATAGAGATTGGGATTTGTCCAGGTGGCGTAGTCACCGCCATATACTTGTCTTTATCATTGCTTGGTGTCCGTTAGATAGGGGTTGGTTATTTCAGGTGGGTTGGCATAAGTTTTTGCTGCGGCAACGTCTCAGACACGGTATCGGAGCGCAAGAGGGCGTATCCGATTCCTAACAAAAACTTAATAAATAAATCACCCAACACAACATATCAACATAGGAGAAGTCTAATCATCCAGATCCATAAACAAGTACAACCATAAGTGTATCTTGACAACAAATTCGATCAAATAAAATACTAAAGAGGTCTAAGCCATAATGCTAAAACAACTAATATAACTTGTATCAAAGATAAGTATCATCCTGAACATCCTCACCAGCTAATCATGCTTCTGTAACAAGAACCTTAGTTTCATCCTCAGAAGGTCCATAAAAGGAATGAGACATATAGTACTCATTCGCCTAAATATCAATGTTATCCAATTAGGATTGAGCAAAGAACAATTACATCTTAAAGTACACTATATAGTATAAAGTCAATAGTAAAGATTTGCATGGACATATAGTTAAACTATACAAGCATAATCACGTTAGATTTAAATAATAATAAGAGTAATGCTATTCGTACCTCTAAATTGTCCTCCAAATTATCTCTCATTATGTGGTAGTTGATGTGGCATGTTAAATAATATTATGTGTCATCTGATATGACAGATGACATGACAAATTTTAATCCAAAAAGTTAATTATCCAATTTTTTTCATATTAATTTAATGTTAATGTAAATTTGAGTGGCACCCCACTTTTGTTACGCTTATTTAAGGTGCACCCCACATGTTTACATGAATGTATGACACCCCCACTTTTAACGTTTTCCGTCCAAGACTAACAGTTGATCGCTTTGACCAATTTTTTTGGACGAAAATACCCGCTTCTGTTGTCCTCTTCTCTGCGTCAACTGTCCGTCTCCCCCGCCGTGCTCGTCCCCCCTCCACGGCGTCGCCGCACCCGCACCCCCCGGCCATCACCACCACCACCACCACCACCATCATCACCATCATCACCACCATCAAGGAAACCCTAACCCAGGCTTTGGGGGGTTTTCGACGGCCACGACCAGTTCGGCTCCGAGTGTGCCGACTTCGTCAAGGAAACCCTAACCCAGGCCCTCCTCTCCGAACCCGACCTCCCCGAAAACCCCTCCAAAGCCTTCGCGTCGGCTTTCGACGCCACCAACTCCCTCCTCCGGAGCAGCCCCATCGACGACTCCATGTCCGGAACCACCGCCATCGCCGTCCTCTTCCGGAGGAACTCCCTCTTCGTCGCCAACGTCGGCGACTCCCGCGCCGTCGCGGGAGTCCTGAAGGGGGACACGTTTGTGGCGGCGGAGCTGTCCAAGGACTAGACCCCGTTTCGGAAGGACGAGTACGAGAGGGTACGGCAGTGCGGGACGAGGGTGCTGAGCGTGGACCAGGTGGAGGGGAACAAGGACCCGGAGGTGCAGAGCTGGGGGGACGAGGAGGACGACGACGGAGACCCATCCAGGCTCTGGGTTAGGGACGGGCTGTACCCGGGGACGGCTGAGCACGGCGAGGGGGGTGCGGCGACGCCGCGGAGTGGGAGGGGGGGAAGGGGTCGGTGGTGGTTGATGGTGGTGATGATGGTGATGATGGTGGTGGTGGTGGTGGTGATGGCCGGAAGGGGGGGTACGGCGACGCCGTAGAGGGGGGCCGAGCACGGTGGGGGACAGCCACGTGTGACGGGGAGGGGGGACACACAAAAGGAGACATGGATATTTTCGTAAAAAAAAAGGCCAAAACGGTCAACTGTGAGTCTTGGACGGAAAACGTTAAAAGTGGGGGGTGTCATACATTCATATAAACATGTGGGGTGCATCTTAAATAAGCGTAACAAAAGTGGGGTGCCACTCAAATTTTCTCTATTAATTTTACTGTTAACATTAATTTTAATTTTGATTCTAAAATTTGTCATATTAGTTGTTACATCAGCATGCCACGTCAACTGACACGTAAGAAGGAACACTTTGAAGCGACAAATAGTATTATTCTAATAATAATATGAGATTTAACCACCTTATAACCATTAACTATTATAATTAGATGTCTATACAAGTGTTCAGCGGCTTCAGCCACTTAAAAATTCATCTCCCTATCTCTCATGTCTTAATTATTAAGACTACAACAAATTTCAAATTTTAGATGATTTTTTTTCTTTTTACTAATTAATCTACTATATTATTAACTTTTCTTAATGTTTAAATTCTTATGGCTTGAGATTATAACTTCCTATAAAGATATTAAACAATCATTTTTGCAATTTCTTACTTGGAAACTCGAGTCTTAATATTGGTGACTGGCAGAGCAAGAGACCTACTAGTTAGGGGTGAGCATTATTCGATTTTGGACGGTAATAGTTCGAAAAAACTTTGGTTCGAAAAAACTTTGGTTCGATATCGATTTTGAATTTTAGTTTTAGTAAACAAAAAAATTGAATAAGACTTATATTGTTAGTGCCGAGGCACAATTTTTGATGGAAAATTCTGAAACTGAAACAATTGTACACACAACGTTTCAAATGCAGCACCTTAAAGAAGATGTGCAACAGAGATCCTGGAGGATTCTGAATTACGAGGATCTAAAAAGATTCTACGTAATACACAAAAAATCTAAAGAGACTTTGTGCAAGCAACTATCGGCAGTAGAGCTTCTAAAAAGAAGTTATTGTAAAAGGTAGCAACTATCGGCCGTAGAGCATCTAAAAAGAAGTTACTGTAAAAGGCAGCAACTATCGGCAGTAGAGCTTCTAAAAAGAAGTTACTGTAAAAGGCAACAGCAGCGATGACAGGCGAGAATGAGATGCTGGGGTGAATGAACCACCGTTGCTCAAAGCTTTATTCGTCCCACACGAGCACGAACAGCTTCCAGGAACCAGCAAGTTCACGAAGAACTTCTGGAACGCTCGTAAGTCAATATTTGAGACTTGAACGGGCTTCCTAGACTTAACAGACTCCCTCAACTCTCTTCTTGGTGCATCTTTCAAAGGAGGCCAAGGGGCTCTATTTATAGAGTGGAGTTGAGACTTCACCTCTTCTCCTATCCGATGTGGGACTAAAATACCAATACTCAAAAATAGAGTTTGATATTTTAGATCATCCCACAATCAACATAGAATTGTGCCAGTCCACGCCTACCCCCCGAACACTCCCGTGCATGCACGAGACATCCTGGAGTCCGTGTCCGAGTCCGAGTCCGAGTCCGCACAACAAAAATTAAATTACATCCTTATTGGATTTAATCCTTTTTCCTTCTAGGAAAATACTTCCACATGGCACAAACTTGTGCCCCACTACACCTCATGTGCACACCTCAACACGAGCAATGCATTATATTGAGATACTCACCATTTGGTGTAGCCGATGTGGGACTATCTTTTCTAGTCCAAAGGCAAAAACACCAACAATCTCCCACATATCTCAATATATGGGTTGAGCGTTCCCCACAGTTACTACCCATCATGCATTAGGAGAGATGTCGCTACGACTTGAATCTTCCCGCATAGGTTAAATAACAGCATGATACAAGAATGGACCAAGCCTTGAATTCTGCACCATAACTGCAATTCTTCCTACTCACATAATGACATCAACTGTGCTTCTGGCTGCACATTGAAGGCCTTGTGCCAGCCTGGTTTCAGTGTATAATTTTTGGGCGTCTACAAGTTTACCCTCAAGAGACGGCCTGATATCTCTGTCCATACACTATAGGTGAGTTCTTTATAAAGAGTCATGGCATGAAGCATTGTGCTTCTTTACGATGCTACGCCGCTATGACATGGCTTAAAGCCAAGGCTTTACCCTACCTGGGTACCTCATCGTAGTGTCATACTACTGTAGCATGAGGTTACAGGCCTCTTTGTAGTGCCAAACTACCCAGCATGAAGCCTTGTGCTTCCGTGCGGTGTTACGCCGCTATGACATGGCTCGCAAAGCCGAGGCTTTACCCTACCTGGTACCTCTTCGTGGTGTCATGCCACTGTAACATGAGGACATCGTCCTCTTTGTAGTGCTGTATACTTCTCTTTATTACGATTATCATACAGCATTAGGCTACCTGCCTATTTGCGGTGCTACTCCGCTGTGACTTGGCTTGCAAAGCCGAGGCATTACCCCTACCTGGGAACCTTATAGTGGAGTCACCCCACTGTAGCATGGAGTTACACTCCTTGTAGTGCTGTGCTACCGTGCTTCCTGTAAAGCACTCCAGGCATTCACTCTGCCTGGGGACTCATTAAGGCATTTAAGCCAACCTTCCCACAGAAACCGTTTTTCGCAGAAAACAATAGTAGACAATAGTGGTTATAGGTCCGTAACCTCTCCATGTCCAATAGAACATGTACCCACCATTCATAATATTCTTCCGATTAGTGGTCCTCCCTTGAACCAAAAGCTAGATGCCTAGTAGATAAATCTTTGAACTAATAGCATAAAACTTTATGGTAGGAATACAATAATACAATATCAGAATGCCTTCAAGTCTATTTTATAAGTTGTGTTATCGACCAGCTGGCGCTTGAGGCCCTTGGTGAACGGATCCGCCAGGTTCTCCTGACTCCGAACATCAATCACTGCAATAACACCTCTCTTGATAAGATCGTGTACTGCTCTGTGCTTCAACCGTACCGTTCTCTTCTTTTCGTTGAAGAGTTCATTTGATGCCACTGCTGCTGCCGCCTGGTTGTCACAGTATATCGGTATTGTCGGTATCTGAGCCCCAACCACCGAAAGATCATACATGAGCTCCCGAAGCCACTCTGCTTCATCTGCAGCAGTATCCAATGCAAAGAATTCAGATTCCATGGAGGAGCGAGATAACATAGTCTGCTTCTTCGACTTCCACGATATAGCAGCTCCGCCCATGGCGAATACGAATCCACCTGTGGAATACTCGCTCTCCATATCTGAACACCAGCTAGCATCACTGAAGCCTTCCACTACTGACGGATCTCCGCTGTAGAAAAGTGCATATATCTGAGTTTTCTTGATATATCTCATAACACGCTTCACAGCTTTTCAGTGCTCAACGCCTGGATTGCTAGTGAACCGACTCAGCATTCCCACTGCAAAAGCTATGTCAGGCCTTGTGGCAGTAGTAGAGTACATCAAGCTTCTGATGACGCTAGCGTACTCCAACTGCCTGACGCTTTCCCTCGAATTTGGCTCCAGCTTCTGATCACTCCGGTACGGTGTATCAATAAAAGGAAGATCTTGATACCCGTAGCGAGTGAGCATCTTCTCAATATAATGAGATTATGACAGCGCTATTCCAGTGCCTGTCCGGATGATCTTGAGCCCCAAGATTACGTCGGCATCCCCCAAGTCCTTCATACTGAACTTGGTCGAGAGAAATTTCTTTGTCTCTGTGACGCAGCTTAAATCCGTACCTAGGATTAGCATGTCGTCCACGTAAAGACATACGATTACTCCTCTTCCGTCAGCAAACTTCGTGTAGACACACTTGTCTGTTTCACTGACCCTGTAGCCATTTGACCTTATCACCTTGTCAAACTTCTCATGCCATATTTTGGGAGCTTGTTTCAAACCATACAGAGACTTCATCAACTTGCAGACTTTGTCTTCCAGACCTCTGACGACAAAACCTTCTGGTTGTTGCATGTAGATCTCTTCGGTCAGCTCACCATTAAGGAATGTCGTTTTCACATCCATCTGATGTATCACCAGCTTGTGTATTGCTGCTAGAGCAATTAACAATCTGATGGTTGTCATCCGAGCTACTGGAGCATAAGTGTCAAAGTAGTCGATCCCCTGCTTCTGAGCAAACCCCTTGGCCACTAGCCTGGCCTTAAACTTATCAATGGTTCCATCTGCTTTCATCTTCTTCTTGAAGATCCATTTGCATCCGATGGGTCTTGCTCCTTCTGGCAGGTCAACCAATACCCATGTGTTGTTGGAGGTGATTGAGTCAATCTCGTTGTCTATCGCCTCCTTCCAGAATACAGCATCTCTGGTCTTCATCGCCTCATCATAGGTAAGCGGATCTGTTTCCACATGATAGGTGACGAAGTCATCTCCGAAGTCTTTCGACCTCCTCGTTCGCTTAGTTGACGGCTCAGCGAGTTCTGGTTCAGCTGGTGTCTCCTTGACGACAGCTTCATCTTGGACTACTGGTTCATTAAAGACTTCTGTCTGCTTCGTACCCTCATCATTCTCCGAAAGATCCGCGAGAACAATATTCTTGTGTTTTGTAAACTTGTCTTCAAAGTATTCAGCATCGCAAGATTCGATGATATGGTTTGACTCGATATCAAGGAATCTCCGAGCATCACTCTTCTCGGCATAACCCAAGAAGATCGCCTTCGTAGTCCTTATCCCCAACTTCTGAATCTTCAGATCCAGGAGCTTCACATAAGCCAGACACCCCCACACTCGAATGACATTCAAGTTAGTTCTGACTTTGAACCAGAGTTCATGAGGAGTTATGTCGGAAGTTGCATATGGCACTCTGTTCAGAATGAACGTTGCCGTTAGTGCAGCTTCTCCCCAGTAACACTTTGGAAGACCCGCAGTCAACAGCATTGAGTTCATCATCTCTGTCAACGTTCTGTTCTTCCTTTCTGCTACTCTGTTGGATTAAGAAGAGTACGGAGCCATTGTCTCATTGATGATTCCATGTTCTTTGCAGAATGATAAGAATTCATGAGACCGATACTCCCCGTCTCGATCACTCCTTAACCTCTTGAGTTATTGTCCAGTTTGTCGCTCAGCCTCGGCTCTGAACTCCTTGAACTTCTCGAATGCTTCGTCTTTAGACTTGAGCAAGTAGACGAAAGCATACTTTGAGAAGTCATCGATGAAAGTAATGAAATACTTCATCCCGACCTTTGTAGAGAATTGTTTGAAGTCACAGATATCTGAGTGAACCAACTCCAGAAGATCTGTGCTTCGATGGACCCTGTAAAAGGGTTTCCTTGTGATCTTCGTCTGAGCACATACTTCGCATTTCTCTACCTTACCCCCACACTTGGAGATAAGTCCTAGACTAGACATTCTGTTAATCCTTTTATAATGAACATGTCCTAGCCTATTATGCCACAACTCAAGAGAATAATCAGAAAAAGTGATTGCATTTATATTATTATGCTGGGTTACAACAAGCAGAATCTTGTACATTCCTTCAGTTTGGAAAGCTTTCTCGAAGAATGTACCCTTCTTGGACATCACCAACTGGCCAGCATTGATGTCCATCCTCAAGCCTGCGTTGCAGAGCAGACTTCCAGAGATCAGGTTCTTAGCAATTACTGGAACATGCTTCACACCTTGAAGCGTCAGAGTGTTCCCCGATGTGAGTTTCAGCTCCACCGTCCCGATCCCCAGTACTTCAGCTTGTGCCTGGTTTGCCATTATGACCTTCTCTGAAGTTGGCTCATAAGAGACGAACCAGTCTTTGTCTGAACAGACATGGCAGGTCGCACCAGTGTCTATCCACCAGTCCAAGTCAGCCCCCACAGTTGCAACCTGTGCTATCATGTCAACTAGATTAGTAATCATAGAAACCTTACTAGGCTCACCTTGTTCTTTGGGCTTGGACTTGCATTCGGATTTGTAGTGGCCCTTCTTGCCACAATTGAAGCAAGTCACATGGGACTTGGACTTCTGCTGCTTGAAAGCAGGATCCTTCACTTTTAGATTCGTGAAGTCCTTCTTTTTGCGATGAGAAGCAGCCTGCTTCCCCTGGTACTCTCTGGTTTGAACCAGATTTGCCTTCGCCAGTTGTTTGGACAGAGTATCCATCTTCTGTTGAGAGCGCATCTCGTCCTCAACATGGATCTCTTGCAAGAAATCTTCCAAGCTAATTTCCATCTTCTTTCGATGCATCCTTGCATAGAAGTTGCTCCATTCTGTAGGAAGTTTCGCGACGATCCCTCCAACGACAAACTTGTCGACGAGGGGCATGTTCTCGTCTTCTAGTTTCTGACGCAACTTCAGAAACTCCTTCACTTGGGGCAGCATCGCCTTCTCGTCTTCGAAGGTCCACTTGTGATATTTTTCTACCATGAAGATCTTGGACCGGTTCTCGTCATCTTCATAGAGCTTTCCCAAGGAGTCCCATATCTCTTTGGCAGATGTCTTCTTGGAGTAGGACTCTGCCAGAGAGTCTTCCATGGAATTGAGTATCAGTAGTTTGCATATACTGTTTTCTCTCTTCCACTTCGCTTGCTTGATCGTAGCAGCGGCCACAGCCGCAGCAGATCCAGTGGTTGGAACGATCGGTTCTTCTTCTGACAGCACGTGATCAACATTCACGAGTTGAAGATTTAAAGTGACATTTCGTCTCCATATCTGGAAGTGTTCACCATAGAATTTCTCCAACTTGTTAAAGCCGGTATCGATGAGCGAAGCACGAGAATTATCCATGCATCTTCTCAATAAAGCTTTGAGATTGTTAGTACCGAGGCACAATTTTCGATGGAAAATTCTGAAACTGAAACAATTGTACACACAACGTTTCAAATGCAGCACCTTAAAGAAGATCTGCAACAGAGATCCTAGAGGATTCTGAATTACGAGGATCTAAAAAGATTCTACGTAATACACAAAAAATCTAAAGAGACTTTGTGCAAGCAACTATCGTCAGTAGAGCTTCTAAAAAGAAGTTACTGTAAAGGCAACAGCAGCGATGACAGGCGAGAATGAGATGCTGGGGTGAATGAACCACCGTTGCTCAAAGCTTTATTCGCCCCACACGAGCACGAACAGCTTCCAGGAACCAGCAAGTTCACGAAGAACTTCTGGAACGCTCGTAAGTCAATATTTGAGACTTGAACGGGCTTCCTGGACTTAACAGACTCCCTCAACTCTCTTCTTGGTGCCTATTTCAAAGGTGGCCAAGGGGCTCTATTTATAGAGTGGAGTTGAGACTTCACCTCTTCTCCTATCCGATGTGGGACTAAAATACCAATACTCAAAAATAGAGTTTGATATTTTAGATCATCCCACAATCAGCATAGAAGTGTGCCAGTCCACGCCTACCCCCCGAACACTCCCGTGCATGCACGAGACATCCTGGAGTCCGTGTCTGAGTCCGAGTCCGCACAACAAAAATTAACTTGCATCCTTGTTGGATTTAATCCTTTTTCCTTCTAGGAAAATACTTCCACATGGCATAAACTTGTGCCCCACTACACCTCATGTGCACACCTCAACACAAGCAATGCATTATATTGAGATACTCACCATTTGGTGTAGCCGATGTGGGACTATCTTTTCTAGTCCAAAGACAAAAACACCAACATATATAATTATTGTATATCTTAATTTGATTAGATCCCAACTTGAATGATATCTGGAAAAAAAAAATCAAAAATTCTTGAAGCACTCACGAGTTTCTATTTTTTTGAAACTCATTCATTACAAACCATCGTCTCATCTCTTGATTGAAAGTTACTAAAAAGTTAAGAGTTTAAATAGAAAAATTTGTCATTATATTGTAAGTTCCTATGTTGAGTTCCTATTTGAGTTTATGTAATTGAATCGTTCTCTCTTAGGTTATATTTGGTTTACGGAATTATGACTTTGGAAAAGAAAAGTCACTCATTTCATATGTTTAGATGCATAAAAAAAAAGGGAGGAAACTAAAATAATTTCCAAATGTAGAAAAAAAATAGGGGAGAAAATAGTTCCTTCCATTCACACAAGTATTCACTTTTCCGTACTAAGACCTCGTTTGGTTCACGAAAAGGAAAGGAAATCAATTACTTGTTCTTTCTCCTTTCTTGAAAAATTGTAATTTTTATCCATTTTTTTGTTGTTGTTTGGAGAGGACAATGAAATTAAAAGAAAAATTGAATTTCATGTAGTGGGAAAGTGAATCCTTGGTTGGATGGGGGAACCAATTTTCTCTTTATTTTTGAATCATTTTCCTTTTCTGACACTTTCCTTTGACATCCGAACATGAATGACTTTCTTTTTCCAACTCTATGATTCCGCCAAACAAACGAGGCCTAAGGATTTATTTCATCTCCTAATTTTTTTGGGCTTACCAAACGCCAAAAAAAGAAGAAGATAGAAATAGCAATTTCCTAAAAAAATATAACAAAAATTTGATTTTCTTTCCTTTCCATTATTCCGTGAACCAAACTAGGCCTTAAGGCCATCTCCAACACTTCCTAAAAAATTTCCTCAATTTGAGGATTTAAAAAGGAATATTTCTATATTATGCTATCCTCAAAATTTTACATCTTCAACCCATCGATCCTCAAATAATAAACAATCATTATTTATTTATACATAAATTTATTTCTTCACAGCTATTTAGTATAATCATATACATTTATGTTATATTATTAATATTATTTACAGATAAAATATTATATTATTTTAATATTATTTAATAATATTATATTATTTATATCCATACAACTATTTAATATAATTATATAAACTAATGTTATTTTATAATATTTATAGATAACATTATATTATTTTATATTATATTATATTATTGTTTGTGTTTTTTAAAATTTTGATGTACTTGTTTATGTTTGTATTTTAATTTGTGAAAGTTTGATGTTATTCTATTAATTTCCGCCAAATTATTTAAATATTATTTTATTAATTAAATGAATCTAATAAAAATTGCTACAAATATATTCAATATTAAATTCTATTTGAAGATGTCAACACTAATATTTTAATCGTATAATTATTATATTTTTTATAATTATAAATTAGAAAATATGGTAAGTTAATTAAGTTTAATGTTTAACATATGTACGATATATTAGTAATTAACTACAACTTAGAAGGCAAAATGGTCATGAATAATAGATTCTAAAATTTGAGAATTTTCTATCTTTCCTCAAATTTGAAGGTCCATCCTCCTTTTCTCAAAAAAATTGATAAAATTTCTTCAATTTAAAACTTGATTGGAGATAAAATTTGAGGATTCCCTCCATTTGAATTTTGAAGACTACGATTGGAGAGGGTCTAAGGACTCTTGTTGAGTAAATTAAGATGGCTTTCCAATTATTTAATCTTATTAAATTTGACAAGTTGGATGGAGTTGGAGTGAGACTTGGGAGACTAAACTTGTTTTATAACCAATTTACATAATTTTTATTTGCATGCAAAGCCACCCCCTTGACCAGCCTAACCCTAAACAAATGCACTCGGTTGGTGAGATGCAAATGTGCAGCTCCATCCGCAGCAACAAACAACAAAACTTAAAACAAATAAAAATTAAAAATTAAAACTCTACCAAAAAAAATATATTTAATAAAGTATTGTTTCATATTATTATTGCATGCAGATGCGACAAGACTCGTACCTTTGACTCCGTGACAACGACATCCAGATCCCATCAAATCGTGACCGTCCATTCCCTCCCCCGGCTCATAGAGATGGCACCAAGTTGACGAAAATGCCCCTGCCGCACTGAAAGCACACTTTCCGCAATTATCCCTCAAAACCATGGGCAATTTCGGACCATAATCGTTGACTTGTTTCTTCATCCCCGCCACGTCAGCAAATAGCTGCCACGTATTGATATTAATTGATTATATATATATATATATGATATTAATTGATTATATATATATATATATATATGTAATAAATAAGCGAAGCTAGAGAGAGAGAGAGAGAGAGAGAGAGAGGTGATTTCAAATGTGATGGGGAGCGGCGCGTCCCGTCACCTACTCGGCTGCCTCCCGTGCTCCGCCGCCGCCTCTGTCGGCGGAGCCGACGATGGAGCTGGCGAAGACCACGGACTCGGGCCTCTCGATGAAACCCTAGGCCACTCCTTCTGCTACGTCACCGCCGGGTCCACTGCCGCCTCCGCCGCCGACGTATCCGACTCCGACTCCGCCTTCCGGCTGATCTCCGGTGCCTCCGTCTCCGCCAACTCCTCCGCCCCCGTCCCGATCTACGACTCCCTCACCTCCACCTCCGCCGCTGCCAGATCCCACTTCCGCAGCTCCTCCTCCTTCTCCGCCATCCCCCTCCAGCTCGCCGGCGGCGGAGCCGGAGCCGCCTCCGGAGTCGCCGCGTCCGGCCCCCTCGACCGCGGCTTCTTCCTCTCGGGCCCCCTCGAGCGCGGGAGCTCCGGCCCCCTCGACTCCTTCTCCGGACCTCTAGTAAAGAAGTCGAGAAAGAGGGGCATTTCCGGAAGGATAAAGAGGGCCTCACTCCTCCCGAGGAGCTTCTCGGAGAAGAACCGCCCCTGGGTGGTCCCGCTCCGAAGCTTCCCTAGGAAGAAATGCGAGAGCAATGGGGAGGATGATGATGACGTGGCAGGCGGCAGCTGCGGAAACGTCCAGTGGGCCCACGGGAAGGCCGGGGAGGACCGAGTGCATGTAGTGGTTTCCGAGGAGCATCGCTGGCTCTTCGTCGGCATCTACGACGGGTTCAACGGCCCGGAGGCGCCCGAGTTTCTCGTCGACAATCTCTACAAGTCGGTGTTCGCCGAGCTCAAAGGTTTGTTCTGGGAGGAGGAAGAAGACGATAACGACGGCGAGGGAGGAGTTGGCCAAGAAGTGGCATTTAGGAAATTATGGGAGTTTTTAGCCGACGGGGACGAGGACGGTGGGTTGGAGTTCACCGGCTCGGGCCGGTTCGGGCACTCATTGTCCAAACTAAGGAGCGGGTTCGGGAGTTGGAGGAAGGACGAGAGACCGAAATCGAAGCCGCTTCAGGAAGACGGGGGCAAGGCAAGGATGAGGAGGATGAGGAGGAAGGTGGGGGCGGTGTCTGATCACGAATCGGTGCTCAGGGCTCTCGAGAGGGCACTGGGGGTCGCGGAGAACGCGTATCTGGAGATGACTGATCGGGTGATCGATTGCAATCCGGAGCTGGCACTGATGGGCTCGTGCCTTCTGGTGGTGCTGATGAGGGATGAGGATGTCTATGTTATGAATTTGGGTGATAGCCGAGCAATCGTGGCTCAGTATAGGGAGAAGAGAGCGACCGGGGAAAATAAGCTTGGTGGTGATAGTGACAAGGAGATAGATAGAATAGGGGAGAAGGTAGATAGAGTAGAGATACTGGTGCCGGGGAGAGAAGCTATGCAATTGGGGACATTGCAGCTGTCGACTGATCATAGTACTAGCATTCCAGAAGTAAGATTTTGTTAAGAATAAACTTACAAGTTCATAACTTTTTTACATGCATTATGTTGAAGTTTGTGGAGTAATTCTAGTTATTGATGTTTGAGCATTGTTTGCGGGATTGTCTGTGAATGCAAAGCTTATGTATGAGCCGCATGAGCAATATTTGCTCATCATCATTTAGCTGTTGCATGTATTTTTGTTGTTGCTGGTCATGTGTATAGAACTAAGTTGGTAATTGGGCTCAATATCGAAGAGTTTTTAGGAGTAGATATATTGTGGTGTTTTTTTTGTGTGTGTGTGTGTGTGTGGGGGGGGGGGGGGGGGGGGGGGGGGGGGGGGGGGTCGATTAAGACAGGCATAGGGTTTTCATGACAATAGTCAATAATTCTATTTGTTTTCAGTTATGTCTTAACCCCTACCCGCATTAGGGTTTTTTATTTCGTTAGTAGCCCAATCCATGTAATCCTTACCTTCTTATGTATCGATAGCAGAAGACTACACTCAACCTACGCTGTGTTTGTTTTCTAGCTGAAATGCTTTGGCGTGCGCCCCTGTTACTAGTATGAGGTTGTTCATTACTGACGAATTTTCTCTTTGTAGGAAGTTCTCAGAATAAGGGAAGAACACCCTGATGATGATCAGTGCGTTACTAATGGCAGAGTGAAGGGCCGTCTCAAAGTTACTCGTGCATTTGGGGCTGGATATCTTAAACATGTATGCTTCTGTCGCAAGATTGTCTTTTGTAGTGTCCCTGTTCAGGATCTATTTCCTATATGAAATTCATTTAGCCATAAAATATTCAATGTGTTTATTATTTGCAAAAACTAAATGGAAAATTTGTCCCTTCTCTCAAAAGGAAAAATAAGAGTAAGTAATTTCAAACGACGAAGTGTCATTCATGCATGGCACTAAAGGATAGTTATCCAGTGCTAAATTCATGCCACTTGCACCTTTGTTGCCACCTCCAAATCAGTGGAGTTGACTAGTCTACTATTGTTATGGGTTGTGACCATTAGGTCATTTTAAATATATCCTGACCATCTGCTAGAAACATATTTTCATGTTGCCTTTCAGCCCCTTTCACTGATCGGTTGCACTGCCATGTCTTTGCCTGCAGCCTAGGTGGAATGATACATTACTAGAAATGTTCCGAAGCGAATACATCGGAAGCAAGCCATATATATCATGTATACCTTCTCTCTGTCACCATAGATTGGGTACAAATGACCAATTTTTAGTCCTCTCGTCAGATGGCTTGTATCAGTATCTGAATAACGACGAGGTGGTTTTACATGTTGAAAGTTTCATGGAAAGGTTTCCAGATGGGGACCCTGCACAAAGTTTAATAGAGGAGCTCCTCTTCCGTGCAGCCAAAGAAGCTGGTAAGGACTAATTTTCTGGAATTGTCACTTGTTTACATAGGATACTACTATATCATGAAATACATGCACATAGAGTGACATGAGTAATCAATTTTATCCAGTCTGTTTGTACTAAGGATTATGTATCCTGTTTGCCAGTAGTCTATTTTCAGATATCTACCGTGAAAACTGAAACTGTGTCCACAATTTGCTTCAAAACTTATATTGGTATCATTTGAATGTAGATCCAAAACCCTCACTTAAAATCTAGGTACTGAACTAGCAATAAAGTGTACTAAAACAAGGGTTTTAAGTATCGGCTGAAACAGAGAGAAAACAGGCCAATTCAAACCGCCAAAACTCCTGAGACTGCCAAAACCGATACCCATAGGAAGGGTCCAAAACCGAGTTTTGGAACCTTGGCTAGAACAAGCTGTTCATAAACATTGTTAAAAGCAACATACCCAATATTTTTCGGCTTTATTGTTACTTATTTTTGTTTTTAACATGATAACTATGCAGTTACTCTCTCCATGTAGGACACTTCTTTTTCTGTAAGTGGTTGATTTTTTATTATCCTTCTAAACATATTATCCTTATTTTTTCCTTTCAAAATTGTTTATTATTTCCTAATTTGAAGAAAGTTCTTGAGAAGTTTTAATTGTTTGGCCAAGTTGGTCAATGGCAACTTAGGATCCACGAATTTTACTTTTGTTGTGGTTTGAACTCAAATACTGGTTTGTTGAGGTTTGAACTCAAATACTGGAAATAGAAAATATGTAGACATCTATGATACAGTTTTAAAATTTGTTGGAAGGTATCTGAAGATCTTTAACTTTTTTGCATTTGGGTATTATCAAGCCATCCATGTCACGCTAAGAGGAGTAACCACCTGTTTATGATGCATTTCAAATTTTTTATCAGATGAATCTAGAAGAATGTTATCCTACTTGATTACATGACTGTGACTAGACTATTAATTGCTGCTCAAAAGGAAGCAAAGGCTTATCTTGCTTTTATTCTGTGGAGCATATCATCTTGACAACGGATATCATAGTTCATCAGAAGTTGAAATTGCACGGTCATCCCTGTTCAAGTACAAAATCAATGAGTCGTCTCTTCTTGTGTTTGCACTTACAAAATTCTAATTAGACATTACAATCCTTCTCCAGCACAGCTAAGATGGAAATGCAAAAAGGATACACAAATGAACAACAGTTATGACTATATGTTTGATGATTTGGTCAACTCTGTCTCTAGGTCAGTTACAATAATAGTGCATGAGTAAGTTATCATCAAGCAAGAAGAAGCAAATTTAGTGCAGCTCGATCTGTGTTATCTGAAATAGAGTAAAAAGCAAAGGTGCAAACTGCAAAGATAACTACAATCAGACAGAAATTTAGATGCATCTTGAGATGTCTGTGTTCGATAATACAAGTGAATTATGCCTAAAAATCAAATCGAGAAAGAAGGCTTTTTAGCTGTTCTTGCGACGTCTGTGTTCGAAAATACAAGTCATGTCAAGAAAATCCGAGATGGGTTTTTAGTAGTTTTAAAATGTGCAAGAGTGATTGATGAATGTTCATCAGGGCTATAAGTGTGAAGTAAAGGGAGAATAAGAAGATTTTATGAAGGAATGCAGTGATCAAATGTGTAGTCATTAGCAGTGTAAATGGAGCAGATACAAAGAAAATATAGACATTACCATACTTGTATTTGTTTTCTTCTAGCGGATGTGAATATAGATTCTGATATCATTGATACTTGAAGCCCGAATGCAAGTTCTTTTTAACATTATTATGCCCTAAGCATGGATACCCCAAAATTGGAGTAGCACGGTATCTCTGTCAAATATGTTGTGTTACTCCAAATGGACACTAAAAATATGCTAGGAAATGTCAAAAATCAGTGTTGTCCATGTCATTGTGTCTGTATCATGTTGCATATTTGTATCTGTTTAGTATTGTTCATGCCTCTTGTTCATTCATATGAGTGAATCTTTAGATTATGCAATGCTGTTGCACGTCTATCAGCCCATGAGCACCAAAAGGCTTCTTTTATTTATTTTCATCAAATGATCAAAATGCTTTAAAGTTTCTATACAACATAGATTTGAAGTTGGCTTTATCTTGTCCTCAGCCTACTACACTCTTAGCTTCTTAGATTGATTTACACGCACAACCCTTCCTCCAGAATATGGAGTGGGTGTTTGTCGAAGCAAGATATATTAGGGCTTTTAGATTCAGGTGTGCCTCCATATTCTATTATGATTCAATATCTAACATCTTGCAAATGCCCCACATGGATAGTGCACAAATACAAGTTTCTAGCCTATGAATTGTGGATTAGATTACAGACACACAAGACAACAAATCTGTAAATAAATTCTATAAACGCATCTTAGATAAAACAAGTCTTTATCCCAAATTTTTGGGTTTGGCTAAATAAACCACATCTAGATGGGTAGAAAATTTATGCATAAATCTCAACAATTATCATAATACACATTGGAAGGAACCAACTGATACTCGAAAATAATCTCATGCCAAAACGAATTAAAAAACAACATGCATGTCAAACACATCTTGAACAATGCCTCTATAAATGTTAGATACTCACTTTTAGGTCTTTTAAACGGCAGACATGGATTTTGAATATCTCCCATGTGCCCAAAGGTGTCTGAGACCAGACACAGGTAAGGCATCTTTACAAATGTCTTCCTAGTTGCTAACCAAAATTCTTTTAACAAGTTGGGCTAACAGTCAGTGAAAAGTTATTGATGTGAATCGACCAGATCGATTCACAAATAATTTATAGAAAAATAGAAATAGAAGGAAAAGAACGATCTTTATTAGAGAAAAGAACAAACTTCCAACTTTGATGGACGGACAAAGTCTAAATCCCTCTGAATGACGCTTGAGAGTTTCTTCTCAATACAAGCATGAGCAATAAAAGACGGCTAGACCTAATATATATAGAAAAAGCAAAGAGGAGGGTTATTTGTGGTGAAAGACCAAAATAACCCTCCATGACTAAAATTAAATAAAATAAAACCCTCAATGACTAAAATTAAATAAAATAAATAAAATGCCTAAACGGCTCCTCCGCATCTCCTGCGACGTGCGTACGTGATGACCCTCCACCACCCGAGGAAGGTGCGGCGCCAGGTGCGCTCGCATCAATACCCCCCTAAAAGGGCCATCTTGTCCTCAAGGTGGAAATCCGGAAACTGTGTCTGGAATCTCGCATAGTCTTCCCAAGTCGCGTCGCAGTCTGGTAGTCCCATCCAGTGAATCAGAACCTCGTCTGTCCTGGTCCCTGCCGATCTGCCCGTACCTCCAAAGGCTCCAACTGCACCTCCATATCCTCCGTGAGTGTAGGAGGAAGAGTAGGTGACACCGCATGATCCCCGACCGCCTTCCTCAGCTGAGATACGTGGAAAACGGGGTGAATCGCCGAAGTGATCGGTAGCCTCAACCTATATGCCACCTGTCCAATCATGGCCTCCACCTGATATGGACAAAAGTAACGAGCCGCCAGCTTCTCGTTCTGCCTCCTCGCCATCGACCTCTGCCTGTAGGGACGTAGCTTGAGATAAACCATATCTCCCACCTGGAAGCTTACGTCCCGTCTATGCCTGTCCGCCTGAGCCCGCATCACCTGCTGTGCTCGCAACAAATGCTTCCTCAACTCCTCTAATATCCCATCCCTCGCCTCTATGTACTCCTCCACCTGTCCTACTGGTGTCTGAGTGTCTCCAAATCAGACTAAAGGAGGAGGATCTCGTCCGTACAACACCCTGAAAGGGGTCGTTTCCGCCCTCGAGTGGTACGAAGTGTTGTACCAGTACTCTGCCCATGCCAACCATCTGTGCCACTGCCGGGGGGAATCAGAGGCGAAGCACCGCAAATAAGTCTCCACGCTGCGGTTGACCTCTGTCTGGCCGTCCGTCTGGGAATGGTAAGCGGTACTCCTCTTCAGGACCGTGCCCTGTACCCTAAACAGCTCCCTCCAAAAGAGACTCATGAATACCTTGTCCCGGTCGGAGACAATGGAAGCTGGTACCCCATGTAGCCGTATAACCTCCCTCAGGAAAGCCGTCGCTACTGTAACAGCTGTGTAAGGATGCTTCAAAGGAATGAAGTGAGCATACTTACTCAGCCTGTCCACCACCACCATGATCACCGTGTACCCCTCTGAACGTGGTAGCCCGTCGATGAAGTCCATGGTGATGTCCTCCCAAACTCTCTCTGGTAGAGTCAGCGGCTGCAATAATCCTGCTGGTGCCATAGCCATGTACTTGTGACGTTGGCAGACGTCACACGCGACGACCAGTCGTGCGATGCATCTCTGCATCTCTGGCCAAAACACCTCTTTGGCCATCCTCTGATAGGTCTGCTGAACTCCCGAGTGTCCTCCCGTCGCGGAGCTATGGAACTCCTGGAACAATACTGGAATGAATGTCGAAGTCCTCGGTAGCACCATCCTCCCCTGATAGAGCAGTCGGCGACCCTCCACAGTATAGCCCGCTGGACCGTCATTGCTGCTCTCTATCTGCTGCCGTATGTGCTGCAACCCGGTGTCATGCTCAGCCTCCTGCAACATCGGCTCCCAGTCCCGCCATATAGGTCGTGACAGCGCCCTCAAGTCCACCACCTCCTCCCGTCGCGACAAGGCATCAGCAGCCTTGTTCTCTAGCCCCGGCCGGTACTCGATCGTGAACCGGTATCCTACCAACTTGGAAAACCAATACTGGTGCTCCTCTGTAACGAGATGCTGCTCGAGGAGGTCGGTCCTGACCACAAACTCCCGCCCCAACAGATAGGGCCTCCACTTCAGTACTGCCAGTACGATGGCCATCAGCTCCCTCTCATAGACCGACTTTAGCCGGGCTCTAGCAGAAAGCACCTGACTAAAGTAGGCTATGGGCTTCCCCTCCTGCATGAGTATCGCCCCGAGGCCATACCCTGACGCGTCCGTCTCTACCACGAACGTCTTGCTGAAATCGGGTAAGGCCAGCACCGGTGCCGTCGTCATAGCCACCTTCAAGGCCTCAAAGGCCTTGGTGGCTTCCTCCCCCCAGTGGAACCCTTCCTTCTTTAGCTGCTCCGTGAGGGCCCATGCGATAGTGCCGTATCCCTTGACGAACTTCCTGTAGTAGCCCGTCAACCCCAAGAAGCCTCGCAGTGCTCGTAGTGTAGTGGGCACCGGCCAATCCAGCATAGCCGCTATCTTCGTCCTGTCCGCCGACACCCCCTCAGCTGACACCACGTGCCCCAGATACTCCACCTGCGCAAAACCGAAACTGCACTTCTTTCGATTGGCGTATAGCTGATGCGCCATCAGCTCCCTAAACACCACCTCCAAGTGGTCCATGTGCTCCCCCATGCTCCTGCTGTAGACGAGGATGTCGTCGAAAAAGACCAGGATGAACCTCCGAAGGTAAGGTTGGAATACCTTGTTCATCAAGCCCTGGAAGGTCGACGGAGCGTTGGTCAGGCCAAAAGGCATGACCAAAAACTCGTAGTGTCCTTCGTGGGTCCGGAAGGCAGTCTTTGGCACGTCCTCTGGCCGCATCCGGATTTGGTGGTACCCCGCCCTGAGGTCGATCTTCGAAAAGACCGCCGCCCCATGCAGCTCGTCTAGCAGCTCGTCGATCACCGGAATAGGAAACTTGTCAGCGACCGTCTCCTTGTTCAGCGCCCGGTAATCGACGCAGAATCTCCAACTCCCGTCCTTCTTCTTCTTCACCAAAAGCACCGGTGACGAAAAAGGACTCACACTTGGCTGAATCACCCCAGCCTGCAGCATCTCCCGCACCATCCGCTCTATCTTGTCCTTCTGCAGATGCGGATACCTGTAGGGACGCACGCTCACCGGTGCTCCCTCTCCACGTAGTACTATCGCGTGCTCGTGCCCTCTGATCGGAGGTAGCCCTTGTGGGCTCTGGAATACCTCAGAGTACTGCTCCAACACCGCCTTCACCTCTACAGGGGTCTCTTCCTGTGTCTCACCCTCAACCGAAAATCCCTGGAACTCTACTAGGTACCCCTCTCCTCCCGTCCGCAACGCTCGCGTAATGGCCTTGAGGGCCACTACCGAGAAACAGAGAGTCGGGCCCCCCTCAGCACCACCGTCTCGCCTCCCTCTAGGAACTCCATCCGTAGAAGCTTCCAGTTCACCTTCATCTCCCCGAGCTTCTTCAGCCACTGGACCCCCAATATGATGTCGACGTTGCCCAGCTCCAATGGTAAGAAGTCCTCCGCCAGCTGATATCCCTGCAGTGAGAGAGACACCCCCTTGCATAGGCCCTTGCTCTCCTCCATCTTTCCGGTGCCCAGCAACACCGTGAACTTCTCCGCCGTACTCAACTCTAGGCCAAGCCGCTCGACCAGTCTCTGAGAGATGAAGTTGTGGGTTGCCCCACTGTCGATCAGCACCGTCACCGTCTGCTCTCCCAACGTTCCCGCCAACTTCATGGTGTGGTTCGGAGTGAACCCTACCACGGAGTTGAGGGTCACCTCCGCAACATCCATGCGCACATGATCCTGCTCCTCCCCAGCATCTGCTGCTATAGCGGCCTCTTTCTCCGTCGGATTCTCCTCCTCGTCGGGCAAGATCACGATCTGCAGCAACTTGCTCGCACATCGATGACCGGGAGTGAACCTCTCGTCGCATCTGAAGCACAAGCCCGCTGCTCTTCTCGCCTTCATGTCAGCATCCGACAGGCGCCTCCCCGGTACTATGGAGTCCCCTGTCCCGCCTGCGGGTCTAGGTGGTACTGGTGCCTGAGCCCCCGCTGCTGGTCGTAGAAGTACTGGGCCCGTCTGACTGCGCTGTCCCGATGCTCTCCAAGCGCCCTTAAGACGTCTCTCCTCTGTCAATTTCTCCTCTGCCTTATGAGCCAGGCGGAGCAGATCCTTTAAGCACTGCGGACTCTGCAACCGGAGCTCCGCTCGTATGGAGGGCTTCAAGCCCTTCATAAACATCCCGATCTGTAGCTCATCCGACACCCCTCTGACACGTCCGGATAACAATTCGAATCTCGCTACGAAGTCCCGAACCGTTCCCTCCTGTCGCAGAGAAGACCACTGTTCGTAGAAGTCTCCCCCGGCCGTCTCCTGGAATCGGTCCAAAAGGTATGCAGTCAACTCCTCCCAGCTGCGGAATGGGGTCCTCGCCGACCTCTACCGGTACCACGCCAGGGCCTGGCCCTCGAAGTAGATCCCGATGCATCTGAGTACCTCCACCTCAGTCAACTCCATGACCTCGAAGTAGCGCTCCGCACGAAAGATCCAATCGTCCGGATCCGCACCCTCAAACGTAGGTAGCTTCAGCTTCTTAAGCCGGCGGTCAGCGCTAAGGTCTCCCTGCTGTATGTCATCTCTGGCTCGATCTCCTCCCCACCGGCCTGTGTCTCGCCGGTGGGCTACGTACGGAACTCCGTCACCTCCTCCATACTGCTACTGGAAGTGAGCGGGAGCTGCCGTTCTCCTACAGAAATTGCTGCCTTCGAAAGCGCCTCCCACGGTCCCTGCCCCTCCTGGGGGCTCTGTCCCCCCTGTCCGACCCCTGTGGAGGGTTTGCTGCCATAGGGCACCCCCCGGAAGGGGTGCTGTGCCGCTGGGCTCCCCCCACTCGTCGGCGGCCGGTCCTAGGACACTTCCCGCAGGAGGCGGGGGCCTGCTGTGGCCCGGGTAATCGGCGGCGACCGGCCAGCGGCCCTGGCGGTCGGCAGCGACCGGCCAGCGGTCCTGGCAGTCGGCCGTGACCGGCCAGCGGCCCTGGCGGTCGGCGGCGATCGGCCAGCGACCCTGGCTCGCGTCCGCGGTCGGCCAGCGGCCTCCTCCCGCCGGCGCCGACCCGCCTGGGCTTCGGGTGGCGTCGGCCATGACCGGCCAGCGGCCCTGGCGGTCAGCGGCGACCGGCCAGCGGCCCTGGCTCGCGTCCGCGGCTGGCCAGCGGCCTCCTCCCGCCGGCGCCGGCCCGCCTGGATCCTGGTGATCGACGGCGGTCGTGATGCTGGGATCCTCGGTTTCGCCGAGGTTTGTCGGAGCAAACCCTAGGCGGCTGCCTAGGGTTTGGGCTGCTGCCGCCTCCGGTTGGCTCGTCGATTCGGCGTCGGTCATCTTCTTGGAGATGTCTTGCAGTATTGTCATCGTTGCCGGAATCGTTGTCATCTCCTTCCGCATGCTCCGTACCTCGGTTTGAAGTTCCTCCTGCGTGGACGCTTGATCTTTGATTGCCGCCTTCAAACCCTCGATCTCGAGATTGAGATCCTCACGAAGACCTTGGATCTTCTCCTCGATCGTGTTCCTCGTCCCGTGCGCCATGGATTCGTAGAGAGCTCTGATACCAATTGATGTGAATCGACCAGATCGATTCACAAATAATTTATAGAAAAATAGAAATAGAAGGAAAAGAACGATCTTTATTAGAGAAAAGAACAAACTCCCAACTTTGATGGACGGACAAAGTCTAAATCCCTCTGAATGACGCTTGAGAGTTTCTTCTCAATACAAGCATGAGCAATAAAAGACGGCTAGACCTAATATATATAGAAAAAGCAAAGAGGAGGGTTATTTGTGGTGAAAGACCAAAATAACCCTCCACGACTAAAATTAAATAAAATAAAACCCTCCATGACTAAAATTAAATAAAATAAATAAAATGCCTAAACGGCTCCTCCGCGTCTCCTGCGACGTGCGTACGTGATGACGCCTCCACCACCCGAGGAAGGTGCGGCGCCAGGTGCGCTCGCATCAGTTTTCCTCCTGGTTCTCCTCTGTCTTCCTGGTATAGATACCCAGGATCACCGATACTAGCCTTGGTATACCTGTCTTCAAAGCGGATACCAAGGACAATGTAAAGAGAGGAGAGTAAGTAAGAATGTAGTAAGTAAGAATGCCATATTCTTTGGTAAGCGAGTATGCATACTGAAATCCTCCACAAAGTCAGGGGAAAGAAGGGTTTATGTGAAAAGAAAGGGCGAGTTTGGATGGATTCCTCCTCCGAACCAACATTTTTATTTAATTTTTGCTGTGTTGATGTTCTTATGTTATTCCAAACCGGAATCTGCTGACTCCAATCACTTTTGACTATAGAAACCAAGTTCAAAGCCTGTAGGTCCGGCTACACCATACCTGCTAAGGCAAGGCAATACATTGAAAAGATAGGATAAGAAATACGTGTATTTATGGGAAGTTAGGTGGTGCCACAGTAAGGAGGAGTGATAAAATGGTAGTTAAAGGAGCCACTACTAAATGAACATGGATTGATGTTTTAAAAAGGATACATGGTTTTTGTTAGTGTTACATAGGATATGGCCCATTAAAAGAACTGATGGAAGAAATGATTCGAATAGCCGACCGCAAAAATTTGGAATAAAGACTTTGTTGCTGTTGTTGTACACCATTCTCTGCAAAGATATAAATGGTTGATCGTTCATCAAAAATCCTAAAGGAACTCATGAGTTCTTAATTTTTTAAACTCGGCCATGAAAAGCTGTTGGATTGCATGCATCTCATCTTTTGATTATTTTAACAGGCCTAAAAAAAGTCAAGGGCCTAAATAGAAAAAATTGTACACGTGTCATAACGTGATTGTAAGTTCTTATTGTGAGTTCCTATTTGAGTTTCTGTAGTCGAACTGATTGTTCATATGAAACCTAGGATCTTTAAAACCTTAATGATACTAATTATCATGAAGCTGTTGCAGTTTTGAACACTTTCTTTGCTGCTGACACATGTCATGATTGTGACTGTTGCTTTTTCTGTCCCATATCTTGTTTGAAATTTCTCCACGTCACTTTCTACTGAATGACTTTTAATCAATAGGAAAACCATCGTTTTTTTATCCACTGATTTTATATCAAATGATTTCACTCCTTGAGGGCCTCCCTGGATATCTCATTATACACTGTTGATTACCAATCTCAGAATTTTTAACCTTCTTTTTGTCTTTCTTGGTTCAAATTGCTAATACGAGATTCTTCTTCCATATTCTCGTTCTTCCAGTCCTGATCTTCTTTACTTTTATGTCACATTGATTTGCAACAAGTTGGTCCTAGTCTTCTTTACCACTTGACATAGATCTCCTTCGCCACTTTCTGAATTCATTAGTCTTTAGAAATTTGTCTGAAGTGCACGACTCTATTCTCTATTCTATATGAGAGGAACCGTTGCAAGATTTTGTTTCTTAAAACATCACCCAGTGCAAGGTGCACTACAAGGATCATTGTTTCAGTGGGAATTCCACTAATAGGCACTTTTTGTGAAGTTCTAGATGACATTGAATACAATATTTAAAGGCATTAAAAGACATCCAATTAGAAGCAAAACTCTCATGATTCAGAGTAGAAATGTGTCAGAAAGTTGTATAAGCAAAAGGCCGTATTAGAGTGGAAGTCCATAAGTATGCAATGATATACCTATGCCTGCTAGAATGTTTGGATTGAAACCAATATTATCATAGTTCCTCCCGTCCTCAAATCTCTATCAGCAAATCAGCAATTTGTTCGATGTACTCCATGTTTATATTCCTACCGTTATTCTGTGTGCTAATGGTTGTGGTTCACTTGCAGGAATGGATTTCTCTCAACTGTTGGACATACCACAAGGAGATCGAAGAAAGTACCATGATGATGTAACAGTTATGGTCATATCGCTGGAAGGAAGAATATGGAAATCATCAGGAAAATATGTGTGAAAGTGCCTCAGATTTAGTGAGCTGTTTATAAGCAAGGGAATAGAAGTGCCATCAGCCTATTGCTGATTCGCCTTCTCTTAGGTTAAAAGGGCAAGTTTTCGGAGAAACTCCCTCTTTAATGCCCATTCAAGTCGATGCTTCCGACGATCAAGATCTTATACTGCATTGTTCGTGTTGCTGAAGCTTTTTAGCTTTGTGCTTGCGTTGCCAAAATGGAGAATTGAGGATTGGTTTGGGTGTGGAGGGGTATAATATCAAATCTTTCAGGAAGAGCACATTGGTCCTTTTTTTTATTTATTGTTATTTCTCTCTGATATTTGGTTCCTGGTGTAACGGAAAGGAGGGGTGCCAAATGTACGTGAGAAGGAAATTCTCCAGGTCCTCCGTCCTCCGTAGTCTCACTTTTTCTACAGTAGATGTGTTCTCTGTTGTAACTGTACCATTGCAACAATCATATAATTTTATTTTGTCTTCTTTATACCAAATCAGTTCTCTAACGAGTTGTGATGTAGCAAACTAGTGAATGACTATATTTCTGAAGGAGACATGAAGCATCGACACTTATATTCCTTCAAAGAGCAATGTAGTTCCAAGTTAGATTTTTATTATTATTTATCTTTATGAGGGTACAATAGTAATTATGGATGTGTTGTATATTAATATAATAAACATGAGGCTTATATTCCTCCAAAGAGCAATGTAGTTCCAAGTTAGATTATTATTGTTATTTATCTTATGATGGTACAATAGTAATTATGGATGTGTTGTATATTAATATAAATACACATGAGATGCAACCTAGGATTTTAGGCCCTTGTAATATCATTTCTCATATTCTCTCTTCTACTTTTCTCTTCTCTCCAAACTTCACTTGGTATCATAACATCTTTTGAAGGTACTGTACATCTCATCAACGGCTTGGCCGATCGAACTGTTTTTATCTACTTTTCAACTTTTCTATTAATTTTCGGCTGTTTTCGTCTACTTTTCATGAATAGCCATTCGTCGTTCTTTGTTCATGGTTGTTTGTGGTTCGTTTATGAGATCTAAGGTTCGTTGTCGTGGTTCGTTTATGAGATCTAAAATTTTCACAGATATCCCTTGGTTGTTCGTCGTCAGTTGTGGTTCGTTGTGTGATCTAGAGTTCCAGAGATCTCGTCTTTCTATTGCACCTACAAGTATGGTGGGATCGAATCTTCTAGCAAGGTTAATAGTGCTGGCGGTGGTAGTGGAGGTGGTTCTCTTTTTATTGTTATTCATAATGATGAATTAGGAAAATCGATTACAATGGTGAAACTCAATGGGGGAACTATATTGCATGGTCCAAGTCTATCAAAGTAGTGTGGAGGGTGAATAAAAAGTTGAAGTTTTGACGGAAGAAACCCCATCTGAACGTCTGTTGTCACGCCTCGATTCGCTAAATCGTTCGTCCTCGCATCGATTTTTGCTGAATCGATCGTCCTCGCTGGGGCATGATGCCGTACAAGTCTAAATTGTACTTATACAAGACAAGAATGTGCATTTGTTAATTCTTTTGAAACAACATGTTGAAATTAAACAATCGCAGAGACTTAAAGACACAATATAGGAAGAAAATAGCTTTTCATTGATAACTTGTAATGGAATACAAGATCGTTGTTTGCCATTACAAAATATTAGAAGAGATTTTAATAAATAACAAACAAAACATAGTACAATCTTGGATCCTTAGTAGGATCTTTTGAGTACACTTTTGTTTTTCTGGGAAAGGCGATGGAGAGTTGATTCTTTACTCTGTTGATGATCTGATGACGATCAGGATGTGAATGCAAGTCTTCGACTGGATGACGATTCGGCTCTCCTGAGGTAAGGTCTGATTCTCTGAATAATCCGGGGGAGAAAATAGTGAATGAAGGAATGATCCTTCTATTTATAGGCAGTGGAATGATCCACTCATGCACGCATCAAAAATTGGCACGTAGGAATGCTACGCGCATGACTTTGTTGGGCGCAGGGGCGCTGCACCCGAAAAGCTTGAACGGAATCTGGTGTAACTGCGCTGTTGGGCTACGGATAAGCTAACACGTGGCAGTTTTTGAGATTCGTTTATTGCTGAGATCTTGGGTGGTTGGCACCCGTTCATGAGCAGAACTGGGTTAATGACACGTGGCACATGCACATTGCTCAAAAATCTCGATCTGTTCGAGAGATCATAGATTTGATGCGCCTGGGAGATCTGGCGCATGAGGAGACTTGGCATATGACTTCTGGGGAAATATCAAGTCTGGATGCATGACTTTAGAGGCGCATGCGAAGTTCGAGCGCATGGCTCTAGAGGCGCATGCAAAGTTTGGGTCAGCCACGTGGCGGAGTACAGCTGTAACCGACATAATAAGTAATGATGACGTCTCTTAGTTTTCTGTAAAAATTGTCGACTGTTCACTTTTCGGGACGCGTGCTACTGACTTCTGTCACTTAGCATTAAATGCTTTGATGGGTGAAGAGCTTTATGTGGGCTCATTGTAGGGCGCATGCACTACGGAGCGCATCAGCTGTGGAGCACATCTAAAGCTAGGCGCATCGGTGAAAGCGAAAGCCTCGGCATATCTTCAGGACCAAAGTCTATGCGCATTGGCAATGTAAAAGCTTTGGCGCATCTTCAGGACCAAAGTTCGTGCGTGTTGGCAATGTAAAAGCTTCGACGCATCTACAGGACTAAAGTCCATGCGTGTCAGCAAGATGAAGCTTCGACGCATCTCCAGGACTGAAGTCCATGTGTGTCAGCAAGATGAAGCTTCGGCGTATCTCTAGGACCGAAGTCCATGCACGTCAGCAAGATGAAGCTTTGGCGCATCTCTAGGATCGAAGTCCATGTGCGTCAGCAAGATGAAGCTTTGGTACATCTCCAGGACCGAAGTCCATGCGCAGCTTCGGCGCATCTCCAGGATCGAAGTCCATGCACGTCAGCAAGATGAAGCTTCGGCGCATCTCCAGGACCGAAGTCCATGCGCATCAGCAAGATAAAGCTTCGACGTATCTCCAGGACCGAAGTCCATGCGTGTCAGCAAGATGAAACTTCGACGCATCCCCAAGACCAAAGTCTATGCGCGTCAGCAAGATGAAGCTTCAACTCATCTCTAGGACCGAAGTCCATGCGTGTCACGACCCGTACCCTGTTTAGGGGCACGAGGACATGGGTATGTCCAACCTACGCCACAGCGTCGACAGTAGAACGCTGTATAGGTCATCTATAACATCTAATATCTACAATATAGAATATAAACCTGTCATCTCCGCACGGAGGAATAATATGATATTTGAACATTTGATCTCAATCACAAGTCTAAGGAAAGATAGAGCACAATATTAGGATAAAGATAAAAGAAAATAACTGAATAAATGGTAAAGTCGTTAACATATGAGTCTAGAAGTCCAAGACAAATAAGTACATATCTTGAATATAACAATAAGTCTAAAATCCCACAGACGGAACAATCCAATACAATATGAATACTAAAAACTCTAAACTATATCTAGGGCACTCTCCACTAAGCAAGATCCTCCTCAGACTCCTGTGTGCATCCCTTGTATACCCCCTGCTCAGAGTAGGTCGGACAATCATCTAAATCATCTAAAAAATGTTGGTTATCCAGTCAGGATTGGAGCGAAGTACAAACTCCAACAACAATTCCAATAAATTGATAAATACTATAAGAAACAGTTATAATGAAGTACAAGACAGAATATCAAGCCTGGAAATAAAAAAGTACAAGGTAGACTGAATATCATATCATGGTGTGAGATATATGTCAAAACTGGAATGTAAAGCAGTACAGGTAAAATCTGATGTACGATGTAAATATAAACGGTACCTTGAGATATTAGAGCTGTAGAAGCATGGAAAATCTCAACATAATACAAGGCGCAGAGGCGCAGGCGGTCAATCACGCTAACAGTAAAAACAAAAATCACAAATAGATGAAAATCTTGTTCGATGTAACAAAAGGTTGAACGAACTTTTTGTTTTATTGAATGTATAAGGTATCTGTGCACAAAGAAGGAAGTCCTAAATAGGATATTCTTAGTACAGGGAGAAGAAGTTTCTGAAAAAGTGTGACGGTGGAGATCGAGCGCTGTAGTGGCTCATTTACTCTGTTGATAATCTGACGACGAATCAACCTTACTATGGCTCTCTGATGCCTTTCATGGGACTCTGGGGTAGGGGTGAGTATTCGGTTTATTCGGTTAAAACCAAATTCGACCGAAACCGAATAAGCAAAACCGAAACCGAACCGAATTGGTCAATAACCGAACCGGACCGAATTAAATCGGTTCGGTTTTCGGTTTATTCGGTTTATTCGATTTTTTTGGTTTATTTGTGTTTTTTTGTTAATATATATAATAACTAAATATACCTAGATATATTTATTATATACATATAGTATATACCTCTCTCTCTATATATATATACCTATAGTATATATCTATATATATTTAGTATATACCTATAATTTATATATATATATATATATATATATATATATATATATATATATATATATATATATATATATATATATATATATATATATAAACTAAAATTTCTTATTCGGTTTTGGACCGAAACCAAAATCCAAAACTGAAACCGAATAAGAAAATTTAGTATTTTCAAAACCGAAACCAAACCGATTTTTTTCAAAACCGAACCGAATCTCTTATCCGGTTCGGTTCGATTCAGTTTTTGGTTCAAAACCGAATAATGCTCACCCCTACTCTGGGGTCATCGATCAAGAGGCTGTCTTGATGAGAAAATCCCTTGAAGATGGTTGGTTGGTTGGTTCTTTGGTTGATAGGTGGATGAGGGTGGTCGACTCTTCATAGATAGAGATCGCTGCTCCGTTGAAGTTTGTCGATTGTCAATGTTCCCTCTCTCTTTTTCTTTTTCTTTTGGTGGAAGAAGAACTCCTTTTATTTATAGAGAACCGAGCACATATGCGATGTGCATTAGGGTTCCTGAGATATAAAAGAATCTACCGTCATTGCACGGTACGGACTTCTATGGTGCTGACACGTGACGGACATCGAGATTCCCTTCAAATGAGATCTCTGGTGGTTATAAACATAACCGAAGAAGGTGACACATGGCGCGTGCCGATTTGCTGGCTCGGATATAGTCGAGTAAATCTTGGGATTTCATCCTAGATTTGGAGTCTAATTGATCCTCGTCTAAGAATTTAAATCAATCTGATATGATATCAAGCATGATTTAATCTCAATCTTCTCTACAAGAGGTGGTTTAAACAAACCAATTAGGGTGGACCCATGCTTCCTGCGCATCTGGTGAGGACTAAGTGCTGCTGTGCTTCTGGGGCAACGAGTAGACCGTGCTTCTAGAGACGACAAAATCTCTGTGGTTTCAGGCGACGAGTGGACTTGGTTTCGAATGACGACGAGACTTCTGTGCGTATAAAGTAACTTATGAAACTGTGTTTTGGGCTACCGGAGTTACTGTACTGTAGGCGATAAATAGGCTTGTGCTTCAGGTTGACGAGGTTACTGTGCTTTTGGAGCGACAGGTTGACTTGCATTGGTTGCGATAGAAGTTCCCAAGTCTCTTGTAGAGAAGTGACTTAAGCTTCTAATCCGGAGTAGACGACTGCACCGTGGGAATGGAGGTGGTGTGAGCATATCACCATCCTGCGCCTCATGCGGACGTAGGTAAGTAGCTGCGCCTCTGAACAGTGAAGGCGTTGGCTGCAAAGGGACGGGTATGGCACCCTTGCGCGTCTGAGATTGGCGCAGACAGGTAGCTGCGCTTCTGGAGTGCTGGCTTCTAAAATAAAAGAAGGGAGGCCTACCACCATCTTATTTCTAAGTTTGGCGCAGGCAGGTGGCTGCACCTCTGGCTTGAAGGCTTTAACTTTTTCAAAGTGCTGGGTTATATTCTTCTACAAAGGGTCTAGTACAGATTCGACAGAAGCCTAGAGGGATCTACAAAGGATGCAGTCTTCATCGAAGCGCATCCTTCCTTCTTTTCGATACACACGCTGGAAGATTGACTTCCACCGAAGCATGTTCTGATATTCTTATGGGCTCTTGATGGCTTCTTAGTATTGGAGCCTCTTGTGTCTTTGCAGGGATCGCGAATCTCTTTAGCAGAGGAGGTTCAGAGTCACGTTCCGTTGGTCACTCGCAGTACTGCCATCTGCCATGGAGTAGAGCTTTAGCTTAACTTGTAAGCTTCCTTCTGACCGATGTCTAGCTCGTGCTTGGACCACGCGAACAACCTACATAAAGGACTGTCCTCCTTCAAGAGAAGATTCAGCTGCTTCAACAATGGCCTTGCTTGCCCGATGCTTGGCTCCTGATGATCATGGAGTTTGCTCGAGGCAGCCGTCGATGGCAAATCTTTTCATCCAAAGAAGCTGTAGTAGAACTACTACTGGATCTTGAGACGTCCCGCGTCCTAGATGTCGTAGGCGTCAATGGCATCTTGGACCTCTGCTTCCTGGGTTTGGATTGCTTGCCATTCTGACCGAGGAATAACAAGGCCTGCTGGTGTGGTAGCTCTCTCCGGCCAGCTCAGGAGATAGGGGAGTCCTGTGCTGGTCTTCATCACTGGCTCGGGTCAGTAGCAGCTTCAAGTGGTGAATTCCTTTTGACCAGGAAGTGATTGGCTCTGTCACCACCTCGCCCATATTATTGAGAGCTTGTACCGCAATTTCAACTTTTTTGTTTCTATGTATGTAACTATGAAGAGTCTATAATAGGTCTTTGTAGCAACATGTTTTTATATGTAGAAGCTTTTTTGTTTCCTTTGCTTTTGTCTCTAGAATAAAGAGGAAATCTTCATAATGGATTTGTCTGACCAGAGGTAATATGGACGTGGTAGGCTTGATCTTTACCGGGGTATAGAATAACAACCCAGAGGTAATATGGATGTGAACTGACTTCTAGACCGCCGGGATAATCATAGAACTGATGCGAGAAGAACGACTACTCAGAGGTAATGTGGACATGGTAGTCGCGTCTTCCAGGCATAGAGGAGCAATCCAGAGGTAATGTGGACGTGAAGTGCTTCATCTACTTGAAAGAATATATAGGAGGGAGAGCGAGAGATCCCCTTACCAGAACTTATGGGCACCCTTTTTAAGAAATGTAGGTGCCTATGCTGGTTCTGTCTTCAGAAGTAATACTTATTTAGGAACTTGCCGTTGATGGACATCATTAGCAAGTTCCTATTAGGCTTAGCTAGCCGATAAGCACTACTGGAGTACACCGTTTCTATGACGAACGGTCCTTCCCACTTGGGCTCGAACTTTCCAGCCGTCTTGTGGGTCATCACCACCGATCTTAGTACTGCCAAGACGAGGTCGCCCACCTGGTAGAATCTTTCACGAACCTTTTTGTTGAAGGCCCCAGAGATGCGAGCTTGGTAAAGCTTAATCCTTTACTGCACGAGCAAGCGCTTTTCATCCAATGCTTCTAACTCTTGTAACCGCCTGCGCTGATTGTCTTCAACGGTTAACTGATTAGTGATCATGTTAGCAGACAACATCTTCTCAAGGACTTGACCCATGTTGGTATCGGAGTCCCAAGTTGAGGAATCAGAAGAGTGTGAGTTCCTCATGACTTCTTCTTTTGAATCTTTTGAGGTGGTCATAGGTGTAACATACCCCAGCCCTCGACGAGTACATTGGTAGTAGTTTTCAGCTTTTCCCTTTGGAGTGTGAATCCGTAAGGGAAGACGTCGGCCTTTGCCATAATTGAGCCCCTTTTTGCTATTCAGGTCGTAGCCCATCTTCTGGATAAGGTTTTTGTCATGCGCTGTGTAGCAATAGAACTGTATTTTGTCGCTGTCGAGGTCTGGGTCTTCAGGAGTTATTCGCTGCGAATGCTCCAATC
The DNA here is from genome assembly GCA_029216955.1 of Iris pallida. Lineage (NCBI taxonomy): Eukaryota > Viridiplantae > Streptophyta > Magnoliopsida > Asparagales > Iridaceae > Iris > Iris pallida. The sequence continues at coordinate 1,552,573 of JANAVB010024600.1, read as the reverse complement.
GATCGAAGATAATGGGTTCCTCTTCTTTTTTCCTGGCTGGAACTATAAAGTAGGTGCCTCGAGCAGGGAAAACTCGGATCACATGGTTGGCAGTTGTCACTTGCGTCTGCAGTTTACACAGAGAATTGTTCAGGAAATATTTGGTGTTCTATTATGTGCTAGAGTAGTTCGATGACAAATTTCTGTTAATGAAGTGGGATATCTTGTCCTGAGGGATTACGTCGTCGAAAGAGTGGGCCTCTGTGTTGGCGCAAACGTAATCTTCTAGTTCTTCGTCAGTGAGGCTAGAGCTGCCGCCGGAGGAGAAGGAGGACGCCTCCCTTTCAGCTTGACCATCAAGGGAATGGTGGTCGGATGCTCCTGCGCTTTCATGGTCGGCCTTGGGGACCTCCGGGGTAACCTTATTCATAGAGGATCCTGACCAGCTTCCATCGTCACTGGAGGCAAAGTTGGAGCTTTGCCCCGAAGCTTAACAACAAGAGGCACTGACACCTTGGAAGGCCTTCCCTTCAGTCGAACCTTTAAAGGTTCTTCGGCCACGACTGCACTTTCTGAAGCTGTCTCTGCCTCGTCGTTAGCATCATTGCTGTCATCATCCCAGGGGGCTGACTTGTACAGATCATCATCCGTACAGTAGTCTTCAAGTCCTCGGAACGGATCGATATCAGCACTCTGTTTTGATAGTCCCATCGCTGGCCACATATTTTATACACTGATATAGGGTAGAAGGGACAATCATGTACTCATAGATCCATGGTCGCCCTAGTAGCATGTTGTAATTTATGTCTGCATCAATGACATAGCAAGTCACTTCAGTGTGAAGGTCACCGATCTGACATTTCAGGCGAATTTTGCCCAGGGGATCACTCTTTCCTGCGTTAAAGCCACTGATTGTTGTGTTCGAGGCTGTCATCCGATGCATCGAAACTCCTAAAGTTTGAAGCAAGCTTCTTAGGATAATGCTCAAAGAGGAACCTGAGTCGATCTGGATGCGATCGACCTTAATGACACCAAAACACTACCAAAATATGTCCATTTAGCGACGGCCACATCTGTCGCCCATCCGTCGGCAATCAGTATTAGCGACTGATCACTGACGGATCTTGGCCAAAATAATCCATCGGCAATCATCTTGTCGCTAATAATGATCCGTCGCTAAGTAGTGAAGAGCGACGGAATAGCGACGGCTTTTCGTCTTCACAATACGATACTTTAGCGACGACTTTCCGACGGGCTTTCGTCCATTTCAAGTATTAAATACTTAACTGTGTAGATGCTAGGGACGGATAGTCCATCGGTAAACCGTCGTAACAGTGTATCAGAGGGTATCGTTCCGTCGCTAGTCCGTCGATCGCCATCGCTAACAAAGGACGGATTAGCGACAGAATACTAACGGATTATCCGTCGACCATGTTCTGGAAATGCTTGACATTTCTAGAACCTTGGCGACGGATTTTTCGTCGCGACACCGTTGAGACAGCGACTGATTTGTGGCTGATTATCCGTCGCCAATGTTCTGGAAATGTCAAGCTTTTCCAGAACCTTGTCGACGGATTTTCCGTCGCTATTCCGTCGAACTATATACCACCAGAACGTTGTCGACGAATATTCCGTCGATCACCCGTCGCTACCTGGAAACAGTTTCAAATCTCCAGTTAGCGACAGAAATTCTGTCGAAAAGTAGTCGGAAACTGAAAATATCCGTCGCTAAACGATCACTAGTCTGTCGCAAACTTAGATTTTTTTTGAAAAAAAATTGCAGCACTTTCCCTGTTCACAAAAATATGCATAAAATCAAACCAATATATAATGCACACCAATTATCCAACAATCACATAGACCAAATATATAATGCACACCAATTATCCAAGAATCACATAGACCAAATATGCACATATGAATTTAATGCACACCAATTATCCAAGAATCATATAGACCAAACCAAATTAATATAAAATAGACATCAATTATCCTGAAAAGTAACCTAATATCCGTCGTTATAATCCGATCATAGCACAAATATTCCAAAATTCCCACAAATATTCCCAATTTTCTTAATTACAATACTTTAAGGAGGAGGAGGAGTTCGATTGTCCAGTGGTGGTAATCCCTGCTGCGACCGACGAATATACTCCTCCACTAGGTACGGCGGTGGAGGGAGGGAAGTGGCTGCATGCCTTTGGCTCACTCGAGTGGTATTTGTGCATCAAATAAAATAGCAAAAATTTGATTTATCTCCAAGTGTGAGAACGGATGGCTCAGAACACAACCCAAGATTCATTCTAGCATACATTAGTATGAATCATCTATGTTCTGTACATATGGTGTTGTATATGTTCTTATCGTATTTAGTATCTGAAGGATATAACAGAATCAAGATGAACTCACATAATGTAATACTAAGACATCGTCTACTACTATATAAGATATAGTGATAGGTTGTCGTATCATCATTGCCGAGGGATGAGGGTCGGAGGACAGTCAACTTAATCTACGGCTACATAGTTTCTGCCTCGCCAGTCGAATAGCTGCATGGACTATGTCCTGATCACCATGTCGTACCGTAGATTAATGTAAATGGAGCTGGAGCTGGAGCCAAAATACAGTACTACTTCACCATGTCGTACCATCTACTCTCCCACTCTCTCTCCTCCCCCCTCCGTCGCTCTCACTCTTTCCGGCGCTCTCACACTACTAATTCCTATGTGTTTTAAGTATGAGAACGGATGGCTCAGAACACAACCAAAAATTCATTCTAGCATACATTAGTGTGAATCATCTATGTTCTGTACATATGGTGTAGTATATGTTCTTATCGTATCTAGTATCTGAAGAATGTAACAGAATCAAGATGAACTCACATAATGTAATACTAAGACATCATCTACTACTATATAAGATATAGTGATAGGTTGTCGTATCATCATTGTCGAACGATCAGGGTCGAAGGACAGTCAACTTTATCTACGGCTACATAGTTTCTGCCTCGCCAGTCGAATGGCTGCAGGGACTATGTCCTGATCACCATGTCGTACCATATTTTCTGTCTCGCCAGTCGAATGGCTGCAGGGACTATATGTCCCGATCACCATGTCGTACCATAGTATCTGAAGAATGGCTGCAGGGACTATATATCCCTAACCCGAACCCTAACCCGAACCCTCCCCCAGCCGCCCTCGCCCCCCTGCCCCACCCCTCCAGCCACCCCCCACTCACCCTCCAACCACCCACATCCCCCCTGTAGGGACTATTGTAGGCTAAGGTATTGGGTTTACCTTATTAGGGTAAGGTATTGGGTTACCTTATTAGGGTAAGGTATTGGGTTACCGATATTGTGAACCTAGGTTGAAAGCATAATAAGGTTGTAAAAGAATAATAAGGTATTGGGTTACCGATCCGAAATTGCCGATACTACCGATATCGCCAATATCCTATTTCTTAAACTAGGGTTTGTCATATCGCCGATACTACTCATTGTATTTGTACCCCGTGCTGCCCCGCGCGCGCTACCCCCGCTGCCCCGGAGCGCGCTGCCCCCCGCTGCCCCGGAGCGCGCTGCCCCCTGTCGCCCCCCGCTGCCCCGCGCGCGCCACCCCCGTCGCCTCCAGCTTCCCCGGAGCGTGCTGCCCTCCGCCGCCCGCCGCAGCCCCATGCGCGCCCGCCACTGTCCCGCGCTGCCACGCGCGTGCCACCCCCGCAGTCTCAGACACCCCCGCAGTCCATGACGCCCCAGGCAGCCTACGACACCCACGACCACCGAGAGAGAGAGAGAGGGAGAGAAAGAGAGAGAGAGAGAGAGATTACCTTTGGGAGAGAGAGAGGAGAGGTCGCCGATCACCGCCGCGGGAGAGAGAGAGATGAGAGTGAGGTCACCGACCACCGCGGGAGAGAGAGAGAGAGAGAGAGAGAGAGAGGAGAGAGAATGAAATTTGGGGGGAATGAAAAGTTCCCTCCGTCGTTTCAATTTAAGCCTGGACCCTTTATTTAGCGACGGACCAGCGACGGGTTTTATCCGTAACTAGGCCGTCGCTCTTTTTGATACTTGCCGACGGCATATCCGTCGCTTCGTAGTCGAAGAATTGTCCCGCCATTTCCCTCAACAATTCCTGCCAAAAAATCGACTGCATGGCGACGGCTGCTTATCCGTCGCTATATCTCCGACGCCCTAGCGAAGGATGAGCGATATTTTCTTCCCCTTAAAATAAAATAAAATTGTATCGTCTTGTCATCGGTACGCCGTCGGTTATTTGTCGCAAATCCGTCGCTAACGCCGATGAAAATTTTTCGTCGCTAATGTGCCGTCGCTAATTTACTGTATTTTGGTAGTGACATACCCCGTATAGTATAGGGGGCGGTTGTGCCGGTTATTCTTTAGCAGCATGTCTTGTTGGGTGAAAGACTGGAAATCACTTCGACCATGCTATGGCAATATGGGCAAGCTGCGGGATCTAATTTCGGTGGCTGAACCTGGGTGAGGAAGGACTCGGCATTCTGTAAAGCTTCACTGAGCGCATCTCGGGTCTCCTTAGAGAGATGGAGGAGTTCAAAAAGTGATAATCTAGCCGGAGTATTAGCCAGCTGCGCTAGAATATCAAAGTTGTAGGGCTTGATAGGCCTGATTGCCAGATCCTTTCTGAGAGGTTTGTCGAGGCTGGACCCGCCTCTGGTGCCTCAGGGATCTGAGGTGGACCTGCTCCTGATATATCTGGGACATAGGGAGTATTTGGTAGAGACTCCTCCTGGTCCAGAGCCAGGCTCTCCTTTTGCCTTTGCGCCGAGCGGGTGGTCACCAAAGCATCATTGGTCGACGTCGAGACCATGCGACATGCCTTGCTTTTCTTTCTATTGGCAGGAAGGGTCGTATATGTCATCATGTCGGGGACCAAGTCAGGATGTATCTACATGAATTTGCCTCGAGGCATGGAGAACGGGACGAGCCCTTGAGCGTTGTCCCGTGCTGGCAGAAGGTTGACTACTTCCATCGTCGCCTTTGGAATAGGGATAATGCCATCTTGTACCTTTATGGTTGGAAAGCTCCCGAACTGGAGAGTAACCATGTTGGCTGTGACGGTCTTCTCCTTGTAATCCAACGATATGACGTTGGCGTTAATGAGGCGATGAATTTGCCCCTTCAACACATAGCAGTCCTGTTTTGAGTGATGGACGTATTGATGATAATGACAGTACTTGGGATGGTCCATATTTCCCACTTCATCAGGATGCCTGGGTGCCGGGATGGACAATTTGCCACTCTTCGTAAGCATCTCGAAGAGCTCCAGCGTATCCTCGTCATTGAAGGAGTAAGTCTCCCTCGGCCTCTGCGCTTCCGCGGACTTGGGGTTCACAGCTGCTGAACCTTTGGAGATGTTGATGGTCATGGCTTGCTTGCTTGCCTTTTCTGTCTTTAGGGTTGTTGCTGGACGAGCGTCTTCCTTGTCTTTGGGCGCAGGAAAGTGTAGCCCCAGGAGCTGTGCGTCCTGGGCTTTCCTTTGTGCGGCATCCGCCTCTGTAATAAAAGGCGTCCACTCTGTGCAGGAAGCACTGTGCCACAATTTTATAGCAGGCAACATGTTCTTGCGGCATGAGTCCATAAGCATGGACTCGGACATACCGGATGGTAATCTGAGGGCTGCCTGGCGGAAGCATTCGATGTATACGCGGACATGCTCTTTCTCCCTCTGGACAATTTCCATGAGGGTCGACATGGTCATATCCATGCCTCCTTCGTAGAATCGTCCACGAACCGAGTCTTCAGGTCTTCAAATGACGAAATGCAGTCGTCCGGAAGACTGTAGAACCACTCATAGGCTACCCCCTGCAAGGCTCCTAGGAATATATTGGACAGGAGGGCATCATCCTTTGGCAGGTGCCCCGTTACTGAGGTAAAGTACCTCAAGTATTGTCGGGGATACCCCTTCCCTTCATAAGGTATAAGCGTCTGCGGATTGTATTTAGGAGGATAAACGACGTTGTCCTACTCGGCAGGGTATGACTGCCGGATCCCCATCTTCCGGAGCGTTGCTTGCTTCTCCTTGGCATCATGATGAGCATACAGCTCCTTGATGGCCTGCTGTATCTCGGCCGGTATTGCAGAGCCTGTAGCCGATGGAGTAGACGTGGATGGTCCTGCCTGATTGGCAGTAGGCAACCTGCTGGATTAGTCATTGGTTGGCGGATCACGCACAGGTGTAGAGGCAGCGGGGTCCATGCTACTCTTGAGGTCGATTATGACCGAGGATAGGGTCTTTATGGTGTCCGTCAGCATATCTAACTTCGTCTCGAGGACTTCGATACGTATGAGAGCTTTGTTGTTGTCTTCCTCATTGTCATCGGCCATGAACACAGACCGAGTGTGAGGGTGACTCGAAGGAGTCGTTGATCCTTCACTTTCTGGCTCATACGCCTGAGTCTCGCTGTCCTGAGGATATACCGTAAGATTATGATCTTCTTCGGACTTAGTATGGTTGCTACCCCCAGACTGGTAACTGGCTGCTCCAATGGAGACATCCGTGTCGTATTGCATCTTATCAGATTGGAATACAGGGTTGTCGTGCATGGTAGGAGGCTGGCTACCTCCAGTTTTTGACAAGGCACCTAATGCAGATTTGGAACGAGTGCCTTGGAACACACCTGCATCGGGTACCTTAGCTTTACTGTTCTCTGACCTCCTCTTTGGTTTAGCAACCGATATGGGAGTGTAACCACCACTTCTGAAATGAGAGTAATTTTGAACTTTTGTAATTTTTATCATTTAATAATAATATTTAAATCATATTATATTTTTTGGTGATTTTCTTTATTAATTTTATATTATTTAGATGGGTGAATTGTGATTTTGGTTGTTGCTAGCTTAACCATAGAGACTGCTTGACTTAGAGACTAACCATGACCAAGGAGACTCGACCACGTAACTAGATTGGCTAATTACCTATTTTTAGGCTAAAGGTATTTTAGTCATTGTGCATTACTTTGAATTTTATTAATTTATTAATTAAATTGATTGTTGCGTAGTTTGGATTGGTGTTTTGGTAGGACCAAGATGGTATAACCTTAGTCAGCCTTGACCAGAAGCCTAATAATGTAATTAGAAGTATTATCGGCTTTTTAAAATTTAAATTAGAATTATTGTTTATTTTAGAATCATTTATTTCATTTTAAGTCATTTTCTAATTAGCCTTTTAAAAGCCTTTTTGACTTGGGCTTTATTAGCAACTTAGGGAGCCTAGGCTCATGTGCTAACCAAACCCTAATCACCTATAGTTGGCCGGCCATAGGCAGCCCCCCTTCATTGTGTAGAATTCATTAGCCTCTAAGAGAAACCCGAGCCTCCACTCTCCAAAAATCCTAACTTTTTCATCCGGAGTCCGTTTCTCCCCAAACGAATTCTGTTGTGCTCGTAGGAAGGAGAGGATCTTGCTGGAGCATTGCTAGCAAGGTTATGGAGGCGTTTGCTTGGGGGTACTCGATCGTTGGAGTGCTCGAGGAGTCTTTTACATTGAGATTCTGACTCTCAATAGGTAAATCCTATTCTAGCATTGTTTTTCTTGATTTTTCTCCATAGTAGTGTGCATCTAGGTACCCTCGACCTGTAGGTTCATTTTCGTCCAGTTTCGTATTCGTTTGGTGTCCGTATCGGACACGTGTCGGTTTATATATGTAGGTGTTCGATGAAATGTCATAATGGATTTTAATCTTGATTTTTGCTGAATCTTTTTTATATAATCTGGTAGCCCTATACACGAGGATCACGACCCCATAAGTTTTGACACGAATCGGACTCATGTCCGTGTCCAAACAGGACACGAACGTGCTGCACTCCAGGCCGCGCGTGTGCCCTACTGCTCGTGGTTGATTTCTTGATGCACATGCCACATGGTCGCGTGAAATTTAACGTGTAGGTGGGGGCCGTGTCTGAGAACACGCTCCCAAAATTTCGTAGAGTTTCGTCGAGAAACGAGGAAGAAATTGCGATCGTACTGATCGGCCCAAACGCGCGCGCACGGTCAGCCGCCGCTGACACGGTGTTCGTGTGGACACGACACGACACGTGGACACGATTCAGTGTGTCCAATGTGTAGCCCTATACCTACCCTAGCCTAGGATACGAATACGAGACACGAGGTAGGACACACGAGTCCCTAGACTCGTCGACACGCGTGCACAACGATGTGCACATGATTGTGCACGTACGCATACCCGCACGCGGATACGCCCCACGTACATGTCAGACACGACACATGGCCTTAAGCTAACTCGGCCAGTAGGTCGGTGATGTATACGTGCAGGTGTACGCGAAGTTTCACAAGAATCAGATCAAAAACGAGCGAGAAATCGGATTCGCATTGATTCAGTTCACGCACGTATCGGGTTTTCCGATACTCATTCACTGGACACGATACGAACTTGGTTTCGACCACGGGAGTACCTGAGCACGTCCCACGTGTCGAGACCAACGTATTTGCCATGTTTCGTGAGTTAATTTGGAGTATTTTGTGTTTTTGGTCGATTTGTGAAAATTGGGTTTTCTCGACATTCGAATTTGAAGAATTTTGGGATATTTTGATTTCTGGGATTTAATTTGATAATTTCTGAGTTTTTGATTCTTGAACGCTGTTTTGGACTTGTAGGATTTGATTGTTGGTATTAATTCCTATTTTATTTATGCAAATTATATGCTGGTATTTCCTTGTATGTTAGTATATATTTATATATATATATATATTATATTATATTAATTCCTATTTTTTAATATATATATTAATTCCTATTATATATATATATATTAATTCCTATTTATATATATATATATATATATATATATATATATATATATATATATATATATATATATATATATATATATAGGAAACGGATCGGGATACCCGCCCCGCCCCCCCTGCACCATCGGATCGCGCGGGGCCCGCGTGGGGCCCGCCCCCACCCGCGCTATCCAACGACTAAGGATCGCGGGGGTTTCGGCGGGCCTCCGCGGGCGGGGCTCCCGATCCGCTCCCATATATATATATATATATATATATATATATATATATATATATATATATATATATACATATATATATATAAATATATATATATATATATATATATATATATATATATATATATATATATATATATATATATATATATATAGAGAGAGAGAGAGAGAGAGAGAGAGAGAGAGAGAATAAGGGAGGTAGGGTGGCACCTCATGGAGGGTGTCTACTTGTCACCCCCCATGCTATCATCAAGCACATGGGTGCATGATGATAGCATGTAGGGGGTGACAAGTAGACACCCTCCATAGGGTGGCACCTCACCTCCCTCATCCTCTCTCTATATATATATATATATAATATTTTCATCCTCTCTCTCTCTCTATATATATATATATATATATATATATATATATATATATATATATATATATATATATATATATATATATATATATATAAGTTCGATTATATAACTATATGTATATATATGTTGATTTTGTTGTCAAGACTTTAATTCCCGATCTGGAGCCCAATTCCAGGTTCGAGATCGACTCTCTTTCTCATATATATATATATATATATATATGTGTGTGTGTGTGTGTGTGTGTGTGTGTGTGTGTGTGTGTGTATATGCATATATCTATATATAGCCTATATGTATATATTTCATTGACATATAGGTATATGTATATATAGTATACTCTTGTAGATGCATCCTTACCACTTTATTCTCAGATTTTGTGCTTAACCAACAGCCTTCATTCACACACACCCTCACACAACCATTTTCATATCTAATTGTTATGTATATGTGTGTGTATATATATATATATATAATATATATATATATATATATATATATATATATATATATATATATATATATATATATATATATATATAGAAAAAAAAAATATATATATATATAGCCTTTGTGAATTAAGTTTATATATAGGTAATGTAATGTTTGCTTGTGATATGACTTGGCCGACAAGTTGACCAAGTTGACAAAAGTCAACTTTGGGTCAAACTTGATCCAAATCGACTTAAACGAACTCCGAATGACTTGAAAACTTGAGTATGACCTAAAAATTAGTAAACGGACTATTTGACTTATAGTTGACCAGGTTTGACCAGAGTTGACCAAGGTTGACTTTGACCTAGAAGGACTTAGAAGCATGTAGAATTACATTGTAGCCCTTTCTTATGATATGTTAGACCATGTTGTGACTTGTGGTTACTTTAAATAGGTTTACATCACTCCAGTTCAGTTACACATCCTCTTCAGCGGCTCAGATTGTCAGGCGAGTGCATTCTCTGACCGTTTCATTCTTGCTTGGACATATTTACTTGTTATAGACTAGTTTACTTGTTGCTGTCACGATATTATCACAGATTAGTACTATATGGATCTCTTCATGCGATGTTATCCACTCGGATACATTGGGTATATTGTGCTCATGTACTTTATCATGTGCATCGTCTACTCATTGTATTCGTACTTATTCATGTATACTTATGTGATATTCATGTACACTCATGATCATGTGAGCCTTCATGTATAACCCAGTGTGCATGTGGACTAGCTATCCATGTGACACACTACTTTTATGTGCAATAACATAACCTGGACAGATCCTTGTGTACTGATTGGGACAGGAGGAGTATTTATTTGGTTGTGTGATCTACAACCTTTTTATGTGCAACTCCAACTAGATTTAAGTCATGTATAACCTAAGCCTGTTTACATAACCAAACATGTGCTCTGAATCACGTAGTTAGCTCAGTTTTCTTATCTATATCATGTATATCTATTTTTACTATATCATGTTCTTCTTTTTACAGTCTTTCTACTATTTCTTTATCAGCAGTTCATGTATATTATTCTATAGCTTGTTTCATATTTCCTTTCATGTTATGAATTGTGTGAGAGATATATATTCGTTTTTGTCCTGACTGGACCCGTTGAAAATATTACAGATGATGAGGATTGCTGCGACACTTATTATGGAGCAGGCCTAGTTGACACAGGTGACCTGGACCCTCAGCAGGTTCCAGTAGTCGTTGAGGACTTGCCATGAGTTAGATTAGACTGATATTGTTACCTAGTTATGAGACATTGTGATTGTATTGAGATTTTATTATGGTGTGGTTTACACCGAGATTATTATTTATATTGTGACTCTCTGTTGAGATTATCTTTCTTCTATCCCATCTTAGTTATTGTGATTGAGTTGTGTAAAACCCCTAAATTTCTACTATAATTTTTTTATAAATTCGGTACTGATTTTTTTTATTTTTTTGTATTTGTACATTGCGTAGTTGCAGTATACGTCGCGCATGAAATTTCGTTATTATCGAATTTGCTCGATGAGTACAAATATGTGCGAGCGTACATATTTTTAGAAAAAAATATTTTTATTTATTATTTTATAGTTTTAAATTAATATATGTAATAATTATTCTAGCTATCATACCAACATTTCCAAGTCCATTATTTTATTTATTTATAAAAAAAGTCCTTCGTTTATAATAGTTATTAATAATAAATAATATTCTTTGTGTATACGTATATATTTTCTAAATATTTTATTAGTTTATTTTTAAATAAAATGTAATTTTTGAGATTTATTAATATTAATATTTTATTATTCAAAAAGATATTTAAAAATATTTATTATTTTCGAAATTATTATTATTGCTATTTTGAAAAATATATTCGAAAGTTATTGTGGCCATTTTAAATTTCGATTTGATTTTATGGATTTAATTTAAATAGTTTAAAGGTAGAATTTATATTTAATTTGAGTCTAGATTATCTAGATTTAAAATTAGAATTTAAATTGATTTTATATTTGATTTAAACTGAATTATCTAATTGGGTTTAAAAATCCCTACTCCTTATCCAACTGAGAATTCTCACATCCTATAAATAGGCAGGTACTCATCCAGATTATTATTCCATAATTTCTCTACCACCACAACTATAATTCGTGTATCGTGTCTGTGTCCGTGTCCTCTTCCCACCCACTATAACTTCTATTACATATTTTCGTCATCATTTCCGACACACCGGACATGATTCGTCCACAAAATCTAACTCCCACATACAACCCTCTGTGTCCGACAACCCGAACACAGATTACATCCGTCGTGTCCAAATAATACGACACAAAACCAAACCCTAAGCCTAACTTCCTTAGCTGCCTCCCTGGCCGAGCCAACTCGGCCACCTCCTTTTCAGACCGCGACAACTACCACCGTCGGCATCACCGTTGACTCATTGCCGCCCCCTCCTACCAGCGGCTGACCGACCGGCCCATCCTCCGGCCATCCACCGCCATTCCAACCAGCACCCTCCCTACCAGCCGCTCCACCAAACTGACACCACCACCTTGTCCGCTTTCGATCACCATGGCCATCACCCATGGACAACCAAACCAAACAGCTAGCCACCACCGTGGCGCACCCGTACCCAGCACCACCACCCGACCCATCCACCACACCCTCAGAACCACCACGAACACCGCCATCACCGTGGCAGAGCCCACACCGCCACCGCCACCGTCGCTGCAGCCTTCCCCGACCACCGACTACTACCACCACCACCGCTAAACCCTATCGACGCCACCAACAATAACCAAAAACCGAAAACCCGTACCTCCGCGATCTGCTGAATCCTCCGCGACCGGCCGCCACCAACCCGGCACTACCGTTCTCGGCTCTACCGCACCTAACACGTCGACACTTCCGTCGCCACCATCAGCCGAGAAGCCCCGGTCTGGAATCGCTGCCGGCGACCGCCATCGACCCCGCCCCAGGCCTACGTTTTGGGCGCTAGGTCATTTCCTCGATCGACTCCCTCCCGTAGCCGACACCTCCGTGAAATTCTGCCACCGCGCCCGGCCCCACTGCGCCGGAGCAGCGCGCTCTGCCCCCATCCTGCCGGCGCCGCCTCGAGCGTACACCCCTCGATCTTCTCCTCCGCCTGCACCGACGTGACCGCCCCCTATAGCGCGTGTGCACGCCGCCTCCACCAACATCACGCCGGCGACTCCGCCTCGCCGTGCGCGCGTCATTCGGCCTCCTCCGTGCCCCTCTCCCTCTCCTACTCTCCCACTCTTTCTTCTTTCCCTCCTTTATTTTTTTTATTTCTTTCTCTTGCTATACTCTCTCTCTCCCCTATTGTAATGGGAAGATGAGCTTTACTTTATTACTTTTTTTAAAAAAAAACTTCATTATTATTACTTTAGTTGAGAACTTTCACTCATAATGATAAGAACAATATTATTTTATTATTAGTTAGTATAAATACATTTATTGTTGTGCTACCATTATTGCCATGGTGCTTCAGTAATATTATTATTATTATACTTAATATCATTGTTTCATTTATAATTAATATCTTTAAAATATATTAATGTATTAATTGGTAGCATTTAAGTATGGCTTTTTGGACTTCAAAATATTATTGTAGAATTTTTATAATTAATGCTGACCTAAAATACGTTTATATTATTCTATAGTATTAAAAATGGTTCTAAAATTTTGTACCTAAGAAAATTTTATTTTTGATATGAAAATAATTTTTTCTAGACTTTAAATATTTATCTAAAATCTTTTTATATAAAAATATAGCATTGTGCGAAGCCCACGTCTATTTGAAATGAGTTTATAAAATCTTAAATAGTTATTGGATTATTTACCTATTTTAAATATATGCTTTTACTTAAAAACCTATCCAGACAGCCATAGAGTTTTTGTCCTAGAGCTACTTTCGATTTTTGATTATATATGTGAAGGCATACATGACTATATATATATATATATATATATGTATATATATATATATATATATATATATATATATATATATATATATATATATATATATATATATATATATATTCAAGTATTGTAAAATATTTTCTTAAATCATATATTTATTGACACTTTCTTCTATTATCCACCCATATCCGTGACTAAGTCCATTACTCTTATTATTTCGCCAATTCTGAATACCTTATGTCGACTCTAACCAATCTGACTGTCCTGGACCCGATGGTACAGACCGTGCCATCATCGGAGGCTGTCTTGCTTAGTTGTAACACCGAAGTTATATGTTGTGCAACCTTGATTATCGCAGCACACCAGGCGTCCTACCAGGCAAGTATACCTTGCTAATTAACTGTCAATTATTTATTTTTTGTATTATTTACTTTGTTTCATATTGTTAGTTTCCTTTGTTATAAATTGTGCGTCCAAGCCATACTTGGGTGCAAGCGACTCTATTAATCGTTTTACTTTACTATATGCATGTTAACTTAGTGTTAGCGGACTACCTTCTTGTTGGGGGATATTCTTATATCTCCTTTGGCCATGACACACACGCTACATGGTTTGAGACATTTTGCTAGGGGCATGTCTTATGGACTGGCCCTCTCTAAAGTTGTGTGACGGTAGGTGATCGTAACTGCTATGACTAGGGTTTTAGAGACTCAAGCAGTTACAAAACTGGACGAGCCATAGACATGACTTGAACATTATGGGAAAAATTAGGGGAGGACAGTCGCTAGTGCGTATGGAAAGCCAAACAGGTAAACCATAGTCTCCGGATGAAACTATGGCGATATATTTGCAGATACCCTCTGACGTTTTGGACGTTACGGCCGGATACAGATGACTGGCTGCTAGTTATGTACACATAGCCTAAAATCCTACCCATGCGCATGAAAGTTGTCCTCTAAATTGCACATTAGGCGGTTAGAATCTCCTTTGCATATTTGTGTCTAGGATAGTCTTTTATATATTATTTTATTCTGACAGTTCATATTAGCTTGTTCTTCCTGTATCTTGCTACGTCCGTCTGAGGACCTGGTTATTCCCTAGGTGTGTTCTTTCATGATTTATTGCAGGTGTTCTAGCCAAGGCCGTAATTCTCTCCATTCCTTCGAAGACTATTGCGCTTGGTTCGTCTTGCCATTTTATGGACCGATTCTTGTACATTTCTTTCATTGAAATAGTTGGTAGTGGACTTTGTCTCCGCCCAATGATTGTATCATAAATATTCAAGTTGATTTTTATATTATTATTCTTTTCATTGTGGATGAGATTTAGTTTGTCTTGGATTACTGCATTTTACAGCTTATGTATACATACAAGGCCCCTGTACTTCGTATGTATACAGCTGGAATGTTTACGTTCCTAGTCCTACGTATATTGGGACTAGGGCGTTACAAGTTGTACCATATATATCATTCTCCAATTGGAGCATATTCTAGATTGTGTTAGATGTTAGACCTAGGACAGTGTTCTATCGCTGATACTGCAGCGTAGGCTGGACGTACCCCGTCTCGTGCCCTTACACCGGGTGCGGGTTGTGACAAGGAGGATTCTGGGAGGGCTTCTTGGAAGCTTTGGAACCCTGCACCGCGTAGCATGTGGCGATGCGGGGATCATCTTCTCCATGGTTCACCAACCCTCTGTTAGGCCTCTGGCGTGGAGTCGGCGTGGAGTAGAGTCTCTGGAAGATGGAGCGCCTGCTCGGCGATGGCGCAGCCGTCTGCTGACAACGGCAGTTGATAGTAATATGGGTAAAAGAGTTCCTTGATTTAGGTACGTCTTGCACCACAGATTCTTCTTCCGCTTGGGAGAGGGTTGGATCTTCTGTCGTAGCACTCCCATTGTACATGCAGGAAGGCTGCACGTAAGCACAGTTAGAGCGGGTCTAGCGAGGAAGCCTCCTGTCGCTCCTGCGGAAACGCTGCTCGTGGGGCTCCCTCTCCGTGGGAAGTACCCCTTGACTTGGTTTATGCACAGGAGTACCCCAGTGGGAGGAAGATTCGACTGGTTGAGGCATCGGAGCACGAGAAGTCATGTATAGCTTTCCATCGGCTGCACGTGTTACTGCCAACAAGGGCCTCTGTTCTGCCGCTGGTGTCGCAAGCTTGTTGTACGAAGCGCGAGCCACCTGGGATCTCTTCCTACTACCTCCAGCGGCCGAGTAGTATTCAGAGTCCGTCGAAGGTTTACCTAAAGGAAAAGCGATTCTGTCGAAGACAGATCTCCTTGCCAGCAATACTCCTGCTGTGAGGGGTTGGACCGGTATACGCTTTCGTTGGCATCGTTCCTTCGTCAGATCAACCATGGAACCACCATCTTCCTCGCCATGCTTTCCCGGGATGGGAATCAGGCGAGGGGATAAGCCTGTAGCACCTGGGATCTTCTCTGTGGCCTTGACGTCAAGGGGTCCTGAGACGCAGTTCTCGCCATCGTGTTGTTGGCTGCAGCCGCCTTAGGCCTCTAGACACGTCGAGTCTTCTTCGGTTGTACGAACCGCATTGAAGTCTTCAACTTTTCATCAGAGAGGAGATCTTCAAAAGCCTGCATGTTGAAGCGTACGACCAACATGTCTTGAGAAGCTCCTAGCAAGTTGTTATCAGATTGCATCACCTCCTTTTCATTGGAGGAGAAGGTAGTCCTCAGCAGAGTCGCCATTTTGTTCGACGTAACAAAAGGTTGAACGAACTTTTTGTTTTATTGAACATATAAGGTATCTTTGTACAAAGAAGAAAGTCCTAAACATGATATTCTAAGTACAGGGAGAAGAGGTTTCTAGGAAAGTATGACGGTGGAGATCGAGTGCAGCAGTGGCTCCTTTACTCCATCGATGATCTTATGACGAATCAACCTTGTTATGGCTCTCTGGCGCCTTTGATGGGACTCTGGGATCACCGATCAAGAGGTTGTCTGGATGAGAAGATCCCTTGAAGATGGCTGGTTGGTTCTTTGGTTGATAGGTGGATGAGGGTGGTCGACTCTTCTTAGATGGAGATCGCTGCTCCTTTGAAGATTGTCGATTGTTAATGTTCCCTCTCACTTTTTCTTTTCCTTCCGGTGGAAGAGAAACTCCTTCTATTTATAGAGAATCGAGCACATATGCGATGTGCATTAGGGTTCCTAAAATACAAAAAAATCTGTCGTCATTGCACGGTACGGGCTTCTGTGGCGCTGAAACATGGCGGACATCGAGATTCCCCTCAAACAAGATCTCTGGTGGTTATAAACATAACCGAAGGAGGCGACAAGTGGCGTGTGCCGATTTGCTGGCTCGGATACAGCCGAGTAAATCTTGGGATTTTATCCTAGATTTGGAGTCTAATTGATCCTCGTCTAAGATTTTAAATCAATCTAATATGATATCAATCATGATTTAATCCCAATCTTCTCTACAAGAGACGGTTTAAACAAACCAATTGGGGTGGACCCATACTTCCTGCGCCTCTGGTGAGGACTAAATGCTGCTGTGCTTCTGGGGCGACGAGTAGATCGTGCTTCTGGAGACGACGGAACCTATGTGCTTTCAGGCGACGAATGGACTTGGCTTCAAATGATAACAAGACTTCTGTGCGTATAGCTACCGAAGTCACTGTGCTGTAAGCGACAAATAGGCTTGTGCTTCAGGTTGACAAGGCTACTGTGCTTTTGGAGGGACAGGTTGACTTACATTGGTTACGATGGGAGTTCCCAAGTCTCTTGTAGAGAAGTGACATAAGCTTCTAATCCGAAGCAGACGACTACGCCACGGCAATGGAGGTGGTGTGAGCATATCACCATCCTGCGTCTCATACGGACGCAGGTAAGCAGCTATGCCTCTGAAAAGTGAAGGCGTTGGCTGCGAAGGCAAGGGTATGACACCCTTATGCGTCTGAGATTGGCGTAAGCAGGTAGCTGCGCTTCTGGAGTGAAGACACAGGCTTATGAAATAAAATAAGGTGAGGGGAGCCCTACCACCATCTTGTTTCTGAGTTTAATGCAGGCAGGTGGCTGCACATCTGGCTTGAAGGCTCTGACTTCTTCAAAGTTCTGGGTTACCGATACGCTTCTGAGAGGCTGCATCCATAAGAATATCAGAACGTGCTTCAGTGGAAGTCATTCTTCCAGTGTGTGTATCGAGAAGAAGGAAGGCTGCGCTTCGATGAAGACTGCATCCTTTGTAGATCCATCTAGGTTTCTGTCAAATCTGTACGAGACCCTTTGTAGAAGAACAGAATTAGTCCTTTATGTATGGTCCTGATGTGTCTGTATTAGACTTTAGTAGACATGACAATGAAGGGACTTCTCTCTATATCTTCTGTTTTGTCTTTTTAGCACTGAGCCTCAGTCTTCTACATCTTCTGTGCTTTGGCGAAGGGATGTCTTCAGCTGAGATTTTTTATGCTTCTACAAAGCTCAGAAGTCCTTTTTTTATTAATCATGGCTACAAAAGTCTGCTACAGACTCGTCACGATTACATAAAAGACTGTATAAAGACATAATTACAAGGATCAGTTACAAAAGACTTTGTGATTACAAATGCCGAATTGAAAACTCCTGCGGATCTATGCCGGGGTTACTCTTCACAGTATGTTCATCATGGAGAGAGGCACTTTGGATAGAAGATGTTAATACAGTCTCCATCAATGTCTCCACCACAGCTTCCCCACTCCAAACGTGCAGCACTTCGAAAACAGCTATTGGCCCGCCGAAAGCTCAGGCCACAGCGCAGCAGGAATGCCCTTTTTCAAAAGGGCATCAGCTTCTGAGGCTCTTCTAGCCTAACAAAAGCACGTCATCGCCAATAAGCAGGGAAGAGCACAACCTGTTGTAGAAGCATGAAAATTTTAGCAAATAAGGCCTTATGCGCCCATGCCAAAAGAGGACATATGCGCCCAAGTGAAGCTCCTATGTGCTCAAGTCACCCAGTGAAGCTCCTATGCGCCCATCATCCTGCAAAGCTCTATACGCCCATGCCTGTGAAGCTCTACGCACCCAAGCCACCCTCTGTGAAGGAGGGCGCATTGCCTGAAATAGGGCTATGCTCCCAAGCCTGACTCAGTCAAAGCCATGATCGAAACGTGCACCGAAGCGCACGACCACGTCAGTCTCTACGAGCAGTCATGCACCGAAGCATGTGGCCACGTCAACACCACGACCAACCCACGATCTCGCAACCTACATGTGCCTACACCCTATGCGCCCAAGGCAGGACTATGCGCCCACATGAAAACCAGTGTATTTTCCTCATGTGGGCGCATAACATCATTCCAGCTCAAGAACGACTATAAAAAGGTGGCCTCATCCCTCTTCAAAACACAGAATGGAGAGCATTTTTAAGAGCCGAATTGCTGCACTTCTTGCCAGTGAGCCGAGAGTTAGCAATTTTCTTAGGTTTTCTCCCACTTTTGTAATTGGAGTGTTAACAGAGTAAAGGAGCAACTGCCGTTCGATCTCCATCGTCCTATTCTCCAGAATTTATTTTGTACTCGGGGATCCTCAGCACAGGATCTCTCAGGCATACTCGATTTGTTGTGCCTTGTACCAATAAAGAAAAGACAGCATTTTCTTCTTCTTTTTGTGTGTGTCCACAAAAAATGGTGACTCTGCTGGGGACTACCTTTTCCTCTGATGAGAATGTGGTGACGCACTCCGATACTGACAAAGTGGAGAGCACTCAGAAGATGTTGATCGTAAAGTTCGATCAACAGGCGTTCGAAGAGATGCTCTCGAGGGATGGCTCTACTCCCTCAAAATCAGCGAAGCCAAACAAGTCTCGCAAGACTTGGCTTCCGAAGGCTCGCTGTGCATATCCTGCTAGTGTCATAGCATATATGCAACTGGAGGACTCTGTCACATGGGCGCATGACTCTTCCACAGAAGTTCCCCAAATAGAGAAGGCTCATACCGTTCCGGGCTCTATTAGCCCAGTGACTTCTTTCCTGCACCACCAACAACAGAGTGTTCGACGCACGAGAATTGGCAAAGAAAAATACTACGATACCAAGAATCGGGGTGTGCGACACTCTGGATAAACCCGACGAGGGTCACAAACGAAGGAGGCAAAACTAGAAAAAAATAACGCTGCTCCACCAAGCATGCGCCCAGAGCCATACGCCCAAGGAGATGTTTGGGCGCATAACCCCAACCAGAATGCTTCTGTCTTCAACAGACTGGACATCCAGGGTCATGCGTCCAAGGCTATGCGTCAAGGCTCACTAGATTCATACTATGCGCTTGCACCGAGGAGGCTCAAACATGCTGTCAAGGAGCATGTGCCCAAGGCCAGCCTCCAAGGCCTACGCGCCCACAGCAAAAAGACAGGCCCCAACGCGTATAGCACGGGGCTGTCTTCAAGGACATCACAGAACTTAGGTGTAGGTGTTGCCCCTGCACTTGAACTAAGTCTGGATGCGCCAACTCTCCTTACGAACCCGTATGCAAAGCTCGGCGATGCATGCAACATGGGTTGTAAGGCAAAACTCCCTTCCGCTGACTTGCGCGACATGATAAATCATAAGCGTAAAGCGAGGAAGGACTTAACAATTCATAGTGCACATCCGTGCACCAGTATTGTTTTCAACTGTTGCTGCTCCAAAGCAACAAGATTGCCTCAGAGAAAGTCCGTGTATCGACGGCTGTATTTCTCTGACGATGAAAAGCTTATTTCATCCAACATGGCTGCATGGGGTCCCCCTTATGGAAGCCCCAATCAAATATGGTGGACTACGAACCCAAATTTCTCTCTCAGTTCCACGAGAAGAAGAAGAAGAAGTCCACCAACAGATGGCCAGCAGGTTGCCACATCTGAAGGAGTCTATATGGGTACTCGGTCAAAGGCAAGATTCCGTATGGAAGATGAAGACTCCCAAACTGGGGGTAGTATTCCCTCAGAGTCTGAAGCGGATGACCTCCACACTGGGGGTAGCCTTCTAGAGGACGACGATCCCTCCGAATCTGATGGCGACTATCTACTTCCTCTACCTGAAGATGGAGGACTTGTTCACTCAGAGATAGACAGTATCAGCACCAGTTGTACTGTTTTCTCTGTTCATCCTCGTATGTTATCTACATACATGACGGACGAAGAAAGACCTGAAGAAGCCAGTTATCAGACCAGAAAACGACTAAAGGGTCTTGAAACTACATTCGCCAAGATTACTGATATGCTTACCAGTATCATGGCGGTTCAAGCTGCTGGGGCTGTTCCTCCACCTCAATAAAACGTCTCGGCCTACGCTAGTCCGGCTCATAGCAACAACCCTCATTCACTACAAAAGGAGTATCATTCTATTGTGCCTCCTCCAAATCTTGTAAATGTTGGGGGTGGTCCTTCGCCAACGACGTCTGACAACTGTTCAGCAGTCGTTTCCCAACACTTGCTCAATCAACAGGATGCAATTGATTCTCTGGTCGCCCATCTCGACACCATCTCACACAAAGACCAGCTTCAGAAGATGGAGATATCTCAACCGTATTCCCTTGAGTGGGAGAACGCTACTTCCCTCCTAACTACAAGCCGTTGACGCTGAATTCATTTGACGAGTTGACTTCTCCTCGTCAATACATGACATACTTCAACACGTAGACTCTACACTTGCCCAGAGACGATCCATTCTTGTCGAAGCTGTTTATTAGCACCATACAGGGGGTAGATTTCGAATGGTTTTGCAGTCTGCCTGACGGATGTATCAATTTATTTAAAGACTTGGAGAGGTTGTTCCTCAATAGGTTTTACGAGAGTGGCGTACATGTTAGTATGTCCACCCTTATCGAGACCAAGCAAAGGAGGACTGAGTCTGTCATCGTCTTCATCGAACGCTTCAGGCGGCTAGCACTGAAGATGCCCTTCGGCATACCAGACTCAGAACTTATGGATACTTGTCGACATAACTTCTTTCCTACGGTGAAGTTTTGTCTGGGTATACATAAGTATGATACATGGCCCGCTTTCATTGGGACCGCTGATGCTGCTGAAAATGATGTTCCTAACTTGGAACTACTAGGGTTGAAAATACCCAAATTCGAAGACAAGGGCAAGCATCCTCAAACTATTCCTGTTCATGGGGGGTAAAGGGAAAGAAGTCCTGAATGTCGACACTTCCAAAGGAGCTTCCAATTCTCAGGACGCCTCCGAAAAGCCTAAGAAGACCTTCTCCTTTGATGAAGACGATGTCATTACCATCTTTCACACATTGACGAAGGGTAATAAGCTGACATTGCCTCCACCACGACGTCCTACAGAGGCGAGCCAGCTCAACGATCCCAAGTACTGTCTCTATCATCAATACGTGTACCATTCCACCAAGGACTATATCATCCAGAAAAAGAAGATACAACAGCTTATCGACAACCAAGTGATCAACCTCGAAACTGAAGACAAGGTTGTATCATCTAACATGATCTCTCTTCAGTTTAGTGACTTTCCTCCCACAGAAGTCCCAGAGGACGTGGTCCCGATTCCCAAGGCAAGAATGGAAGTCGTCAACCTACCGCCAGCTCGCAACTCTACCTTGGTGCCACTCACGACTGAACGTGGTGAGATCATGTGGGTCCATCCGGACCTTGTGCAAGAAGTGATGCAGAGGGTGGTACCTTCCAAAGGAAAAAGGGGCAAGAAATACAAGTAATGCCATATGGTATCCTCTCCCATCTACGGGGTTCTATCTGGCGAGACACGATCGGGGAAGACTTATCTTCAGACATACAACCCCGTACAAGAAGAAGCAGTACCTTCTCAATCTCCTGCTGTCCCCATAAGCTCAGAAGCCGGCTCGTCTAAGCCTCCAACTACGGACAAAGCCAAGAAGAAGGAGACGCGGTTTGACAAATCTCTGAAGGCGCTAGCTCCCGAAGGCATGGATCGGCCCTACAACTTTGATATACTGGCACAACTAGCCAATACACCTGCCAGGTTATTTCTGTTCGATCTGTTGTGACTCTCCAAAGAAACGCGGAACGCCTTAAGTGAGGCTTTACTACATGCCGACTCTTATCTCGCTGAAGTCAAAGCCCCTACTGAAGATCCTATCTCCTGTCCCCACTGCCACAATACTATGAAAGTAGTGCCCAACATCACCTTTTCACATGAGGACATGCTACTCAAAAATAATCGTCATGATAGACCCATGTACTATACAGGGTATATCGGGGCGATCAAGGTGGATCGCATGCACATCAATCCAGGATCCTTCCTCAGCATCATTCCTAGAAGTTTGCTTCAAATTCTGGGAATCCCTATGCACAAGCTATCTGTAACCAACATAACTATTATGGCTTTCAATGCTGGTTGAAGCCACCCGCTGGGCAAGATCCGTCTCAAGTGCCAGATCGGTGACCTCCGAACAGAGGTTTCTTGCTATGTGATCGATGCCAATGTATCCTACAATGTCTTATTGGAAAGTCCATGGATACATGAGAACATGATCGTTCCTTCCACACTTCACCAGTGCTTCAAATACGTCAACAGTGACGGTGTTGTGAAGACGAAGTTTGCCGATGTCAATCATTTTAAGGGCATCGAAGCCTACTATGGAGATTCGGTACTTTACCAATCTCAGCCCCCCAAGGATGACGACAACGAAGCTGAAAATGAAGCTGAAGCAAGTTCATCCTCCAATGATGGTCCCCTGATCATCCGAGTCCAAGGATGTACTACTCCAAAAAGTACTCCGAAGCCTCTCACAATCTGGGTGAAAAAGAAGAACCCTAACAAGGTCAAACCATTGACCATCACTCTCAGTAAGACACCCCGGGAGGAACCTACTAATGCCCGTCCTTCCAATCCTGAAGAATTACCCTACGTAGTAAACTCGGCCAAGACTGTGGCTCCTCTTCCAGATGATTATCCTCTCAATGAGTATATCAATACTCATAATAATGTACCTTCAGCGGATGATGTTATTCCTGAAGAAGAACTTGCGTATTTCCTTAGTAAAGGTTTATCTTTGAATTACTCTGATGTATATCAATCTGTAAACTACTACATAGATACGATATACGCTTTAGATCACGGCATAGGACCACACCTCTGCATGTCGGTCAGGACACCTCACCTACGGAAAAAACATTACCCAGAAGATATCTTTTACTTCATCGTTCCAGCCAGAAAGAAGGATGAAGAACTAATAATATTCGGTCGTATAATTGGCGAGAGAAAGTTCGTTCCAGACTCTACTTCTTCCAAGCACAACACAGAAGCTGACTATAACTCTGGAAAAATGCAACTTTTTCGGTATAGTTGGCAGACCAAAAATATCATCCAGAACATGGGATATGAAATCAAAAGCGACCAAGGGCTAAATACGACACTTTGCTCCTCCCGGCAAACCCGAGAACTACTATCAACGAAGCGGTGTTGGTTTGGGTTATGTTACTCCTCCAACAACTCCCAAAATTTCAGATAATGAAGCAGATCGTTGTTCTCATTCTTCTGATTCCTCCCTCTGGGACTTAGACTCCAGTATTGGCGATATGTTCAAGACAACTCTATCCGTCAACATGGTTTCCATTGACCAAATTGTAGACGATGTCCAATAAATTGAGCTTGAACAATAGGCTCAATAGATGGATACTAGGTAGGAACTGTGCTTCGAACAATGTGAACCACCTACCGAAGACGAAGTCATCCAAGTCAATTTAGGAGATGAATCATCGTTCAAACCAATCTTCATCAGTAAAAGTCTATCTGGCGATGAGCGCCAATCTCTTATACATCTTATAAAAGAATACATCGACGTCTTCGCATGGAGCTATGAAGACATGCTAGGCTTGGACCCTAAAGTCGCCATGCACCGCCTGAATATTTCGTCTAAAGCTAAGCCAGTGAAGCAGCAACAATGACGATTCCGACCAGACGTCATGGAGGCCATCGAGAATGAAGTCAAGAAGCTCATTGCCAGTGGTTTCATTCGGGAAGAACAACACCCATACTAGGTTACCAACATCGTTCCAGTCATGAAAAAGACCGGTAAAGTTCGAGTCTGTATCGATTACCGTGATTTGAACTTTGCATGCTCGAAGGACGAGTTCCCTCTACCGATTATCGACGTAATGATTGACAATACTTGCGGCTTCGAGCGGATGTCCTTCATGGATGGGTTCTCAGGCTACAAACCAGATTAAGATGTTCCCCGACGATGAGAAGTACACATCTTTTCAAACACCGTTAGGGGTATACTGCTTTACGGTGATGCCCTTCAGATTGAAGAACGCAGGGGCGATATACCAGTGAGCCATGAACACAATTTTTTGTGATTATTTACGCAAAACTATGGAGTGCTATGTAGACGATATTGCAGTTAAAAGTCGTCTCAAAGGCAACCACCTCCAAGACGTGAGAACGGTGTTTGAACTAATGCGTACACACCAACTCAAGATGAATCCAACCAAGTCTTTTCTGGGAGTCTCCAACGATAAGTTCCTTGGTTTCGTCATCACATCAAAGGATATACAACTAGACCCGAAGAAAGTGAAGGCTATTCTCGATATGCATCCTCCAAGAAACCTCAAAGAGCTATACGGACTTCAAGGAAGGTTAGCCTACATCAGACGATTCATTTCGAACCTCTCTGGAAGGTGTCAACCATTCACTCAGCTCATGAAGAAAGGCGTATCTTTCGTCTGGACTGAACAATGTCAACGTGTATTCGATGACATCAAGGCGTATCTCACAAGCCCTCCAGTATTGGTAGCTCCAATAATGGGGAAGCCTTTCTTACTATATGTCCACGCTATGAACCATTCTCTTGGCGCCCTCTTAGCTCAGAAGAATGAAGGCGTCCATGAACATGCAATCTACTACCTCAGTCGCACAATGGTAGGTGCCGAACACAGATATACACCGGTAGAGAAGGAATGCCTTGTACTAGTATTTGCCATCCAGGAGACACGCTACTATATTTCTGGGCAGACTATCCATATTATATCTAAAGTAAACCCTCTCAGAATACTCATGACTACATTGGGCTCTCTCAATTCCCGTTTAGCTACATGGGCAATGCTGTTGACTCCATATAATATGCTCTTTGTTCCTCAGAAGGCAGTAAAAGGCCAAGCATTAGATGATTTTCTAGCAGCTCATCCGATGCCAGAATCGTCCAAACTCTACGATAAAATCCCCGACAAAGTGGTGGAGTCTAACACTGCAACTAAAGAAATCTCCATTTGGTGAATGTTCTTTAATGGTGTATCAAGAACAGGACCCAAAGAAAATATTATAGCCGTAGTTGGCATCGTGCTCGTGTCACCTGATCATCTGGTTATACATCGTACATATTCTCTCGTGGAACCATGTCCCAACAATGTAGTCGAATATAATGTCCTATTAATCGGCCTGCAACTGGCAAAGCAACTGGGATTTGACTATCTAGAAGCTTACGACGATTCCAAGCTAATAGTTAGTCAGGTTCGAGGGGATTTTGAAGTTTGCCACGAAGATCTCATCCCCTACTATAAAGCAACAATCGAGTTGGCGTCTACTTTTGCTAGATTCTTCATCGAGCACGTGCCTCGACTACAGAATATAGAAGCAGATGCTCTAGCCGATCTCGCTGCTTCCTTGACCATTCCTACTAATACTCAGCAGTTGATCATAATGTTTGGTCGAGAACTATTCTGTGTGAAAAATACCTTGCATAGTCATCATAGTTACACAACGAAAACAAACGTCGATGCTAAAGGCTGGAGATTTTCTTTCATAGATTCCGCCATCTATGGAATCCTCCCCGAGGACCCAAAGGAAGCAGTGTCTATCCAAAGGCGATCCTTCAGATTTTACTATGACACAGCTACCAAGATGCTGTACCGACGCTCTTACGATGGGTTACTGTTACGATGCTTATCAGATACAGAAGCCAAACATGCACTCCGGGAGGCTCACAATGGAGTTTTTGGTGCACATCAACCAAGCCCCAAATTACAAGATTGCCTCAATTGAATGAGTTATTACTGGCCCACAATGATAGCAGATGCTGTTGAATATGCAAAGAAGTGTAGAGCTTGTCAGTTCCATGCTGATTTCATTCATCAACCTTCGGAGTTTCTACACCCGACGGCAGTATCTTGGCCGTTTGAAGCCTGGGGCATGGACGTTATAGGACCAATCAGCCCGCCATCCTCCAAAGGACATCGGTTCATCCTAGCCATAACCGATTACTTCTCCAAATGGGCGGAAGCTATACCCTCACTGAAGTGAAGGCATCAAATATGATCAATTTCATCAAACATCACGTCATCTACCGCTTCGGTCTACCTCGCAGGATCATCCATGATAATGGTCCACAGTTCGTAAGCCATGTATTCTATCGGTTCTGCGTTAGGAATCGAATCCAGAACGTAGCCTCTACTGCCTACTGTTAGCCTAATGATTATATCATGTTTTTGAATATGGCTAATCAATTGACTTTAACATAATGACGTCACTGATATTCATGTAATCACTATCATGTTGCTACTTAAACTTAGCATTGTCCTAATGTTAGCATTGTCCTAAATGTTCTATATCATATTGCTATGCTTGTGTCATATTATTATTTTTGTCTAGCATGTATTTGTAGACATGCTGTAAGCATGATAAAATATGATCAACCTAGGACATATGCAATGGAGAATTATTGATGGGCCAAAGACGGCGTTATACAAGAATATTTCTTTGAACCGCCTAACGACCTATCCGGGGCCTCGCATCGGGGTTTCCGCTGCCCGGTCAGCGGACAGGGGTCGAGGGGCAGCGCCCCCCGTCAGGGGTTCGGGGGAGAAGCCCCCGAAAGGTATTCAGATTTCCAGATCTGTTTATCTTTGGACGACTGCTGTCAAGGAAAAATGCGTCTTCAAGTCTGCTCAAATATTTGAAGAAAGGCGTCATCAAAGGGCTCTTAGTTTTCCTATTTCATCAATGTATTTTTCATATTTATTGAGTCTAGGAATACGATGTAAACTGCATCGTACTGGCAAATAGGCTACCCAAGAAATGTTTTCAAAATACCCTTTCATTTTGAAAACAAGTCCACTTACAAAAGCCCAAACTACTTCCTAACTGTTTGACTTTTCAAAATGCCCAAAAACTAATTTGCAAAACCCTAACAGAACCCTAGCAGAACTCGGCCCGAATTTGGCCAGAGTTCGGCCAGAGTTCGGTTAGTGAACGTTGCTTTTTGAACTTGGTCTTCCTGCAGTTATGGATCCCAACGAGATTTTCTCATAGAGTTCTGCTCGAATTCTGCCCGAATTCTATCAGAATTCTGCCTTTGGAAAAACTATAAATAGAGAAGAATTTCGATTATTTTAATTCACTCAACACTCATACACCAATTCACTTTCATATCTCTTTTCTATAAGCCTACTACTTCTTCCAAAGTGTTCTGAGCTATTCATTTTTAAATCCCAAGCCAGTTACAATCCTCTAGTCGATTTGCCAGTGCGGTACGGTCTAGAAGTTTCAGAGTGATTGTAATCAGAGGCTTGATTGAAGGTAGACACTTCACAATTGAAGTTGGTCGAGTACTTTGGATCAAAGCTCGCGTTGTAGAAGTTGCAAGAACTTCGGATGAAAACTTGTGTTGATTTTCCATAGTGGATTCAACTGGAAGCTAGAGTTCTTCCGACTGGACTAGTCCTCACAAGAGAGAAACTAGTATACATCCTTGTGTTTGCGTTTGCTCTCTACTCTCTCTTTTCATTTACATATCTGTGATATATTATCTGTGATCTTGTTACTAACATTTTTAAATAGTTAATTTCCGCTGCCTACTCTATTCACCCCCTTCTAGAGTATTGCGCTTTACAACTCGTTCCTACAATCGTCCTATAATTGGTATCAGAGCGGGTGCTTGGTATATAGGTATTGCTATCATACCAATTGTTCCTACAATTGGTATCAGAGCCAGTGCTACAGCTAGAGAGCGGGTGCTTGGTATATAGATATTGCTGCTCATACCAATTGCTCCTACAATTGGTATCAGAACCAGTGCTACAACTAGAGAGTGGGTGCTTGGTATATAGATATTGCTGCTCATACCAATTGCTCCTACAATTGGTATCAAAGCCAGTACTGCAACTAGAGGTAATATATTTTGATCCCAATTGTTCCTACAATTGGTATCAGAGCAAGTACTCCTTCTAGAGATATTATTGCAGGTCCGATAATGCAACCGGTCTGATAATGTCAACCGAGATACAACAGGCTATCAAGGAACTGTATACTCGCTATGATGCCAAAGAGAAGCAAGAAGAACTCCGGAATATGGGGATTCGACAGCCATATCCTGCCGAGTGGGACAACGTAGTTTATCCTTCCAAGTATAATCCGTAGACGCTCACGCCCTACGAAGGAAATGAGTCTTCTTGATGATACTTGAGGTACTTTATCTCAGTGATAGGGCACTTGTCGAAGGACGATGCCTTCCTTACCAACATCTTCATAGGAGCTCTGCAGGGGGTAGCCTATGAATGGTTATGCAGCCTTCCGGATGATTGTATTTCATCGTTCGAGGACCTGAAGAATCTATTCGTAGATCGATTCTATGAAGAAGGGATGGACATGACAATGTCAACTCTCATGGAGGTCGTCTAGAGAGAGAAGGAGCCTGTCCGTGCATACATTGAGCGCTTCCGTCAAACAGCCTTAAGGCTACCACCTGGTACGCCCAAGCCCATGCTTATGTCGCAAGAACATGTTGCCTATGATAAAATTGTGGCACAGTACTCATTACACATAGTGGACGCCTTTTATTACAGAGGCGGACGTGGCACAAAGGAAAGCCTAGGATGCGCAGCTCCTGGGACTGAACTTTCCTTCTCTCGAAGACAAGGGAGACATTCGTCTAGCAACAACCCCAAGGATGGAAAAGGCAAGCAGGTCATGACCGTCAACATCTCCAAAGGTTCGGTAACCATGAACCCCAAGTATACAGAAGCACAGAAGCCAAGGAAGACTTACTCCTTCAATGACGGGGATATACTGGAACTCTTCAATATGCTGAGAAGAGTGGCAAGCTGCTCTCCCAACACCAAAGCGTCCCGATGAAGTGTGGAAGGTGGAAAACCCTAAATACTGCCATTATCATCAGTATATCCACCATTCAACATAAGATTGCTACGTGTTGAAAAGACAGATTCTGTACCTCATCGACACCAAGGTCATATCACTTGACTATGAAGAAAAGACGGTCACGGCCAACATGGTTACTTTCCAGTTTGGAAGTTTTCCAACCACGGAGGCACATGACGGGGTCGTCCCCATCTCGAGGGCGATAATAGAAGTAGTCAATCTTCCACCAGCGTGGGACAATACTCAAAGGCTCATTCTGTTCTCCATGCAGCAATGCGAGGTCATGTGGGTCTACCCCGACCTTACTCCTGACATGATGGCACCTACAACCCCTTCTGTCAAAGGAAATAAGGTCAGGACATGTCGTATGGTCTCAGCTTCGACCGATGACACCTTGGTGACCACTCGCTCGATGCAGCGGCAAGAGGAGAACCAGGCTCCCGAGGAGGCATCGCCTCCACCAAATACAGCCCCTGTTCCTGATATATCAGAGGTAGGCCCGCCTCAGACTCCTGATAGGATGAAGCAAAAGGAAGTTCGCTTTGACAAGCCTCTCAGAAAAGACTCGGTAGTAGGGCCTTTCAAACCCTACAACTTTGACATACTGGCGCAGTTAGACAACACCCCGGCTAGATTGTCACCTTTCGAGATCCTCCATCTCTTCAAAGAGACCTGGGATGCGCTCAGCGAAGCCTTACAGAATGTCGAGTCCTTTCTCACTCAGGTGCGTCCACCAAAGGAAGACCCTGCGGCCTGTCCATATTGTCACAGCATGGTCGAAGTGATCCCCAGTATCACCTTTATCTAACAAGACATGCTGCTGAAGAACAATCGGCATAATAGGCCTCTGTACTATACAGGGTATGTCGGTGCCATTAAAGTTGATCGCATCCACATCGACCCTGGCTCATCTCTCAGCATCATCCAAGGAGTCTGCTCCAAACTCTAGGGATTCTAATGCATCGGCTGACTGCATCAAACACAACAATCAGTGGCTTCAACGTGAAGAAGAGCAAGCCTCTGGACAAAATTTGCTTGAAGTGCCAAATCGACGATCTCCACACCGAAGTGACTTGCTATATCATCGAGCTGACATAAATTACAACATGCTGTTGGGACGGCTATGGATCCATGAGTACATGATCGTTCCTTCCACCCTCCATCAGTACATGAAGTACGTGGCCAGCTATGGGACTATCAAGACCGAGTTCGCTGACATCGACCCATTCCGGGGACTTGAAGCCTACTGTACGGATGCTGATCTATATAAGTTAGTCCCTTGGGATGATGAGGGAAATGATGCTGACGATGAGGCGAATAACATAGAGCAACAATATGGGCGCATAATACACCATAGTATTGGCGCATGCTTTTATGGGCGCATAAGAATGCTCACAGAAGCATGTTGCCTTAGGCGCATGCGCCCAGGCAGAGAAAAAGTCTGAGCGTCGCAAATTAATGCTTAAGACTTTGTTTTGAGGTGTAGCCTAACCAAGGATCGGATCTTGGACTGGCGAGGACGCTGTCACAGGAGGAGAGCCACTCGGTGCAGCCCCCTTGCCCTTTGCGGATGTCTTGGCGGCCTTGGAAGACATGGTTCCTAGATAGAGGAGATGAAAAGTCTTTTGAAAGTTTTAAGAGAAATGAGAATAATGAATTTTCTCTCTCTTTTAAAGACTATTTATAGGCATGGGCCACACCCTATGCGCCCACTACTTCTATGCGCCTATGCGCCCACTGCGTACTCTGCGCCCACTACGACTTATGCGCCCACGTGAAGACCCAGTCTCTTGCACAATATGTGACTGCCACTTGCTAACATGGACAACGCATGAAGGGTGGACCTCTTCAAATTCTACCCCGATGTATCTGTTAGTTCAGATTTTCGAGGAAGATCTCAAACAACCATCTCTCTGACAGACTGGCTAAACTCTATGTGCTCAAAGGGAGAGCTATGCTATGCGCCTACTACATCACGAGAAGACGGTCCATGCTTCTTTCAAAGTATTTCGAACTTGTTCAAGTATCAAAAACTTTGAAGGAGGTCTTGTAGAAGCAAAAAACTTTCAGCAGACTTGACAACCATGCGCCCAAGCCAGGAAAGACATATGCACCCAAGCCAGGGAAGACATATGCGCCCAAGTCACCCATGAAGATATATGCGCCCAAGTCACCAATGAAGACTTATGCGCCCAAGCACCAGTGAAGTCATATGCGTGCAAGTCACCAGTGTAGCCATATGCCCATGCGCCCATTCTAGGCTACTCCAGAAGGGGGCACATAGCCCTATTTCAGGCTATGTGCCCAAGCCAGAACAGCCCCCGACTCGATCAAACCCACGATCAATCGTGCACCGAAGCATACAGCCACATCAGTCTCCATGAGCAGTGGTGCACCGAAGCATGCGGCCACGTCAATACCACGATTAACCCACGATCACACATTCTGCATGCGCCTACATTCTATGTGCCCAAAGCAGGACTATGCGCCCACATAAAAACTAGTGTGTTTCCTCATGTGGGCTTATAACATCATTCCAGCATAAGAACGACTATAAAAAGGGGTCGCATACCTCTTCAAAACACAGAACGAAAAGCATTTTCAAGAGCCAAATTGCTGCACTTCTTGCCAGTAAGCCGAGAGTTAGCAAATTTCTTAGGTTTTCTTCTACTTTTATAATCGGAGTGTCAACGGAGTAAAGGAGCAACTGTCGCTCGATCTCCATCGTCCCATTCTCCAGAATTCTTTTTGTACTCGGGGATCCTCAGCGCAGGATCTCTCAGGCGTACTCGATTTATGGTGCCTTGCACCAATAAAAAAAGACATCATTTCTTCTTCTATTTTGTGTGTTTCCACAAGCATTATTTATTTATTTCTAGTATTATATCATTGTGCGTCCAAGTCACACTTGGGTACAAGTTACTATATCGGTCATTTTACTTACTTTTGTTCTATTTTCTTGCGTTGACTTAGCCTAGTGAACACCCATTGATGATAAGGTATTGGTATATCTCATACGGCCTTGACACATGCTTTATTACGTGTTGTGAGCCACATGTAGGACACGTACTTGCGTAGTCGGCTGGCCACGATACGTATGGTGCGTGCGACGGATAAGAGTAACTGCCAATAGAATTGCATGCTAGTAGACTTGGCAGTTACTAGAGGTTTATATTAGTCATAGAGATGGCGATACTAGGCATATGGGCTTCTTTTTCACTTTCTTGATTACCTGTGCGCTCCATCGGAGACGCATGCTCCAGATGCCTTCTGACGTTCACCGAGCGTTATGGAAGTACCCCTTGCACTGATGCCCTCTGACGATCTTCGGACGTTGTGGATGTAATCCCCTGGTGCCCTATACGGGAACCATGTCGATCCCATTTACAGCCAGGGCCCATGCATCGAAGGATTGTATCTCAACTGTATGTTCATAGTAGAACGGTTAGGAACCCTATTACATGCATTACCCTTTTACTTATTATATATCACAGTTTATATGGCATGGTATTTTCTTGTATCTTGTTACGTCCCTCTGAGGATCTGGTTATCTCTTCAGGATTAGACAATTTCTTATAGGAGTACGACGCGACATTGGATCCCTCTTTTGTGGACGACGTGGCATTCCCCTCTGACATTTAGCTCTATTCTTGCTTTGAGATGTATTGCGACTATATAGTGGACATCTTACATTTCTTTTCTTTTCATTTTGCGGATGCTGGACTTCGATAATTTGAGACTATTTTACATAGCTGTTTGGAGTGGGTATGTCCACCCGGCTATCTATTTGATTCACTTATTTATTCTGGATTCTTATATCCTCTGTGATGAGCTGTAATGAGATGTAGATTATTATATTCTGGCATGTGATTATTATTATTTATAGCTTATGTACGTATATGAGGATTCTATATAGTGGAGTATTTTTCGTATATGTGCACCTGGTATGTCTATGTACTTGGTCCTAGGTATTTTGGGAATGGGACGTTACAATACTGCCGCTTGACCACATTGTCACAGTATGGTCGAGGTGATTCCTAACATCTTCTTCACTCAGCAGGACATCTTGCTAAGAACAACAAGCATAATAGTCGCCTATACTACACGAGGTATATTGGTGCCATTAAGGTCGATCGTATCCACGTCGACCATGGCTCTTCCCTTAGCATCAACCCTCAGAGTTTACTCGAAGCTTTGGGGATCCTAATGCATCGGCTGACTGTGTCAAACACTTTAATCAGCGGCTTCAATGCTGGAAAGAGTGAGCCTCTGGGCAAGATTTGCCTGAAATACCAAATAGGCGATCTCCAGACAGACGTGACTTGTTACGTCATTGATGCTGATAAAAACTATAATATGCTATTGGGTCGACCATGGATTCATGAATACATGATCTTTCCCTCTACTCTCCACCAATGCATGAAGTATGTGGCCAACGACGGGACTATCAAGATCGAGTTCTATGGCATTGATCCGTTTCGAGGACTCGAAGAATACTGTACAGATGCTGAGATGTACAAGTCAGTCCCATGGGACGATGATGCCAATGATGCCGATGACGAGGCAGATACTGCACCAAAAAGTGTAGCTATGGCAGAAAAACTATTGAGGGTTCGATTGAAGGGGAAACCTTCCACGATGTCAGCTCCTTTGATCATCAAGCTTCGAAGAAAGACTCCAGCTCGATCGCCCTCGACGATATTAGCTGCTTGCCAGGAGCCTATGTAAGTAAAGCTTCCCCGGAAGGCTCCAAAGCCAACTCTGAGGTCGCAAGAACCTCCGACTACAGCTCCTTTGGTAGTCAAGTTGAAGGGAGACCTCCTCCACCTTCTTCCATGGCAACCCTAGTGCTCACAGATGAAGAGTTGGAAGACTACATATGCGTTGATACCGAGGTGCACTCCTTAGATGATGTAATCCCCTGGGATAAGATTTTGTATTTCATCAACAAAATGTTGTCTTTGAATTACTCGTGTGCGTACTAGAACACTAAGTATTTATTAGATAACGCTTTGTATATGTTACAAACACAAATGACACCTCTAATCTCGTAGGCCGAGTTTTCTCTCTCCGAGGAGCCTACTTCTTGGTTCCAGCAAGGAAAAAAGAGGAGAAACCCATCATCTTCAGTCGATTGGAGCACCCTCAGCGGCTGGGTCCGGCAGAACCAAAACCCGATAACGGCAAGATGCAACTCTACCGTTACACTACTCAAGCCAAACACCTTATCTAGAAAATGGGTTACGACTTGAACAATGATAGAGAACTAAACTATGGCAAAGGCCGACGCCTTTCTTTACGACTTTGTCCTCCAAAAGGAAAGTCCCAAAACTACTACCAACGTACTCGCCAGTGGTTAGGTTACGTTACACCTACAAAAACTTTGGAGAGCTTAAAGCCGGACGTCCTGTTGCATTCACACTCCTCTGACTCCTCAACCTGGGACTCTGATACCAGTATCGGCCAAGCCTTTAAAAGGATACTGTCCGTCAATATGTCTATGTAGATCCTCCAGTCGAGGATGAAGGCCAAATACTCAAATTCTTCGAGGATGGACCTTGGGCTCAACGCCTAGGATCCCAATGGGAATGGTGCTTCAAACAGCACAAATCTCCTACTGAAGATGAGGTCATTCAAGTCAAGCTGGAAGATGAGGCTTCCCCTAAACCTATTTTCATCAACAAAAACTTGACTGGAGAAGACAAGGAATCTCTGGTACACCTTATCTAAGAGTACAATGATGTCTTTGCTTGGAGCTATGAAGACATGCCGGGTTTAGATATACAAGTCTCCATGCACAGTCTCAACATCTTATTCGATGCTAAGCCTGTCAAATAATATCAACATCATTTCTGCCCTAACATCATGGATGCTATCGAGAAAGAAGTCGATAAACTCATAGAGAGTGGCTTCATTCGTGAGGAGCAATATTCGGATTGGGTGGCCAATATTGTCCCAGTCACCAAGAAGAACAGAATGATTCGGGTCTGGATAGACTTCAGGGATCTCAACTCGGCCTGTCCATATGACGAGTTTTCCCTCCTGATCACCGACATGATGATTGACAACACTTGTGGCTTCGAGCATATGTCCTTCATGGATGGTTTCTCGGGCTACAACCAGATTAAGTTGTTCCCTGAAGAGGAGAAGCATAATTCATTCAAAATTTCAAAAGGGATATACTGTTACACAGTGATGCCTTTCGGGTTGAAGAATGCGGAAGCAACATACCAGCGGGCTATGAGCACCATATTCCGTAAATACCTCCAAAAAATGGTAGACTATTGTGTTGATGACATTGCCATTAAAAGTAAGAAGAAATTCATCCATTTGGATGACTTGAGGACGGTGTTCAACTTGATGCGAACACATCGACTAAAGATGAACCAAGCCAAGTCTTTCTTGGGAGTGTCCAGTGGCAAGTTCTTGGGCTTCATCGTCACATCCAAGTGTATTCATATTGACCATGAGAAGACTAAGGCGATCTTGGACATGGCTCCCCCAAAGAATCTCCGTAAGCTTCGAGGCCTACAAGGACGCTTGGCATATATCAGAAGATTCATAGCAAATCTCTCTGGTCGATGCCAACCATTCACCAGACTCATGAAGAAAGCAGTTTCGTATGTTTGGACCAAAAAATGCCAGTACGCATTCAATGACATCAAAAAATACCTTACTAGTCCTGCAGTACTGGTGGCACCGGTCGTGGGGAGGTCCTTCCTGCTATATGTCCGAGCTATGGACCATTCTTTCAGTACTTTGCTAGTTCAGAGAAGCAACGAAGGCCACAAACATGCAACCTACTATCTCAGCAGGACCATGATTAGGGCCGAGTATCAGTATAATCCTGTGGAGAAGGAGTGTCTTGCTCTGCTCTTTGCCATCCAGAAGATGCGCCATTATGTGGCCGGACAGACAATCCATGTTATCTCCCGAGTCAACCCCCGATCAGAGTCCTCATGACTAAGCCAGGGCTTTAAACTCTTGATTAGCCACATGGGCGATACTCTTGACTCCTTATGACATGGTGTTCATCGCACAAAAGACAGTCAAGGGCCAAGCATTGGTCGACTTCTTGGCGGCACACCCTGTGCCAGAGACATCAAATTAGGTCTATGACGACATTCTTGATGAAGTCCTAGAGTCTAATGCCATCTCAGATAACTCTGTTTAGCACATGTTCTTTGACAGTGCTTTAAGAACAGGACCAAAGAGCGAGATCATCATAGGGGTTGGAGTTATTTTCATCACTCCCGACGGCCTATTCATCTACCGTGCATATTCTCTCATAGAGTCATGTACCAATAATATTGCTGAGTATAACACTATCATCATCGGGCTCCAGCTTGCTAGGGGTTGACTGCATTGAGGCCTATGGCGACTTGAAACTGATTATCAACCATGTTCGAGGACAATACGAGGTCCGAAATGAAGATCTGGTTCCTTACCACCAGGCAACAATCGATAATATTTCAAACTTCACAGGGTTCTTTATAGAACATGTACCTTGGTTGTAAAACTTAAAGGCTAACACGCTTGCTGGCCTTGTCGCTTCTCTGACAGCTCCTGCTGGAACCAAATATACCGTCACGGTGATGGATCGAGAGCTGGTTTGCTCGAAGAACAATCTACGTACGTGTCTAAGTTACTTAGCACAAATAGATACTAATATTAACGTTCGGGACTGGCGATTCCCGTTCATAGACTATGAAATCTACGGAATCCTACCTGAAGACCCAAAGGAAGTTACTTCTGTCAAGAGATGCTCTCTCCGGCTCTTCTATGACACGGGTACCAAAATCCTATTTTGTCATTCATATGATGGGCTTCTTCTGCAATGTCTATCTAAGATAGAAGCATAAAAGATACTTCGGGAGGCGCACGATGGTTCCTGTAGAGCCCATCAGCCTGGTCCTAAGTTACAGGATTGACTATGTCGCATGGGCTACTACTGGCCTATTATGATGGCAGATGCCATAGATTATGCAAAGAAATACCGGGTATGTCAGTTGCATGCTGACTTCATCCACCAACCTTTTGAGTTTCTACACCCCATGCGCCCTAGCCGATTGAAGCATGAGAAATGGTCATCATTGGGCCGATTAGCCTACCGTCCTCCAAAGAACACCGGTTCATCCTCCCCGTCACCGACTACTTTTCTAAGTAGGCGAAAGCAGTAGCTCTGGCCGAGGGAGAAACCTCGAACATGATTAACTTTGTTAAGCATCACGTTATATACCGCTTCGGAGTTCCCAGGAGGATTATCCACGACAATGGTGCTCAGTTCATGAGCTACGCATTCCATCGGTTCTGTAAGAAGAATCAGATACGAAATGTGGCATGACGGCTTACAATCCTACAACAAATGGACTAGTTGAAGCATTCCACAAGACTATTATCAAGCTACTCAAGAAAGTTATATCTTCTAATAAGCGCAACTGGAATGAGAAGCTGGGCGAATGTCTCTGAGCTTACCGTATGATAGTTCGGACACCCACAAATAACACACCATTTTCCCTTGTCTATGGGAGCGAGGCGGTTCTCCCCTTGTAGATCGAGATCCCGCCTTTACGGGTGACCATCACCAACCTACTGACTAATGAAGATAATCAATGCCGTCGGCTACAAGAGTTGGAGGCGTTAGACAAAAAATGTCTGCTAGCTCAGCAACGGATCGAGCTTTATCAAGCTCAAATTTCCGGGGCCTTTAATAAAATGGTTCGGGAAAGAACATTCTAAATGGGTGACCTCGTCTTATCAGTTCGAAGACCAATGGTGATGACTCACAAGATGACTCAAAAGTTTGAACCCAAATGGAAAGGGCCGTTCATCATAGAGATGGTCTACTCCAATGGGGCCTACCGCCAAATCCAACGGCGACTTGCTAATGATGCCAATCAATGGCAAGTTCCTGAAGAAATACTATGTCTGAGGTCCAAGCTGGCATATATTTCTGCATCCCCTGCGGATGTTCATGAATTCTATTAACGAATTCCCCTCTTTCATATTCCTCTAGTAAAAAAATATTTCACGTCCATACTTCCTTTGAATTGTTATTCTACACCCTAACGAAGTTCACTTCTACCATGTCTATATTACCTCTGAGTAGTCATTTCTTCCATGATAATCTTGTGTTGTCATAACTATTTAGAAAATATTTCACGTCCATACTACCTCTGAACTGTTATTCTACACCCCGTTGAAGATTGAGCCTACCATGTCCATATTACCTATGAGTAGACATCTCTTCCATGACAATATCCCGTAATTGTCATGATTACCTATAGAACCTTTTATGTCCATACTACCTCTGAGTCGTTCTATAAATTTGTAGAGTCTATCCTTGCCATGTCCATATTACCTTTGAGTAAAAAAATTCTGCCACCAAAAATCTTGTATTTACCATGTCCATATAACCTCTGAGTAAAACACCCTATCCCCAGTGGAGTTATCTCGATCCCCTCATATCGTACTACCTCTGAGGGAATTCTCACTCTTGTACAAGAAAGTATACAACAAAAAGACAAGTAGAGAAACAAAGCCAAAAATTTTATTCATAAAATAAGGTTTTTCTTTTTTTTGCTCCAAAAGAGTCTCTCGAAAAGCGAGAGACAAAAAGACAAAAGGATGTCATCATTGAGAAGACCGATGCAGGAGTTCGTCTAGTCGGCTCCTCAGAAGAGCAACTTGGGCCCAACCTGTGCTTTGGCTTGACGCTCTGCCTCCTGACGTTGAGCAGCTTCATCCTTGAGCCGAGATAGGTTTTGGCGTGCAAGGGTCATCTCTGCTTGACGGACTCCAATACTTCCCCTCTCCCGAGCCAGAGTCTCGGAGCGTTGGCGAAGACCTCCTGTTGGTCCTTCGACTTCTCCAACTCACTCTCGACATGAGCGAAAGTCTCCTCTAACTTTCGGATCTGCCCCCGGAGGTTCTTACGCTGTTCTTACGAGGCTGTATGATGGCAGTCCGGAGCCTCTTCGGCGTCGGTCACTGCTTCAATTTTGGCCTCAACCTCGACAAGTTTGACAGTCAGGGCTTGACATTTCTGCTCGTGATGGGAAACTTCAGAGGCCATTTTCTCTAGCTCTGTAGCAACCAGGGTCGAAAGACCACTCTCAAGATTGTGAAGCTCTAAGGCGGTGGCTTCCAATTCTGCCAGTAGCGTCTCTATCTCGTCTGCCTTCGCCTCACACTCTGGATATTCGTATAGTGCCACTAATTCGGCCCCCACTATAGATCGAGCTCGTCTAAGCAATTGGTTGTCCCGCAAGATGCCCTCTATGTTGTGCATCCAAGCATGATAAATTGTGCCCAGAATGAGGTTGTATAATACGTATTGTCAATCAAACTCATCGGGTCACCAGAGATGCCGTAATAGAAGATCTCGGAGCAGCAACGACATCCAACACGCATCTAGGTATTGCAGTCGGAGTAGATGGAGCCATGACTGGAGCAGAGGCTGTCGGCGGTGGAGAGACGATGTGAGCCAACACTGCCTGATGTATAACCAGCTCTTTAGCAGGATCCCTCACTGGTTCAACCATCTTCGCAACCGAAGCTGTGAGAAGTGGAGCATGAGCAACCTCAGCGACCGTCTTCTCAATAGTCGGCGTGACCAACTCTTCAGCGATCTTCTTAACCGGTACTTTAGCAGCCGGCTCGTCAACAATCTTCTTGGCCAATTCTTCTCCAGTTTTATTGGCCGGACTCCCGGTGGTTACGTCGGCGGGCTCCTCAGCGGCACTATCGACTATTGTCTCAGTGGCCACCTCGACTGGAACCTTAGTTATCGGCTCGCCAACAGCCGTGTCGACTTGTTCTATATTGATCTCCTCGGTCATCTCTTTGAGGGCCCTATCAGCCAACTCCTTAATCTCTTCATCGGTGACTTTTAGAATGACCTCGTCAACCAGTTGTTCGACAATCATTCTTGCCGGCCCTTCAACAGCTTCGCAGGCCAATGCTTCGCCAGCCTTTGCCGTCAACCCTTCCAAAGACTCTTCGACCAGCCGCTGAGACGAATCCCCAAAATTCACTGAAGGCAGCTGCTCGGACGGATGATCTTCCTTGTCTTCCAACGCATCGGGGTTATCCTCAACCCTTCACTTAACATGGGAAGGAGGTATGGTGGAAACATTCTAGGTAATAACCTCAGCATCCACGTCCACCTAGCCCGTCACAGGTACAGACTACGCAGTCCTACCTCGGCTGCTGCTAGGCCAACCCCAGGTATGTTTACGGGCTCGTCCTTGATCGTCCCCTTGAAAGTTACCTGCTCGGGCGAAGACAATGGCTCCGTGTAAACCCTTGAACCCATTTATTGTTAATTTTATTTGCTTTTGTTTGCTCTTATAAAATTTTTATTCTTGAATACTAAATGATATATAAAAGTGAATGGAAATACTCTCTCCAAACAAATAAAGAAAATGGTGGACTTTGCAAAACTGATTTCTCCAAGGGCCCAAATGCAAATTTTAGTTTTCAAATTCAAGAGCAGTTGACCGTTTATATAAGCCTCTGTATTCGAGTTGATCCCAAATCAAACTAGACCCCTCCAAATCCTTGTGATAAACCCCCAGGAAATTCAAACCAAATTTTCCCTCTATCCAATCTTCCCTTGATCGAATCTAAATTCTCCTATATATATGGAGAGGTTCAGGCATCCCTCTCCCCTACAAACCCTAATACACTCACCCCTTTCCATCACAAGAGAGGACGAGGAGCAGTCGAAGGAGCAGACGAGGCTTTGCTTGCAAAATCCATATAGGTAACTAACCTACTCCTAAAACTTGCAATCTCTGTCATTAATAAAGGATTATTAGGGGGTTGTTTTTTGTTCGATTTAATGCCTTAAAGGGGCCCTTGTGGAGGGAACTCTGTTAAATCAAATAGATGGTAGAGTGGTTGATAGTATTTCCTGTACCCATGTATTTGTAGGCAAAGAGGTATATGGTCATGGTCATGTCAGGATGCCAACTGATACGTAGAGTATCTGGATGCGGGAAGGGTCATACCTACGTATGGATTAAAGGATATTATAGCCAGAGGTGTGTCAAGTAGGATTAGATGTGTTGAATGCATAGGCATAGGAGTTGGCATATCCAGTAGAAGTACGAGGGGGTATCCTGGTCATGTAGGTAAAAACAATGTGAGATATCTGTACAAGGGAACTGGGTTGTGTGGCTACTCTTAAAGCCAGAGTGCTGGAGGAGTGCCAGTAGATAAGGAAAATATTGGCAAGGGTGAGTCTACGAGTAGTATGTACCAGTAGAGTATCAAAGTAGCAGCAATATCCCGTGCACCTTGTAAACATATAGGGATGTACAAGTCCTATTGAGAAATTGAGTTCAGTGTTCAATATCAAATAACTAGTAAGCTAGGACATAGTTAGCTACACATAGATTCATTTGAAAAATAGCACAACTACCTTTTACAGCAAGGTTGGTATGGATCAGTAAAAGGGGGAGACACTCCATACCCTACTGTACTAGGGACAGTGGTATCTCCACCTACTTTGTACACTCATGACTCTTTGAACATAAAGACAAACACATGACACTTTATGATGATTAGATATTATAGTGTCCTAAATTGCCTTTATATTCGACCACTTAGTATCAGGTATCTTACCTCTTGTATCAGGATTGCAATATACCAGTTAGCATCTATAGAGTGTATTAGGATTGGGATTTTCTTGTGTCGAGGGCTAAAAAGTAATAGATGCAAGTAGGCACTGCCTACAAGACTACTGGACTAGAAGTAGTCTGCTG
Organism: Iris pallida; assembly: GCA_029216955.1. Classification (NCBI taxonomy): domain Eukaryota; kingdom Viridiplantae; phylum Streptophyta; class Magnoliopsida; order Asparagales; family Iridaceae; genus Iris; species Iris pallida. Next base: position 1,509,941 of record JANAVB010024600.1, on the reverse strand, counting down.
TTACTAGTTCATGGTTACCTATAAGATGGATTTTTAAGTAAACCATGATACATGTCTTGAGTATCAAGTAAATTACATAGCAGGGCAGGACTTTGACCCTGGGATCAACTGATACTTAGTGTATCATTAATCAAATTCGAGTATGCAAGTGTAGGGGTTATAGTAGATGTGTCTAGGAGAGTGTCTTATATAAGCTATGTACAGTTGATAGTGTGATTTGGTAGAGGCATGCTTATTGGCCCAACTACAGCATTTTAGATTGAGTTTCTTAATTTTCGTTCTTGATAGACTGACACACTGGCTTATATATACATCAATCTGATATAATTGGATCAATTTTAGGAATTAAGAATACATAGGTTGTTAGTATGTAGGAAGTACTCTGTAGGGGTTACCTACAGGATCAGTAGGTGCTTTCAGAGCATAGGCCATTGGCCTACATGAATACACATATACAGGTAAGGTAGTCCTCTCGGGATAAGGATTTCCCTAGTATTCCTTAGACTTTGTAGGTAAGCCTTCCTATAATACCTGTAGGAGCTAGGAATTGGGAAGAGTCAAGACCTGGCTATAACAGAGGCAGGTTAGGGTGAATGGTTTTTAGACTAGGTTTTGATGGCAGCCACTAGTGAACCAGTTAACTGTGACAGGTAATGCGAGAGGTTTAGATACAGAGGATACCCTGAACGGGTATGTGAGATATCCAAAGGACAGCAATTGCCTAAATAGGGTGCTGGCCTCATGGTATGAGAGAAAATATGGAGTAATAGGTGAGTTGAGAGTGTGGTCTAGTGTAAAGAGTTGTTCCAACTTTTGTGGGTAGTATAAGTTCCATTGGTAAAAGAATAAAACTGGAAACTCAGGCACAGAGAGACAACAACAGGTGTGGAGTTAAAATTTGAGTATCTACTGATATTAAAAAAAAGAAGGCAATGATGATGATCTCTAATGTATCCCTCTCAATATGATGGACAGTGTTGGAGTTTTGGTTTTTCCTTTAGAAAGCTTTAGTTCCACATCGGAAAAAACAAAGAGATTGTATCTCTATACATTAGCTTTGCTATTATTGGAGATGCACATGTGGTGTGGAGGTGCACATGAGTTTGCCATGTGGGGTTATTTTTCTAATGGAAAAAAGGCTAAAGTCAACAATTAAAGCATTCATGCTTTTTGCTCTTAAGAAATTTATTTCCATGGGAGCTAAGCCCCGTAGGGGCTTAGCGACTCGGACTCGGGCTCGTGCTCATGAGACATAATGTGGCGTTTTATTGGCGCACTTTACATCGTCGCTAGATGCATAGTGCGCTTTAGTTGCGCTCGTTGCGCGAGCCACTTGCGCAAGCCCAGTTGCGCTGCTCAGGTGCGCATGCCCAGTTGCGCTGCCCAGGTGCGCGCTGAGTTGCACAGGTTGCTCGTGTTGTGCTGGATTGCGCGGGTTGCTCGGGTTGCGCGGGCGCGCTGGTTGCGCTGCGTGTGCCGTGTGCGCAGTGCGCGCAGTTCAGTGCGCGCTCTGTCGCGCAGAGTGCAAGAAATGCGGGATGTGTGCAGTTGGCGCAACTTGCAGCAGAACGTACGTTTGCATGTTCTGGGCGGTTGCTACATGTTCGGGGTGGTTGTTACCACGTCCCTAACTTTGTGGCAACCGAACAGTTGCTGCAGGGCCTATATAAGGCATCCTCTCTCTCTCAAGGCTGAGTACATTAGAGAAGAAAAAGAGAAGCCAATACAGAAAGTTTACGAAGTATTTTTTTAACACAAGTAAACAGAGATTTCAGATGTGTTCTTTAACACAGTTCTGATCTTCCAGTAGCCTTCGAGAGAGAGAGGAAAGGTGCCGCACCAGCGTTGCTTTTGCACGAGAGTTCGTGTCCATCCGAGGAGTCAGAAGAGCAAGAGTGTTCCAAGTTCTCCGACGAACTTGCTGGTTCCTGGAAGCTGTTCGTCTAGGGTGAATAAAGCTTTGAGCAACGGTGATTATTCACCCCAGCAGGAGTTGTTCCATCTTTAGCCAGCTTCGTTACTGCCAGTAATTCTGATTGTATCTTCTTTTTAGAAGTACTACGATCTGATTGCTGTTGATTATGAAATCTTTTTAGATTCTCGTAATTCAGAATCACCTTCCTTGAAGTGTTGATTTGAAACATTGTTTTTATAATTGTTTCATTTTCTCAGTTTTCTATCGAAAAATTATGCCCCGGTACTAACAATCTCAAAGCTTTATCGCTACGATGGAAAACGTTAATGTTTCACTCTTCAATTCTGACTTTTGCAAGTTAGAAAAGTTTGATGGAGAACATTACCAAGTCTGGAAGAGGAAGGTATATCTCACCCTTCAACTCAAAGACGTAGATCACGTGCTTCTGGAGGAAGAACCTACCGTTCCAGATACTGGGTCTGCTGCCGCAATCACTGCGACTACTAAACTTTAGGCCAAGTGGAGAAGAGAAAATAGCATTTGCAGGCTGCTTATCCTGAATGCTGTGGAGGATTCCCTAGCAGAATCCTACAGTAAGAAGACAATTGCCAGAGGCATATGGGAGTCTCTGGAAAAACTGTACGAAGAAGACAAGAATCGCAGTAAAATATTTGTGGTTGAAAAATATCACAAGTGGTTCTTTGAGGACGAAAAGTCTATGCTGCCGCAGGTGAAGGAGTTCCTGAAACCGCAACAGAAGCTGGAAGACGAGGCGATGCCCCTCCCCGACAAGTTTGTTGTTGGAGGGATTGTCTCAAAGCTCTCCGCTGGGTGGAGTAAGTTCTATGCAAACATGCATAGGAAGAAGCTGGAGATCACCCTTGAAGATCTCCTACAGGAAATCTATGTTGAGGACCAGATGCGGGCTCAACTGAAGGTGGACGCACTGTCCAAGCAATTGTCTAACGCCAATATGGTTCATACAAAGGAACTAAGGGGAAAGCAGGTGGCTTCCCACAGCAAGAAGAAGGACCCTGACAATCTAAAAGTCAAGGAAACTTTCATAAAAAAAAAGAAGCCAAAGTCTCAAATGCCTTGCTTCAAGTGTGGCAAGAAGGGCCACTTTAAGAATGAGTGCAAAGCAAAGACCAAGCAATCAGAGCAAGGAGAGCCTAGTAAGGTGTCTATGATCACTGACATTGTTGCTATGATTGCGCAGGTTGATGCGGTAAGGACTGACTCTGACTGGTGGGTAGACACTGGAGCCTCCTGCCATGTCTGCTCCAGTAAGGAGTGGTTCACCACCTATACACCTACTTCTGAAGTGGTTATGATGGCGAACCAGGCACAAACTGAAGTGCTCGGGATCGGGACGGTGGTGTTGAAGCTGACTTCGGAGAAGTCTCTAACGCTTCAAGGCGTGAAGCACGTACCTACTATCGCCAAGAACCTGATCTCAGGAGGCCTACTCTACAAAGTAGTCCTCAGGATGGACATCAATGCTGGCCTGATGGTGATGTCTATCAAGGGAACATATTTCGAAAAAGCTTTTTATACCGAAGGAATGTTCAAAATTCAGCTTGTAAATCAGTCCAATGTAATTAATGTGATTAATGAAATCACTCATTATGCTTATACTCTTGAGTTGTGGCATAATAGGCTAGGACATGTTTATTGTAAACGAATAAACAGAATGTCTAGTCTAGGACTTATCTCCAAGTGTGGGGGTAAGGTAGAGAAATATGAAGTTTATGCTCAAACAAAGATCACAAAGAAACCCTTTCCTCGGGTTAATCGAAGTACAGATCTTCTGGAGTTGGTACACTCCGATATCTGTGACTTCAAACAGTTCTATACAAAGGCCGGGATAAAGTATTTCATAACCTTCATCGATGACTTCTCAAAGTATGCATTCGTCTACTTGCTGAAGGCTAAAGACGAAGCATTCGAGAAGTTCAAGGAGTTCAGAGCCGAAGCTGAGCGGCAGACTGGACAACAACTCAAAAGGATAAGAAGTGATCGAGGTGGGGAGTACAGGTCTCATAAATTCGCATCGTTCTGCAAAGAACATGGAATTCTCAATGAGACTACGGCTCCGTACTCTCCTCAATCAAATGGAGTAGCAGAGAGAAAGAACAGAACGTTAACAGAAATGATTAACTCAATGTTGTTGACTGCTGGTCTTCCTAAGTGATACTGGGGAGAAGCTGTATTGACGGCCACTTTTGTTCTAAATAGAGTGCCTCATGCAACTTCAGACGTTACTCCTCATGAACTCTGGTTCAAGGTCAGACCTAACTTGAATGTCATTCGAGTGTGGGGGTGTCTGGCATATGTCAAGCTTCCAGATCTGAAGATTCAGAAGCTTGGGACAAGGACTACTAAGATGATCTTCTTGGGGTATGCCGAGAAGAGTGATGCTCAGAGAAATCTCGCGACGCAGAATATTTTGAAGACAAATTTGCAAGGCACAAGAATATTGTTCTTGTAGATGTTCCGGAGAATAATGAGGGTGCGCTGGTCTTCAATGAAGATGTGGTCCAAGAAGATGTTGTTGTTGAAACAACGGTTGAACTAGATCTCGCTGAGCCGTCAACGAAGCGAGTGAGGAGGCCGAAGGACTTCGGAAGTGACTTTGTCACTTATCATGTGGAAGCAGATCCGCTTACCTATGATGAGGCGATGAAGACCAGAGACGCGGTTTTCTGGAAGGAGGCGATTGACAATGAATTTGATTCTATCACCTCAAATAACACTTGGGTGTTGGTTGATCTTCCTGAAGGAGCGAAACCCATCGGATGCAAATGGATCTTCAATAAGAAGATGAAAGCAGACGGAACTATTGACAAGTTCAAGGCTAGGTTGGTAGCCAAGGGGTTTTCTCAGAAGCAGGGGATTGACTATTTTGACACGTATGCTCCAGTAGCCCGGATGACCACCATCAGAATATTGATTTCTCTCGCAGCAATACATAAGATGGTGATACATCAGATGGATGTGAATATGGCTTTCCTAAATAGCGAGCTGACCGAAGAGATTTACATGCAACAGCGAGAGGAATTTGTCATCAGGGGTCTTGAAGACAAAGTCTGCAAGTTGGTGAAATCCTTGTACGATCTTAAATAGGCTCCCAAGATGTGGCATGAGAAATTTGACAAAGTTATAAGGTCAAATGGCTACATGGTCAGCGATACGGACAAGTGTGTTTACACGAAGTTCGTTGATGGAAGAGGTGTGATCGTTTGTCTGTACGTGGACGACATGCTTATCCTAGGTACGGATATTAGTTGTGTCACGGAGAGAAAAAAATTCATCTCAAGCAAGTTCAGAATGAAGGACTTGGAGGAAGCTGATGTGATCTTAGGGATTAAGATCATCCGGACAGACACCGGACTAGCGCTGTCACAATCTCATTATATTGAGAAAATGATCACTCGTTATGGGTATCGGGATCTTCCAGGGATCGATACGCCGTACAGGTATGATCTGAAGCTGAAGCCTAATTCAGGGAAAAGCGTCAGGCAGCTGGAGTATGCAAGCGTAATCGGAAGTTTGATGTATGCTACTACTGCCACAAGGCCTGACATAGCTTTCGCCATAGGAATGCTGAGTCGTTTCACGAGCAACCTAGGTGCTGAACACTGGAAAGCTGTAAAACGGGTTATGAGATATCTCAAGAAGACTCAGACATATGCACTGTACTACAACGGAGATCCGCCGGTAGTAGAAGGCTTCAGTGATGCCAGCTGGTGCTCAGAGGTGGAGAGCGAGAGGTCCACATGTGGATTCATTTTCATAATGGGTGGAGCTGCTATATCGTGGAAGTCGAAGAAGCAGACTATGCTCTCGCGGTCATCCATGAAATCTGAGTTCTTTGCTCTTGATACCGCAGCCGAGGAAGCAGAATGGCTTCGGGAGCTCATGTATGATCTTCCAATGGTTGGGGCACAAATACCGGCGATACCGATATACTGTGACAACCAGACGACTGCGACGGTGGCATCAAATGACCTCTTCAATGGGAAGAAGAGGTCTGTGCGGTTGAAGCACAGGGCAGTACACGATCTTATCAAGAGAGGTGTTATTGCAGTTATTGATGTTCGGAGTCAGGAGAACCTGGCGGATTCGTTCACCAAGGGCCTCAAGCGCCAGCTGGTCGATGACACAGCTTGTAAAATGGGCTTGAAGGCATTCTGATATTGTATTATTGTATTCCTACCATAAAGTTTTATGCTATTAGTTCAAAGATTTATCTACTAGGCATCTAGCTTTTGGTTCAAGGGAGGACCACTAATCGAAAGAATATCAGGAACGGTGGGTACATGTTTTATTGGGCATGGAGAGGTTACGGACCTATAACCACTGTTGTTTTCTACGAAAAATAGTTCCTGTAGGAAGGTTGGCTTAATTGCCTTAATGAGTTCTCAGGCAGAGTGAATGCCTGGTGTGCTTTACAGGAGGCACGGTAGAGCAGCACTACAAGGAGTGAAACTCCATGCTACAGTAGGGTGACTCCACAATGAGGTTCCTATATGTGGGGTGCTGCCCAGTAATAGGATAAAGCCTTGGCTTTGCAGGCCAAGTCACAGCGGCGTAGCACCGCAAATAGGCAGTTAGCCTAATGCTGTATGTTAAAAAAATAAAGAAAGGTGTAGTCAGCACTACAAAGAGGAGGAGTTCCTCATGTTACAGTGGCACGACACCACGATGAGGTACCCGGTTAGTGATAAAGCCTCGACCTTGCAAGCCATGTCGTTGCGGCGTAACACCGCAAGGGAGCCTAAGGCTTCATGCTGGGTAGTTTGGCACTACAAAGAGACGGTTGCCTCATGCTACAGTAGTATGACACTACGATGAGGTTCCCGGTACGGGGTAAGGCCTCGACTTTAAGCCTTGTCATGGCGGAGTAGCAACGTAAGGGAAGCGCAAAGCGCTTCATGCCATGCCTCTTTATAATGAACTCACCTATAGTGTATGGACAAAGAGATATCAGGCCGTCTTTTGAGGGTAAACTTGTAGACGCCCAAAATTATACACTGAAACCAGGCTAGCACATGGCCTTTAATGTTTAGCCAGAAGCACATGTAACTACATTATGTGAGTGGAAAAAATTTCAGCTATGATGCTGAATTCAAGGCTTAGTCCATTCTTGTATTATAGTCTGATTTTTGATCCATGCGGGAAGATTCAAGTCGTCAGCGACATCTCTCCTAATACATTATGGACAATTACTGTGGGGAACACTTATACCCATATATATAGAGATATGTGGGGGACTGTTGGAGTTTTGGTTTTTTCTTCAGAAAGCTTTAGTCCCACATCGAAAAAAACAAAGAGATTGTATCTCTATATATTAGCTTTGCTATTATTGGAGATGCACATGTGGTGTGGAGGTGCATATGGGTTTGCCATGTGGGGTTATTTTTTTAATTGAAAAAAGGCTAAAGTTAACAATTAAAGCATTCATGATTTTTGCTCTTAGGAAATTTATTTCCATGGGAGCTAAGCCCCGTAGGGGCTTAGCGACTCGGAATCGGACTCAGACTCGAACTCGGACTCGGGTTCATGGGCTCATGAGGCATAATGTGGCATTTTATTGGCGCACTTTGCACTTAGCACGTCAGCATCGTCGCTAGGAGCATAGTGCGCTTTAGTTGCGCTCGTTGCACGAGCCACTTGTGCTGCCATGTTGCGCAAGCCTAGTTGCGCTGCTCAGGTGCACATGCCCAGTTACGCAAGCCCAGTTGCGCTGCCTAGGTGCGCGCCCAGGTTGCGCTTGGTTGCGCTGAGTTGTGCGGGTTGCTCGGGTTGCGCTGGGTTGCGCTGAGTTGTGCGGGTTGCTCGGGTTGCACATGCGCGCTGGTTGTGCTGCGTGCGCCTTGTGTGCAGTGCGTGCAGTGCGCGCAGTGTGCGCAGTTCACTGCGTGCTCTGTCGTGCAGAGTGCAAGAAGCGTGGGGTATGCACAGTTGGCACAACTTGCAGCAGAACGTGCGTTTGCATGTTCTGGGCGGTTGCTACATGTTCGGGGTGGTTGTTACCACGTCCCTAACTTTGTGGCAACCGAACAGTTGCTGCAGGGCCTATATAAGGCATCCTCTCTCTCTCAAGGCTGAGTACATTAGAGAAGAAAAAGAGAAGCCACTACAGAAAGTTTACGAAGTATTTTTTAACACAAGTAAACAGAGATTTCAGACGTGTTCTTTAACACAGTTCTAATCTTCCAGTAGCCTTCGATAGAGAGAGAAAAGGTGCCGCACCAGCGTTGCTTTTGCACAAGAGTTCGTGTCCATCCGAGGAGTCAGAAGAGCAGGAGTGTTCCAAGTTCTCCGACGAACTTGCTGGTTCCTGGAAGCTGTTCGTCTAGGGCAAATAAAGCTTTGAGCAACGGTGATTATTCATCCCAGCAGGAGTTGTTCCATCTTTCGCCAGCTTCGTTACTGCCAGTAATTCTGATTGTATCTTCTTTTTAGAAGTACTACGATCTAATTGCTGTTGATTACGAAATCTTTTTAGATTCTCGTAATTCAGAATCACCTTCCTTAAAGTGTTGATTTGAAACATTATTTTTACAATTGTTTCATTTTCTCAGTTTTCCCTCGAAAAATTGTGCCCCAGCACTAACAGACAAACCCTCTTATATTGCCATCTTCCTTTCCATCCTTCAGTGGCATATGAGGGTAGGTAAGTTCCTGGGAGGGGTTACCTAAACTTGTCGACTGTATCCGAATACCAAATAGGCCCTCGAATCTATGGGTATAAAGAGCTATTGATAGTTTCCCTAGAAATGTACTAATGAGAGTATAGGTTAGTGGCATGGGAAGATGGTTGAGAAATGTCAGGACCAGAATAGCCAAGGGTACTCTGTAGTATATCAGAGATTCGAGTATCGGAGCAATGTTGCATCAGTATCAAATGTATTAGGGAGTTGCTGCTTCTTACTGCAGTCCAAATTAATGGCAGTAAGGCAGTAGCAACAACTGATAACTTTGTAGTAGTACCACCCAAACATCTAGAAGAAGTGGCTTAAGTATCTGTCATGTGGGCTGCCTTAGTAGAATTCTAAGTGTTTGGGTGTAGAGCTAGACTGAGAACACAGAGGTACTTAATATAGGAGCAGCGTGAGTAAACAATTAGATGTGCAGTATAGTGACTAAGCAGGGCAATACGAATGGCGTAGCCATAGAGAGTTAGGATACAAGATGAGTATTGTATCTTAATAATAGTTAGTCAGCGGTGCTAAGAGGGTTAGAGTACAAGCTAGTAAGGGAGGTACTTGTGTGTGTATAGTATTAAGTAGGAAGCAGCAATGCATTGAGCAACAAGTACTGTTTACAAGGGTAGGTAATTGGTACCAAATACGACAGACATAAGGTTAGCTTCCAATAAACATGTGAGAAAGCCAATATATCTACACCCATGAGTCAGCTCTATGTACAGTACACAAGCACGCAACATATGCGATTAATGTTTGGTACATTTAAAAAATTCCAAAATAGGGTTAAGGTATTTCGACACCACTAATAACCATATATAGTACAAGTGAATATAGGTAAATTTAGCATAGCCATCTAAGATAAGAACCAAATTGCCTGAAGAAAAGACCATAAGACATATTATACTTGACTTTGAATTATTTATTGACACTGTGATTTATAAAATAGGTTACTTGTACCTCGATACGGATTCTTGGCCCGTATCCACAGCTCAGGACCAAAGGCAAGTATACCTTGCCTTTCTTTACAGCTTTATTCATATGCACTACCTTTTATTATCCAGTCTCTTTTATTTATTGCTGACATATGATTTATCATTAGTAGTTTACTCCATTGATACATAGCCCTTGTTCACAGTTATCCTTGTGGTTTATTGGTTGTGTTCCCACTTGTGCTTGATTGAGTCGTATCATAGAACGAATGCGCTATAGTTGAACTGCTATTTTCTATTTGTCGTTTTCTCAACCTGCGAGTCCACACTAGGGATGAGGGTTGACTGTTTGCACCTGCGAGTCCACACTAGTGGCGAGGGTGATTGCCTTGAACTAACCTGCGAGTCCACACTAGGGGCGAGGGTTAGTGATTAGTTTCAAACCTGCGAGTCCACTCTAGGGGCGAGGGTTTGGTATCCGATTGATCTCTTGACATGTGTTCACTTGTTTTCTTTCAGCAGTTCATTTATGTGTAGTTGTTCTTATATTCGTGTATCATGATCACTTAGTCTTTTCCTATTTATATCCTGGATTTCTTTCAAAGAGAGAGGGGGAGGGGTACTGCTGTGGCCGGCCACTATGGGGGGGGGGGGGGTTCTAGGGTTAGGGTTTCTCTTGGGCCAACTCTCTCTCAAGTAAAAATAAGGCCCAAGTCAAAAGACTCAAAAAGGCTACATGCAAAAAGGCTTAAAATTATTCAAAACGTTCTAAATTGAACCCAAGCCCTAAATAAATTCTAATAGGTGAAAATTAAATTTTAAGACATGGTTAGGCTCCTATACAAAGTCCACTAAGGTTAAACCAGTTGCTAGCATAACACAAGTCAAAATATCTAGAAAATTACAAAATGGCTAAAATGGCTAAAATGACTAAAATATTCTTTCTATGAAAATGTGGATGCTACATCCCCCTCTCAACTCTCAAGGAGGCTTGGCTAAGAGAACTCAGTATTTTGCATTGTTCATTTAGACATTAGTAGTAGAACTGTAGAAGTTCCTCATTGAAAGACAAGTTCGACATCCATTGTTGTGTTTCAAACTATATTTACCTTTCTGTTTTGAGTTGAGATGGATATGGGAAAGTGGGCTATATAGAGATGTAGCTGATAGCCTGATACTGTATTTTTTATTGTTGCCTTTTGTCTTGTTGAAGCAGTTAGCAGCCTGGCCTTTGAATGTTAAATTGGATGATGGACTTTGAATAATATAGAGATGTAGCTGATACTATATTTACCTTTATTTTTTTTGGATGATGGACTTTGAATAATTTTAATGTTAAATTGTAATGGGCTGGCCCATTATATGAAAGCCCACGAACCGAATGAACCGATAAACTGAACCGATTTATTTCGGTTCGATTCAAGTTCGATTTTTAAGTAAATCGGTTCAGTACGGTTTTCAATTTGGCCGGTTCGGTTCATGTTCGGTTTTACTATTACCGGTTCGGTTTGAACCGAACCGAACCGATGCTCACCCCTAAATGCTAGTAAAGGTTAAAACACTGGTCTCAAATTCTTTCCTCCACCATGCTAGTAAGAGCCGTCCTAGTGAATAATTTCTCCCAAAAAATGCTACTATGTCCGTCCTGGTGAATAATTTCTCGCGAAATGGCTACGAGTTGACAAATGCTAGTAAAGGTTAAAACACTGGTCTCAAAGTCTTTCCTCCACCATGCTAGTAAGAGCATCATTAGTAGTAGGAGTGAGCAGATTTCAGTTTTCCACCGAAATCGACCCGACCCGTTTAGAACTTTCGGGTCGATTTTTTTGCAAACGGGTCGGGGCTCGATTATTAGACAGGAAATAAACGGTTATCGGTTCGGGTTACAGGTTGGGAAAACGATTCCCGACCCGTATCTAAAACTGATTTATTTTTATTTCTTAATTAGTAAATTACTAAAATACCCCTCCCAAAAATCCTAAATATAAAAGTCTCACAGCCGCTTAATTTCTCTCTCTTGCTACTCATTCTCACCACTCTACTCACCCGTCGCTTCTTTCCTTCGAGAACCCTCTCTTCACTCTAAGCTTCTCTCTCTCCGGCTCTCGTCGAGAAGAACCCTCTCTGAGTCTCTCTCTCTCTCTCCTACACTCATTGAGACTCTCGTCACTCTCCAGTCTCCACCGCTGCCACTCTCTCTCTACTGCTCAACCACCAGTACTCTAGACCCACCGCTGCCTCTTCCGACTCCTGTAGGGTCGATCTCATCTACATATGACCTAGATCTCTAAAGATTTGTAAAGATCAGAGTCATCTGACCTAGATCTGTAAAGATCAGACCTAGATCTGTAAAGATCGGACCTAGATCTTTCAGATCTAACCTAGATCTCTCAAAGGTGACCGGGCGTCACTCATCTGACCTAGATCTGGTAAGAAAGTAACAAAATTTTTACAGTAAATTATTTTTTTACAGTAAGTTTTTACTTTCTCTCTCGTTTTTAATTTTTTACAGTAAATTATTGATTAAATTAATTTTTCCCCTAATTTTTCATATTTGTTTTTATGATTCATGGCTGCTTCAGGTCCCTTGCTCATTTTCTATCTTGCTGTGCTGTTTGAACTCACTGTAAGTTATTTTTTCTAACCAGTCTCTCGAAATATTGGTCCGAGTCTTTAATATGGAAAAGTTGCAGGGTTGCTTGCTATGTTTGTTGCCAAAATTTGCCAATGCAAAAAAAAGAGAGGAAAAAATTCTCTATTAGCTGCCAAAATTTGCCAATTCTATGTTTGCTTGCTATGTTTGCTGCCAAAATTTGCCAATGCAAAAAAAATGAGGGAAAAAGAAAGCAATATGCAATAAAATGCATTGTTAATTCAGGGACATGAATCAGTGTTTACACAGTATAATTTTAGCAGTTTACAGTTTACAGTTTTATAATATGTGTTTTGTAAATCAGTTCGCAGTTTGCAGTTTTATAAATCATTTTACAGTTTTATAATATGTGTTTTATAAAGCAGACCCATGAATCAGTGTTTACAGTTTATTGTTTGCAGTTTTATAATATGTTGGATTATACTTGCATAATTGTATTGTTACTGGGTTTAGTGCACACGGACATGTTAGTTTAGTTAATATGTTGCTGGGTTTATACTTAGTTAAAATATTGCAGTTTGTACAGTATAATTTTAGCTTGCACTTGCAGTTTGCAGTGTTTGTCTAGAAGTTGAAGTTTGATGTTTGCAACTCTTCTTAAAATCACAACCGTTAGGGTTTGGTCAAGGTTAGACAGGTTATAATTTAATTATGTGATATTTGTTAGGTAGCTTCCATCAATGGCAACAACTTCATATTCGTGCAATGTGCGTAATTTTACATTTTTATGAAATTTCATATTTGTAGTTCCTATATTGATAGCATAGTTTTATTTTTTAGATGTCGCATGAAGGTGATCCACCTCGGCCACCAGTTAGTTCTCAGGCCACTAATGAGCCAATCTCCAATTCTAATCCGAGTCTTCGGGTTACTAGAAAATCTACCAAAAAACGGACAGCATTTTGGATAGATTTTAATAGTTTTTTTTGGATGCGGAAGGTCGTCCAAAAGCTAGTTGCAAGCATTGTAAGAAATAATATCATTGTCATAGCAAATTAAACGGGACAACCACTGTGAAAAATCATTGGATTGCATGTCCTTTGAATCCAAGAAACCATGACTCTACTCAGTCATACTAAACTTGCAACCAAATGCAAAGGGCACGGATAAGATACTAACTAGTTGGAAATTTAATCAAGATAAAGTCAGAAAAGCTTTGACACGTATGGTGATTGTTGATGAGCTTCCGTTTCGGATGGTTGAATGTGAAGGGTTTAGAAACTTTATGAGTGTTGCGTGTCCAATCTTTCGTATTCCATCGAGGAGGACCGTGGCACGAGATTGTTTCGATATTTACTCTATTGAAAAGAGTAAGTTCAAAACATTTTTGAGAGAGTCTAAACAAATGGTTGTCTAACTACGGATTCATGGACATCGTTACAGAAGATAAATAACATGTGTTTTACAGTACATTACATAAATGATGACTGGAAATTGAAGAAAAAAATTATAAATTTTTGTCCAATTTCCAATCATAAAGGGGAGGCCATCGGAAAAGCGGTAGAGGCATGTTTGCTTGATTGGGGTATTGATAGGGTATTTACTATCACAGTTGATAATGCTAGTTCTAACGATGTTGCTATTTCTTATTTGAGCAAGAAAATACAAAATTGGGGAAATAGCATTCTTAATTGCAAGTATTTACATATGAGATGTATCGCTCATATTGTAAATCTCGTTGTGGTTGACGGTTTGAAGTTGATGTCTTCATCGGTTTCTCGTGTTAGAAATACAGTAAGATATGTGAGACACTCTCCTAGTAGATTCCAGAAATTTAAGGAGTATGTTGAAGCCGAAAAGATACAAAGCAAGAAGTTATTGTATCTTGATGTTAGCACCCATTGGAATTCTACATTTCTTATGTTAGACACGGCTCAAAGGTTTGAGAGTGCCTTTGAGAGATTTGCATCTATTGATCCATGGTTCAAAGTAGAGCTAGCGGAGCATGGTGGGTATCCTACTGATGAAGATTGGTCTAATGCAAGAAGATTATGCACTTTTCTTGAACACTTTCATGAACTCACAAAGCGTATCTCCGGTTCCTTGTATGTCACTTGCAATAACTTTTTTTGAAGAAATCACATCAATTGACATTCTATTGCGCACTTCAAAAGAGAGTAGTGACTTTGACTTAGCTACCATGGCTGATAAAATGAGGAAGAAGTATGATAAGTATTGGAGGGATATCGAAAAGATGAATATGATTATATTTATTGCACCAATTCTTGATCCAAGACATAAGTTAGAGTACGTGGAGTATGCTCTTGATCAACTATATGGTGTGAAAAAGAGCGATTCCATGAAAAAGAAAGTGAAAATCGTTGTGTACTCTATGTTTAATGAGTACAAAAACATTAGCACTTCTCAAGTTGGGGGCACTTCTAGTGATAGTGTTCAAACTCCTAGTGAAAATCAGCCGGTGGCATCCTTACAATTGAAAAAGTTCATGAAGGTCCAATTCAAGAAGCATAAGATAGAATTGGGAGGTGGTGATACTAAATCAGAGCTTGACCGTTATCTAGATGAGAGTACCGTGGATGATGAAGATGATGAAAGTGATGATTTTAATCTTTTGGGATGGTAGAAGCTTAATTCTTCTCGTTTTCCGATCCTCTCAAAGATGACTAGAGATGTCTTGGTCGTTCCCATATCTACCGTAGCTTCCGAGTCGGGTTTTAGTACGGGTGGTCGTGTCCTTGATGCTTATAGGATCTCTTTGACTCCCAAAATTGCACAAGCACTTATTTGTTGTCAAGATTGGTTTAGGGGGCCTTCGGATCGACCCGTTGTGTCTATTATTGAAGAGGATTTTAAGGACGTCTACAAACTTGAAATGGGAAATTTAATTTTTATAACTTGTATTACATTTTCCAATTTCGTAGTAGTTGTGTTTTAATTTGTTCATTTATTTGTTCTTATCATGAGATTTGGGTAGGTCAACTGTGGCGTCAACATCAACAAGCGAGGTTTGATTACTTGGGAACAAATGTCAAATATCTGTAATATTCTATTTGAACTCTGTGGGAATGTTATTTTGTCTGCAACGCTCCATGCTGGATACTGATTACACTGTCATTTTGGTGGAAAAACCTAATTATGCTCTTTAGTTTACTCTGTTAATTTTGGAGTCAAAGAACTGGTGTGCTCTTCACTGTTACTACTAGCAGTATGTAATTCCATTTACTATGCTCTTGTGTTGTGTGCATGATATGCTCTTTAATGTACTGCTTCTACTCTGTTTGTAATATTCCATTTGTGCATGAACTGCAGCCATTTGTGCATGACATGCTCTCTGTTTGCACTGGCGTGGCATTCAATGCAGCTAGTGGTGAGGCAATTGTTGCAGCCATTTGTGCATGAACTTCAGCCATTTGTGCATGACATGCTCTCTGTTTGCAGTGGCGTGGCATTCAATGCAGCTAGTGGCGAGGCAATTATTGCAGCCATTTGTGCATGAACTGCAGCCATTTTGTGAATAGTTATTTATTAGTTTTCTTAAAAATTTTACTAATATATTAAACTAGAAAGTGGCAATGATGATTACGGCTTGAGAAAGTGTGTAATTGATACTACATGGCATCATACTATCAGTCTATGATGCATAAATAAACCATCTGAGCCATATTATACTTTTTTCCTTCTTGTCTTCTATTTTTGGTGCATGCAGGATGCAACTCTGTCAGTGGAATTGAATCAATTGCATCCTTTTGGAACGTCGATGCCCAATGGTAAACTGTGTAAACCACCCCTGCTGTAAATTTTCCCACAAAGACGGTATGAAATGACATTGAAGTTAGTTAGCTAATACGTATATAATACTGCTGCAGGTCAGGAGAGTATTCAGCCAAGCGCCTAAAATGTAGTGCAGATGGAAATGAATCCAGCCCCAAGGTCAGAACTGGAACTGTAACAGGAACCTGCTAGAGCATCTCCCCCTCTCAATTCTCAAGGAGGCTTGGCTAAGAGAACTCAGTATTTTGCATTGTTCATTTAGACATTAGTAGTAGAACTGTAGAAGTTCCTCATTGAAAGACAAGTTCGACATCCATTGCTGTGTTTCAAACTATATTTACCTTTCTGTTTTGAGTTGAGATGGATATGGGAAAGTGGGCTATATAGATATGTAGCTGATAGCCTGATACTGTATTTCTTGTTGTTACCTTTTTTTTCTTTCTTGTTGAAGTAGTTAGCAGGCTGGCCTTTGAATGTTAAATTGGATGATGGACTTTGAATAATATAGAGATGTAGCTGATACTATATTTACCTTTCTTTCTTTTGGATGATGGACTTTGAATAATTTTAATGTTAAATTGTAATGGGCCAGCCCATTATATAAAAGGCCACGAACCGAATGAACCGATAAATCGAACCGATTTATTTCTGTTCATTTCAAGTTCGATTTTCACGTAAATCGGTACATTACGATTTTCAATTTGGCCTGTTCGGTTCATGTTCGATTTTACTATTACCGGTTCGGTTTGAACCGAACCGAACCGATGCTCACCCCTAAATGCTAGTAAAGGTTAAAACACTGGTCTCAAAGTCTTTCCTGCACCATACTAGTAAGAGCCGTCCTAGTGAATAATTTCTTCCAAAAAATGCTACTATGTCCGTCCTGGTGAATAATTTCTCGCAGAATGGCTACGAGTTGACAAATGCTAGTCAAGGTTAAAACACTGGTCTCAAAATATTTCCTCCATCATGCTAGTAAGAGCATCATCAGTAGTAGGAGTGAGCAGATTTTGGTTTTTTCACCGAAACCGACCCGACCCGACCCGTTTAGAACTTTCGGGTCGGTTTTTTTTGCAAACGGGTCGGGGCTCGGTTATTAGAAAGGAAATAAACGGTTATCGGTTCGGGTTACGGGTTGGGAAAACGGTTCCCGACCCGAACCGAAAACTGATTTATTTTATTTCTTAATTAGTAAATTACTAAAATACCCCTCCAAAAAAACCCTAAATATAAAAGTCTCCCAGCCACTTAATTTCTCTCTCCTGCTACTCATTCTCACCACTCCATTCACCCGCCGCTTCTTTCCTTCGAGAACCCTCTCTTCACTCTGAGCCTCTCTCTCCTACTCTCGTCGAGAAGAACCCTCTCTGAGTCTCTCTCTCTCCTGCTCCCATCGAGACTCTTGTCACTCTCCAGTATCCAACGCTGCCACTCTCTCTACTGCTCAACCACCAGTTCTCTAGACCCCACCGCTGCCTCTCCCGACTCCTGTAGGGTCGATCTCATCTACATCTGACCTAGATCTCTAAAGATTTGTAAAGATCGGAGTCATCTGACCTAGATCTGTAAAGATCGGACCTAGATCTTTCAGATCTAATCTAGATCTCTCAAAGGGGACCGGGCGTCACTCATCTAACCTAGATCTGGCAAGAAAGTAACTAAATTTTTACAGTAAATTATTTTTTTTACCGTAAATTTTTACTTTCTCTCTCGTTTTTTTATTTTTTAAGTAAATTATTGATTAAATTAATTTTTCTCCTAATTTTTCCGTATTTTTCTTTATGATTCATGGCTGGTTCAGGTCCCTTGATCACTTGCTGTCTTGCTGTGCTGTCTGAACTCACTATAAGTTATTTTTTCCTAACTAGTCTCTCGAAATATTGGTCCGAGTCTTTAATATAGAAAAGTTGCAGGGTTGCTTGCTATATTTGTTGCCAAAATTTGCCAATGCAAAAAAAAGAGAGGAAAAAAATTCTCTGTTAGCTGCCAAAATTTGCCAATTATGTGTTTGCTTGCTATGTTTGCTGCCAAAATTTTCCAATGCAAAAAAATAAGGGCAAAAGAAAGCAATGTGCAATAAAATGTATTGTTAATTCAGGGACATGAATCATTGTTTACAAAGTATAACTTTAGCAGTTTGCAGTTTTATAATATGTGTTTTATAAATCAGTTTGCAGATTGCAGTTTTATAAATCAGTTTACAGTTTTATAATATGTATTTTATAAAGCAGACCCATGAATCAGTGTTTACAGTTTACAGTTTGCAGTTTTATAATATGTTGGGTTATACTTGCATAATTGCATTGTTACTGGATTTAGTGCACAGGGACATGTCAGTTTAGTTAATATGTTGCTGGTTTATACTTAGTTAATATGTTGCAGTTTGTACAGTATAATTTTAGCTTGCACTTGCAGTTTGTAGTGTTTATCTAGAAGTTGAAGTTTGATGTTTGCAACTCTTCTTAAAATCACAACCGTTAGGGTTAGGTCAAGGTTAGACAAGTTATAATTTAATTATGTGATATTTGTTAGGTAGCTTCCATCAATGGCAACAACTTTATATTCGTACAATGTGCGTATTTCTATATTTTTATGAAATTTCATATTTGTAGTTCCTATTTTGATAGCATAGTTTATTTTTTAGATATCGCACGAAGGTGATCCACCTCAGCCACCAGTTAGTTCTCAGGCCACTAATGAGCCAATCTCCAATTCTAATCCGAGCCTTCGGGTTACTAGAAAATCTACCAAAAAACGGGCAGCGTTTTGGATAGATTTTAATAGTTTTTTGGATGCGGAAGGTCGTCCAAAAGCTAGTTGCAAGCATTGTAAGAAATAATATCATAGTCATAGCAAATTAAACGGGACAACCACTGTGAAAAATCATTGGATTGCATTCCTTTGAATCCAAGAAACCATGACTCTACTCAGTCAATACTAAACTTGCAACCAAATACAAAGGGCACGGATAAGATACTAACTAGTTGGAAATTTAATCAAGATGACACTACAAGAAAAAAAAGGGTTTTAACGACACTCAAAAAGTGTCGTTATTTAGTTTCCATGGCACTTTTCAAGTGTCATGTAGAAGGGTGTCATAGAAAGTATTTTTCTTTCAACGGCACTTCGAAAGTGCCAAGTAATCCATTTATGATGACACTTTTTGAATGTCATATAATGTTCATTTTATGGCATGATGTTGGTGTCATCTTTATGTGTTTCAATGACAGCTTATAAGTGTCATCATAATTTTTTTAGCTTTCAACAACACTCGAAAAATGCCATGTAATAACTTTATCACGACATTTTCTGAATGTCATATAATGTTCATTTTATGGCATGATTACAGTGTCATCTTTATGTATTTCAATGACAACTGATAAGTGTCGTCATAATTTTTTTTTTAGCTTTCAACAACACTAAAGAAATGCCATGTAATCCATTTATGATGACACTTTATATGTGCCATCTAACACCCTTGAACGACACATTTTAATTGCCTCTAAAATGTCATTAAAATATATGAAATATAAATCATTTCATTTGTAGATATCACATTAACCAAAATCAATTTCACACATAATAAAATTTTAATGCAACAACATAAATATATATTAAAATATCTCAAATCCCTACAAGGTCCCAATATGTTGTTCTCAATACAACAAAGTCTATTACATAACAAAGTCTATTACACAAAAGATAATATTACTACTAGTACTACTTAGTCTCCAACTCTTTCCAGCATCAAACTCGAACATAATCCGAACTCATCAATTGACCTGCACACAAAAAGATGAGAATTAATACTTTATCTTTCAAACTGACAATGCAAATGCTAATGGAAGACAATATGAAACCAAACTATAGGTGTTTGCACTAGAAAAAACTATGAAGACACTTATAAGCTGAATCCATGAATGGGATTTATGTTATTCACCATGAATGGGATTTATGTTATTCACTGAATGGGATTTATGTTATTCACAGAACTTATACATATTATACATAACTTATTCACCCAGGGAATGGGATTTGGCACAGATGGCTCCCATTCATTGTTTCGACATATGAGTACCTGCTCCCATTCAATAACATGTTCTGTAATGATGGCTCCCATTCAATATGTAAAAACAATGATGGCTCGACATATGAGTACCTGCTCCCATTCAATAACATGTTCTCTAGCTCATAACATGTTATTCACCCAGGGAATGGGATTTGGCACAGATGGCTCCCATTCATTGTGTTTATGCCTGTATAATATGTATAAGTTCTGTAATGATGTTCGTCTTTCTCTCAATAACATTCACCATGAATGGGATTTATGTTATTCACATTCACCAGATTTGGCACATTTTTCCAGGTTTGCACAATGCAAAAGATGTGGGTATCTGAGTATCTGTACTGTGTGAGCTTTGGTGTGTAACAACAGTGTACTGCAGTGTGGTTGCAGTCAGGAACTGCAGTTCCTGTAGGGCAATTTTCTAAACTTCAATACACTGCACAACAACATGCATTATAGGAATTCAGCACTAGAAGCAGCTCATACCAGTATAATACGTGTGTGTGTGTGTCTTCAGAGTATAACAACAGTTAGTAACGACAAACAACAGTTAGTATCAATGAGTTAAGTTCCCAATTGAAGTTGATAGGACTGTCTCCGGTCTATATAGCCTCATCAAAATATTACTTATCTTCCTCCAAATGTAGGAGCATGTTGAAGGGTACCATGAGCTATCTGCCAAAACAAAAATATTCTTTTCAACCGCAGTTGCCAAATGGGATGCTGAGTTCTATATAAAGGTGGATGACGATGTCCATGTAAACTTAGGTATGTCTATCGACTTGATTTAGTTTTTCTAGAAAAACTAAAGTTGAACAGCCAGTTTTTGTTACATTCAAGACTTCAATTTAATTTTAGTACACTTTATTGCAACATATTGTCATTTAGGATTGCTGGGACCTGAATTTGTGTTTGAGAAATAGTTACGAGCTTATGTGTTTCAGTGTGTCTTGGTTTGTTTAAGAAAAAAAATGACCTGCAGTTCCTATCTTGATCACATCTCAAATTTCACTCTATATTGGAGTTAGCAGTAATTTCCACTCCCCCATTTTTTGGAGCCTGTAGTCAGTAGAGATTATTTATATTCTTGTCCAGTTTGAGCACTACTATCCGTGTTCCATCTTAAGTTATAGGTTTTCTTGTGTATTCTTATTTCCTGTGTTTTCAGGAATTGCAACTTAGAAGATAGTCTATCAATACATGAACCTGGCTTCTAGGTTAATGGCAAATCACTTTCTTGCTCATAGCTATTTTATTCAGGAATTTGACTTTGGCACAACAATTTGATTACTGTGCTAAAGCTTTGCCAATCCTTTTATGGGCCTTTCTTGTGCTACATACATAGTCAGTTCACTATGATGGGAGTAGGCATGGATTATGATGAACTGATGATGATTATGATGATGAGAGATTGCAACGTAGCAGTAGGAAACTACAGAAACAAAATCACTTTGCAACTTAAAAGCATGAAATCATGAAAACAAAATTTTATTAACTGTGAGATGACCTTTAAATTTATGGTCAAGCTAGGAATCACAATTACTCGGTCTTCAAATATCTACCTTATTGCGAAAACCACAGTTGATGATTATTAATTGAATCCACAGGCATGCTAGCGGCAACTCTTGCCAGACACAGATCAAAGCCCAGAGTCTACATTGGGTGCATGAAGTCTGGTCCAGTTCTCTCTAACAGGTAATGGTTTTCTACCTTTTACTCTAGACTGTTCATCTTCGTAAAGTGTTTCTTATCATTGTATAATATAACTTTTTGTATATTTTTTAGGAATGTGAAGTACCACGAGCCTGAATACTGGAAATTCGGGGAGGAGGGAAACAAGTACTTCCGTCACGCAACTGGGCAGATTTATGCCATATCGAAAGATCTGGCTACATATATTTCAATAAACCAGTAAGTTATTCTATGGTTTGCATTATTCATACAAAATGATGCATAGTAAATTCATCTAATATGCACAATCATGTATCAGACCTATACTGCACAAGTATGCTAATGAAGATGTATCACTTGGTTCTTGGTTTATTGGACTTGAAGTCGAACACATAGATGAACGCAACATGTGCTGTGGAAGGGCAAGGATTGTAAGGCTCAGGATGTCACAATTCAAATATTGAAAGCAAAGTAAAATATTGAAAGAGGACAATTGGTTTACAAGGCATGCTATTTTAAACATACACACAGGTGCATAACACAACTCACTTCCTGTACTACACAATAGGTATCTGTTACCTGTCCACACTGCCATCTACCTATCTATCTATCCACTAATGTTGCCTGCACACAAGGCCTATAGGAGCCCCATGCCCTGTACCTTCTAGTGCCTAGGTGTGTCCCTGCACATATATTGAATATATTTCTGCCATATTGAATATATTTCAGGGTTTGTTCCCCAAGTTTGTGCTTGTGTTTTCTTGTAAGAAGGGAATATGTGTGAGCCAACATGACTAGGGGCTTTTAGTCAAGTTAAATGAATAAACTGAGCAATTAAAAGAAGCTAAATCCACACATGAAGCTTTAAGAATCCATGAATAATCATTACTATGCGATGAAGAAAAAAGGATAACAAAGTAAAGTATAGTAGGAAGAAACAATACCACAGTTGGTTTATTCACAATCAAAGGAAACATGCATAATCTTATAGAAAAAAAGAGTACAAACTAAATAAGCTCATATAGTTTTAACTTGGACATTGTACACTATAACCGGTCAAGTAATATAATTACCTGAATCTCTTCAATAGTAATATACTTGTGTGGCCAAGCAATTGTACTTCCTGTAGCATCATCAAGGGTAAAAAATTCTCTTGAGGCTCGGAACAAAGTAACATTTGGAACCAAAATTTCCTTAACCCAAACTTTGTAGCAATCTGGCCCAAGTATAACATGATGTACCATTGAAGTAGAATCTGTGGAAGCAATTTCAGCCTTTGCCACCACCTGCCCTGTGGCGGTCCAATTTAACAGTTTGCACTTAGCGCCCACAAGATTTCTATCATCACTAGCATGCACGCTCCCTTGTTGGGACTATAATAAAACAAGAAGCTAAAAGTAAATTTAATATTTTATTGTGTAATATCAATAGAATTACCACAAAATATACCTGTCGGCTTGAGAGAGATGGCAACACTCTTTCATTACTAGGCT
Organism: Iris pallida; assembly: GCA_029216955.1. Taxonomy (NCBI): domain Eukaryota; kingdom Viridiplantae; phylum Streptophyta; class Magnoliopsida; order Asparagales; family Iridaceae; genus Iris; species Iris pallida. Next base: position 1,486,766 of record JANAVB010024600.1, on the reverse strand, counting down.
CTTCTAGAAACTGTAAAATAATATCATAACTTGAGTTCTATGAACCTCAAGATTGCACAATTTTTAGAAAAACAATAGAGTTGAATATTAAATTATCACAACTTACCATGTCTGGTCTAAGCTCTCTTAAAACTTTTTGTGTAAGAGATTGAGTTTTGTGAACCTCATTTAACTCATTCATAACAGATTGCATCCACGATTTATTTTGTAATTGGGCTTCTATCCTAGATGGGGTAACTCCAAATCCAAGCCCTCTTACAGAACCTGAGCGTTCTGGACCAAAATACTTGCTCACTGGATCCTCATTTATGGAGGTCAAATTCTCGTTGTCTTGAAGCTCTTTATGTTTTTGCATTTCAAACTAAAAAGTAAAGGGTATTAACATACTAAGAAAATATTAAAAATACAATATAATAACAAATTTGAGACAAATAAGTTTTAATTACAACAATTGCCTTCTCTGCAGCATCGTTGATTGGTTCTCCCCTCTTCTCTCCCTTCCTTTTCTTATGTCCTTCGATCCATAAGTCTACCCTCGATATAGATTTGCCCGTATTCTCAATTTTCTAAGAAAAAATAAATTGAAACATTAATTAAAATATAGCAAGTTTATTCATGCAAGAGAATTTTAAAGATATCAAAATTAAAAACAAGTACCCAATCATGCTCATATCTTGCATAACCTTTACGGCTCAGAGTGTAAGGTATCATCTGTTTTGCCCTTGCAGCTTGCTTCGTTTTACTTATTTCCTACACAAAATAAGTTGTATTACAAATTCAATACAATACATATGATTCAAATGCACTTAGCTTTGAAATTTACCTTAAATTTATCTGAGGTGCGAATCTTTACAAATTCATCCCACTCACGGTCTGTAGGTTCCTCCGGTTTGAGGAGGGTAATATGCCGAGATACATCCACACCAGCATCTACAACTGTTCTTATGCTTCTAGATAGAGAGGATTTCCAATTTCGCCACGACTTCCCCATCAAACGCAGGATGAACTTCTTGTAACAATCCTCAATAACATATTTTTGCTACATTTACAAGTAAAATCAAGGATAAGTAATTTGACTAAATGTTTTACAAGGAACAAAAATAAAATACATAAATATAGTACATACCATCGTCAAACCCCATAATTTTTCTTTGATTCTCTTATCTACGTTGTGCCATGTATTTATATTTATTGGAACATTCTCTCGAACAATACACCCAACAGTCGTACTGAAACTAACTGATTTTTTTCCCACGGGTTGTCCATATTCATTCCACTCAATCATTATACGGTTCTTCTCACCAACTGCAATAACAGGGACTTTTGTTTTTCCTCTGGTTCTCTTTTCTTTACCACCAGCACTAGTATTTTCTTCTGGCACAGAATCAGTATTTTCATCAGAACTATCATGGGGTAGCCTAGAGATAGGTGGACTATCATAAATGACACGTGGTAATTTCCTCGCCATATCTCTGTAATTGAGAAAAATAAATTAAATTAGTATAAATATTGAATCCATTCAGAGTTGCTAATTAAAACGTTTGTTCTAAAAGTGTCATCATGTCATCTGTAAGTATAACATTACAACTATACAACAAATAGACTAATATCATTGGTAATTCCATAACCAAAATATTAAAACAGAGAATGTTGCATAGAGTATACTACTGAACAATGTATAGCCAATACGTCAAAAAAGGACAATTCTTACAGGATGCACTGTTTTGTCTTTGATGGCTTAGATGTTCAACATACATTTGTTCTGTGAGGACCCCACAGTTGTCCTTCAATGAGGATTATGAGCTAATGTTGTGCCCCGGGCATAGGTCACTGCTCTAGATTCTAGTGGTCTATCAGCTGCTACCTGGGGAGACAATTCTCTCATGATCCACAATACAAAACCTGGTGGCACTGATGAACCTGGAAAATTTTAAGTGCAAGCTGATGATGTTCACTACTTCTGCTATGGCTATTACATGGCTCGAGAATGTCAGAACTTCTTCAGGGAGATACTCGACATACCATGTACATAAATGCAATATCTCAAGTTTTAGTACAGAATTCACTAAAATCTAAACCAATCAGGTGCCACACATTAATACACACATCATGAGAAGCTAATTATTCAAACTCATGAACTTCAGTATGTAAACATCATGGATGGAAAATTTCCCTATGTTCATATAACCACATGTTTTATTATTCAGGTTCCTGTTGTCTATCTACTATCCCCACTTATCCTTGATATTGTTCCAAATTCAATCATAATACTCTATTATTATTAGCTTTTTTGTTCATTCTCTCTTTTAGCAAAAACCCATGACCTACAAATAACTGATATAATGAAATGAAAAGATGCAAATATTTGAACGTGTCTCCAAACTGATGAAAGCAGAGTAAACAACAATGGATCAGAATAGCTCTCCCCCACATAAAAACAGATGGTTGGCTTAGATTGTACCTCAAAGTGAATGTGGTTTCCTACAAACAAGATATTATAATTTATCAACTTACATCTCTTCATCTACTCTTTAATAGTCGAGAATATTTAGTTATTTGCAAGTTTCTAACTGGTTGCTGAGCTTAAACTTCATGACCAGAAACAATAGGCACATGTCATCTGACATACTGGGAAAAACCCCTCACTTGCTTGTTCTTGCCTGATCAAGAGTTTGGTACCAGCTAACTGAGAGTTGACAGCATAAAACTTCCATCCATTCTTTTTTAGCAGTTTGAATCATGTCCCAGTTGAATGGGACAAGGCTTGGATAATAAAGATGATGATTGATGTAATAGTAGTAAAGCACTAGAAAACTTGTTTTTCCTTTATATGATTATAATTCTAGCAACTGAACAATACAAAAAAGAACTTTGGCATGCTTGTCCCAAAAGTTCAGACGAGATTAGCAGATGACAAGCATGATGGATATCTCAACAAGTGGATTACAAGTTGTATGGGAAAGAAAAATCGTATGTGTAAGTCGTAAGCCATATAAGTAAAAGAGACCTGCTCTAGAGCATTGCAGGATGATCAACAGGGGATGATATTCAGATTGGCTGACACATACGTATGTGTAAATCGTATGTGTAAGTTGTAAGCCATATAAGGAAAATCGTATGTGTAAGTTGTATGGGAAAGGTATGTTGAACATCTAAGCCATCAAAGTTACTTTCCTGTTCCTATATAATCCACAGGGGATGATATTCAGATTGGCTGATATCCCACAAGGGATTTGTTAATCACTCTTTATGCTAAGGAAAGACGAACAATCAAACCTGCACTCCATTGCCTTCTTTTGCTTGTCTGAGCCTTTCGACATTTTCCGGGTTATGAAATGACTTGCAGTTTGAATGCTACACAACCAAGTAAATGAAGATGAATTTTTAGTCAATGACAAAATGATGCATACAAGAGGCAAAATGAACACCTGACATCTTAAAGGAAACTGCCAAAAACCCAGATAAATTCCAACACAAGTAATAATGATCATATATTCGGTCTCAGATTCAGTTTTGAGAATTATTTATTATTCGGTCTCAGATTTATAAATTCCAACCAAGAACATCTAAATTGCAGTTTTGAGCATTGTTTATTATTCGGCAAAGATAAACATACAATTCTAAATACTGGGTACTCCAAATCTCACGAAGAGCAATTCACAATCAATTTTAACAGATAACCATACAATTTTAACAACTCATTGCACAAGTATGGAAATCAATAGACATATGGCAAAGATAAAACATTGACTCCCATCCAAATTTTAACAAATAAACATAAAAGTTAGATGACACATTTGTCCAAAATAGAAAAAAAAAATAGATTACTCAAAAAGAGTATCTCTATTACACCCCCATCTACTATAGTGACACAAGAAGACCTTCACAATCCCTCCTCTTGTACTGCTCATCACCATCCCTATGGTCTATCACAAGCGCAGAAACATCTTGTGGAGCATATGACGTATAAATACTTTCATCAAAGGTAGCCAAGTCATGAAAGCCTCTTGGTGGTGCCTTTAATACTACATGCCAATTTGATCTTTCATTTTCTCTAGAGTAAAATACTTGCTTTGCTTGTGATGCAAGAATGAATGGATCTCTTCCTATTTTACTTGATCCTTCATGAAGATTAACTAAGGTGAATCCATCCTCTTTCTTTATACCACCAACAATGTTGGCCCAATCACATCGAAAAATAGGAATTCGAAATGTGTTAAAGTCCAACAACAAAATATCCCTTATAACTCCATAGTAAGAAATATTTGCAACAACTTGTGTTGTGTCCCTGGCACTGGATCTACAGATAGTCTCAGCCTCTATATAAACACCATAATTTTGAGTGGATCTCTCAATTTCTGTTGTATGAAAGCGTTTTCCATTGATCACATAACCCAAGTACGATGTTGCGACACGTCTAGGCCCTTGCACGAGCCATCTAAGTGTATCCGATATTGTGCTCGTTGGACTTTCAAGATTAACCTGTAAAAACATAACTAGCATTAAAATTTGCCCCTTCTATATATATATATATATACGTGTGTGTGTGTGTGTCTGACCTTCTCTGACATCCACGATATAAATGTTTCTAAATGTCTCTTCTGCAACAAAGTATTATCCCGTAACAAATGCCGATCAGCACGTTTTAAATCTTCCATGTGTAATCTAATACAGACATCAAAGTTTATATAGTTAGTAATAAATATATATATATATATATATATAAATATATATATATATATATATATATATATTTTATATATATATATATATATATATATATTTTATATATATATATATATATATATATATATATATATATATATATATATATATATATATATATATATATAGCTAAATAACCTCAATGCAACTTCTACTATTGAAATGTGTTGGTAGTATACTCACGGAATATATGGTTCAACTTCTGCACTATTTAGAAGAACATAAAGATGAGCAGCCTTCAATATTTCACTTGACAAGGTAATTACTTCTCCTTTTGAAATTGGGCGCCCCTCTATAATTGCGTCATCCTCAAAGTCTTCATTTCGATTTAATTTTATACCCAAAGTTGCTGCTTGTGGCATGTATTCGCTACAGAATCTCACACATTCATCCACAAGATAGCATTCTGCTATGCATCCTTCAGGTCGAGCACGATTTCTAACAAATCCCTTAAGATACTTCATAAATCTGTTGGAGATTCAAACAAGGAGAGAAAAATATAAATGGTCAATGACCTAATTTAGGAATTTATTGTATAAACTATAAATTCTAAAATTATAACAAAGTTCTATTGCATACCTCTCAAAAGGGTACATCCATCGATAATGCACCGGCCTGCATAATCTAGCCTCTCGTCCTAAATGTATTGTCAGATGAACCATGATATCAAAAAAAGCTGGAGGAAAGTACCTTTCCAACATGCATATTGTCTCCACAATTTCATCCTCTAATACTTCCAATTTATTTTTGTCAATCACTCTTTGACAGAGTTCATTAAAAAACGAACACAAACGAAAGATTGCCTTCCTTGGTCCCTCTGGAAGAAGTCCTTTTAAAGCAACCGACAAGAATAATTGCATTAAAACATGATAATCATGGGACTTGAGACCAATAATCTTGTATTCTTCCAACTTGACACAATTGCTAATATTTGAACTATAACCATCAGGTAACTTCAAATTAGACAATCGCTTACAAAAGATTTGTTTTTCATCTTTTGATAGTGTGTAAGGTGCTGGAGGAAGGAAAAATCTTTGCCCTCTTGGTTCTACATGTAAGTCAGACCTAATGTTCATGTCTGCTAAATCTCCACGAGACTGTAATCCATCTTTCGTATGTCCTTTGATATTCAATAGTGTTCCTAAGATGCTTTGACAAACATTCTTCTCAATATGCATCACATCCAAGTTGTGACGCAACAGCATACCCTGTGATGCAATCAAAAAATTGCGCTAAGTTCATAATAAATATTAATCTCTTATAATATAACTAATTAAAAAATGACTATTGTAGTAAAAAAATAATTTACCTCCCAATATGGCAATTGGAAAAAAATTGACTTCTTTTTTCACATTTTTGGAGGATCGTTCTTCTTTCTTTTCTTTTTCTTGCTCTTTCCCCAGACATTTTGAACTTCATTTACGGCACATAATATTTCATTGTTAGTCAATGGTCTTGGTGGGAGTCCTTTTTCTTTACTTCCATCAAACCACCTGGCCTTATCACGCCACAAGTGATTAGGTGGAAGAAATCGCCTGTGAGACATGTACACAGTTTTATGTGACTTCTTTAAATATTGTGAACATGTATTAGGACCACATACAGGACATGCAAGCTTTCCTTTTGTTGTACAACCCGCCAAATTACCATAAGCTGGAAAATCGTTGATTGTCCACATCAAAATAGCTTTCAGATTAAATGCAGACTTGGTGAATGCGTCATATACCTCCACGCCATTGGACCAAAGCTCCTTCAAGTCATCAATAAGTGGTTCAAGATATACATCAATGTCATTTCCAGGTTTATCTTTGCCAGGTATAAGTAAAGTCAACATCAAATTTTCTTGCGACATGCACACATTGGGGGGCAGGTTGTATATACACAACAAGACTGGCCACATACTGTATTGGGTAGTGAGATTTTTGTAAGGATTAAAACCATCTGATGATAGTCCAAGCCTGAGATTTCTTGGATCTGAAGCAAAATCGGGCCATTTTCTATCAATAGAATCCCATACGACCGAGTCTACTGGATGGCGCATCGTTCCATCTTGACTGTGGTGGGTGGAGTGCCAAGTTAATTGTTCTGCCTTATCTTTTGACATAAACATCCTTTTCAATCCTGGTATTATTGGAAAATATCGCAAAACCTTAGCAGGCACTCCCTTCCTGATCTTGCTTGTGCGTGTGTTTACTTTCCATCGTGAAGAACCACATGTGGGACATATCTCCAAATGCTCTTTCTCTTTTCTAAACAAGCAACAATTCTTGACACAAGCATGTATCTTCTCATATCCTAAATCAAACTCTTTTAGAAACTTCTTTACCGTGTATAAAGAATCTGGAATATTGTTTTCCTCTGGTAACATATCCTGCAAAATCTCAAGAAGTTCATTAAATGCTTTATCTGACAGTCCATTAGTAGCCTTATGCTTGTAAAGAGTAGTGATTGCTGATATCTTTGTATACTTAGTACAACTTGGATACAATGGAGCCTCAGCCTCTTCCAACTTTTTTCTAAAAACCTCATATGCACTCATATTTACTCCATCAGTAGTAGCCTCTACATCTCCACCAAAAGGAATGTATGCATCATGGTACATTCTATGAGCATCCGGCAACTGAAAATCCTTATTTTGTTCAAAACAACTTGAATGTTCCCCGTGGAGAACCCAAAGCTGATATGAAGGATCAAAACCAAATCGGACCAAGTGTTCATATACTAAATCATTTTCGTGTGACTTTTCAACTTTGCAACCTTTACAAGGACATACAATCCTATCAGGATTCCTAGCATACTTCTTAGCATTTGATATAAATTTTCTCACTCCTTCTAGGTACTCATCACTGGTCCTACAAATAGAAAAAGAAAGCTATGATTTATGTTATTATTCATATATCTGATAGCTTAAAAGTAAATAAATATCAAAAAAATAGAAGGACCTTGGATAACTAATCCAGGTTTTATCCATCCTTAACAACCAAATTTAGTAACTTTGTTGGCTGCTCACCACAACTACAATCCCGAAACAAAATGACCTATCATGGACATCAAAAATGAAAGTTAGCATATAAATATGGTATCAAGTTGTTTGGATAAAAAAATTTAGTGTATCAAGATCAAAATAGGAATAATTGATGGTAAGTACAAAATTAAAAGGAGTTCATCTCTAATCCTACCAGGTATCAAAGAGATGTTTATGCTATTGAATGTATCAAAGATGTGTTTATGCTGGTGAAGAATCCATGTTCTCCAAAGCACAAGGTTAATCTGTCTCTTTTTTTTTCCTTGAAGTGGTATGTGAAGGTATTTTGTATTATTCAACTTGATTGGACTTCCCACACATTCTAGTAGGACTCCAAACACAGTTATGATTCTTATGACATCTAAAATGACAAATTGATTTCTAAGAGATCAAGATAAGGGCTAAAATTAAAATGACAAACATATATCCTCTTTCAAAAACAAAGACCAAGATACACTACAAGAAATTGATTTCAGACATGTAAACATGTAGCTAGTGCATGCAGATACGAGAAAGATGAAAATTCAGATACGAGAAAGATGTCTTAGTGATGTCAGTGTCAAGACATGGTTTCATAGAGTCTAACATTTGAGGTGATGGTGACTGATCTAACTCAGAGAGGCATTTTGCAGCTTGCTACACACCAGAAAGCAATCAGTTTTTATGACAAACTATAAGCGAATCATGCATTTATACTTTATAGATGTGAACTTTTGCACGAGACAAAAACATGGAACGGAATAAAAAATTGGATTTGTCTGTCAAGCACATGAAGTTAGCAACAATAACAAAACTTGTATGCCAATTATAAAGATTACAAGAATTGGCATTTAAGCCATGGCAAGATGATATCTATCACTACTTTTGGAAGTAATATTCAAATTCTGATAATAATACTGAATTCGAAGCCATAGATGAAACTTGGATGTGCATATAGTCACAACAGATACCCAGCAGGAACAGACTGTTGTGAGAAAAGCAGTGTGTAGAATTAGATGAGACATGGTTAGTTGGCATAGTGTTCCCGTTGGATGTAAAAAAAAAAAAAGAGTACGCCGAAGAATAATGTTTATAAAGTCAAGAGTAAAATACCAAACTATAAAAATTGAGAGTATATTGGCAATGATTTCGTTGATTAGGGCTCTAAGCCAAGCAATACAAAGTCTCCAACTATACAATAGCTAGTATGTGATATCACTAGTAAAATCACTAAAGCATAACAACTACAATATCACAAGGGCAGTATAATTAACATGGGTGACCCATGGTTGAGGCCTTTTGTAGAGGAAGGACTTGGGTTCAAAAGCCAGGGGAGCAGTAAAACTGGCCCTTTTGTCTCCTCCAAAAATAAGTTACAAGTAAAATTATCCACCAATGAGGGTAGTAAACAATATATGCAGATAGTACACTAATGTAATATTATTGTGTTATGTATCCTTACACGTGTAACAGCTATATGATTACCGGTATTTAATAACATAAAAACATTAGAAAAACTAAGCCAATGTATTGAAGTTAAGCAAATTAAGTAAATTAAGTATTCTGTTAAGTAAATTAAGTAAATTAAGTAACAGTTATATGTATCTCGGCCAGTCTTAGGACATACTAAACTAAGCCAATGTATTGAAGTTAAGCAAATTAAGTATTCTGTTACTTTAAATTTCATCCATATATTTCCTTGTCTCGTGAGTTCTTTCATCATTTCCCTATCTCATTGTTCTATTTTCTAGCAAAATACTTGAAGCTCGTCACTTTCACTATATAATCATAATCAGGAACCATAGAAAAACTCTAGATGTTTATGTCTCTAACATTTTAATGTAATAGACATGAGCAGTTACATTCTTTTGTCCTTGTAAAATGCTCCCATCCCATGCCTATGGACAAATTTGAAGTTAGTCACTACAGAGCTGTGTTACCATTTGACTTGTTTTAAATTAACCCTGGTTCTGAGGATATGTTCAACTTTTCAGATGACAAAAACAACGAGTCGTGTGTGTTTCCATATACACACTAATTTTTGAAATTCAAATTTCACAATGTGAATCTTATGTGATGTAAGCTATTCAGTACATGTTACAATTCTGCATTTGGCAAAAGTTTTAGAAAATACGTCTCGAGTAATGAAGAAGATGATGAGGAAAAAAATCTTATTACTTGGAGAAAACTTTTCTCCACAACTTGTGCGCCCACACTCAAAGTTGTATTAAAATAGTTTGTAGTATTGATCGATATCGATACGATACGACTCATACTGATACATAGTCAAAACATTTAAATTCGAGTGAGGATTGATCAAGATCCCCAAATACAAAATAATAAAAATGGCACATTTGCATATAGAACTAAATTACTTCCACATCCTTCATCTTCATCTATTTTAGAATAAATCATTGTGCATAAACACTAATCGGACTTCTAGACATTGGAAAAAAAAACGTAATCAAGTTCAAATTGCATAAAAAGCACCAAAACATGAATATGAACTGTTCCAAAAAGAGAAACCCTAGATATTGATTTCTTCCACTAAAGCTTGATTAAGAGAAAAATATTACAAATGTGGGAATCGAGACAAATTATTACAAATTACAAAAACCCTAATTATTAAACCCTTAATATTACAAAAACCCTAATTTCTTCCACTAAACCCCTAATAATCCAGTATCGAGATGAAAGAAAAATCTAGATAATGATCCATTCTATTTTGATAATGATCCATACTGTTTTTATCATAAATCAAAAAAATAAAACTCATAAAAAATAAAGGGCGGAGATGAAGGATCATACCTAGACGACGGCGTCGACGGTGGTGACGACGTGACCTAGATGACGGTGCCGACGGTGGTGATGGGAGAGGAGTTCTGGATCGAAGTCAGCAAAGGAAAAAGCAACAGTTATAGCATAGGAATCGAAGACAACAAAGAAAAAAAGAGAAGGGAAGAAGAGACATTCTGACCTCTTCGATGGAGAGGAGTTCCGAGCCCTTTAATGGAGAGGAGTTCTATCGAAGAGGAGTTCTGACCTCTTCGATGGAGAGGAGTTCGCAGAGGAGTTCCGAGCCCTTTGATGAAGAGGAGCTTCGATGGAGAGGCGCTCCGACCTCTTCGATGGAGAGACGCTCCGACCTCTTCGATGGAGAGGCACTCCGAACTTCTTCGATGAAGAGGCGCTCCGGAGAGTTTCTGACCTAAGGAATTCTAGAAAGAGACTCTGAAATTTCTTATTTTAGATGGCCAATATTTTGGCTTAGCGCCAATATTTTGGCTATACCGCCAATATTTTGGCTACAGCGCCAAAGTTCAATTTTTTTTTGTAGGAAATAAAAGTTTAGACAACACTTTAAAAATGTGGTATTTTATAAATAATTATATACAACATTTTTAAAAGTATTGTAGTAATATATAATTATTTACGACATTATTAAGTGTCCTAAAATATGTCGTTTAATTTATATTTACGACATTTTTTAAAAGGAGTCGTAGACTATGATAAATACTTAATTACAACAACACCTTTTAATAAAGTGTCCTCAGTACATCAAATTAACGGCACTTATTTACAAAGTGTCGTAAAAAAAGTGTCGTTAAAACCCCTTTTTCTTGTAGTGTGAAGTCAGAAAAGCTTTGACACGTATGGTGATTATTATTGAGCTTCTGTTTCGGATGGTTGAATGTGAAGGGTTTAGAAACTTTATGAGTGTTGCATGTCCAATCTTTCATATTCCATCGAGGTGGACCGTGGCACGAGATTGTTTCGATATTTACTCTATTGAAAAGAGTAAGTTCAAAACATTTTTGAGAGAGTCTAAACAAATAGTTTGTCTAACTACGGATTCATGGACATCGTTACAGAAGATAAATTACATGTGTCTTACAGTACATTACATAAATGATGACTGGGAATTGAAAAAAAATTATAAATTTGTATCCAATTTCCAGTCATAAAAGGGACGCCATCGGGAAAGCGGTAGAGACATGTTTGCTTGATTGGGGTATTGATAGGGTATTTACTATCACAGTTGATAATGCTAGTTCTAACGATGTTGCTATTTCTTATTTGAGCAAGAAAATACAAAATTGGGGAAATAGCATTCTTAATTGCAAGTATTTACATATGAGATGCATCGCTCATATTATAAATCTCGTTGTGGTTGACGGTTTGAAGTTGATGTCTTCATCGGTTTCTCGTGTTAGAAATACAGTAAGATATGTGAGACACTCTCCTAGTAGATTCCAAAAATTTAAGGAGTGTGTTGAAGCCGAAAAGATACAAAGCAAGAACTTATTGTATCTTGATGTTAGCACACGTTGGAATTCTACATTTCTTATGTTAGACACGGCTCAAAGGTTTGAGAGTGCCTTTGAGAGATTTGCATCTATTGATCCATGGTTCAAAGTAGAGCTAGCGGAGCATGGTGGGTATCCTACTAATGAAGATTGGTCTAATGCAAGAAGATTATGCACTTTTCTTGAACATTTTTATGAACTCAAAAAGCATATCTCCGATTCCTTGTATGTCACTTGCAATAACTTTTTTGATAAAATCACATCAATTAACTTTCTATTGCGCACTTCAAAAGAGAGTAGTGACTTTGACTTAGCTACCATAGCCGATAAAATAAGGGAGAAGTATGATAAGTATTGGGGGGATATCGAAAAGATGAATATGATTATATTTATTGCACCAATTCTTGATCCAAGGGTTAAGTTGGAGTACGTGGAGTATGCTCTTGATCAACTATATGGTGTGGAAAAGAGCGATTCCATGAAAAAGAAAGTGAAAATTGTTGCATACTCTATGTTTAATGAGTACAAAAACATTAGCACTTCTCAAGTTGGTGGCACTTCTAGTGATAGAGTTCAAACTCCTAGTGAAAATCAGCCGGTGCATCCTTGCAATTGAAAAAGTTCATGAAGGTCCAATTCAAGAAGCATAAGATGGAATTGGGAGGTGGTGATACTAAATCAGAGCTTGACAGTTATCTAGATGAGAGTACCGTGGGTGATGAAGATGATGAAAGTGATAATTTTAATCTTTTGGGATGGTGGAAGCTTAATTCTCCTCGTTTTTCGATCCTCTCAAAGATGGCTAGAGATGTCTTGGTCGTTCCCATATCTACCGTAGCTTTCGAGTCCGCTTTTAGTACGAGTGGTCGTGTCCTTGATGCTTATAGGAGCTCTTTGACTCCCAAAATTGCTCAAGCACTTATTTGTTGTCAAGATTGGTTTAGGGGCCTTCGGATCGACCCATTGTGTCTATTATTGAAGAGGATTTTGAGGACGTCTACAAACTTGAAATGGGTAATTTAATTTTTATAACTTGTATTACATTTTCCAATTTCGTAGTAGTTGTGTTTTAACTTGTTCATTTATTTGTTCTTATCATTAGATTTAGGTAGGTTAAATGTGGCGTCAACATCAACAAGCGAGGTTTGATTACTTGGGAACAAATGTCAAATGTCTGTAATATTCTATTTGAACTCGGCGGGAATGTTATTTTGTCTGCTACGCTCTATGCTGGATACTGATTACTCTGTCATTTTGGTGGAAAAACCTAATTATGCTCTTTAGTTTACTCTGTTAATTTTGGAGTCAAAGAACTGGTGTGCTCTTTACTGCTGCTACTAGCAGTATGTAATTCCATTTACTATGCTCTTGTGTTGTGTGCATGATATGTTCTTCAGTTTACTGCTTCTACTCTATTTGTAATATTCCATTTGTGCATCAACTGCAACCATTTGTGCATGACATGCTCTCTGTTTGCAGTGGCGTGGCATTCAATGTAGCTAGTGGCGAGGCAATTGTTGCAGCCATTTGTGCATGAACTGCAGCCATTTGTGCATGACATGCTCTCTGTTTGCAGTGGCGTGGCATTCAATGCAGCTAGTGGCGAGGCAATTGTTGCAGCCATTTGTGCATGAGCTGCAGCCATTTTATGAATAGTTATTTATTAGTTTTCTTGAAAATTTTACTAACATATTAAACTAGAAAGTGGCAATGATGATTACGGCTTGAGAAAGTGTGTAATTGATACTACATGGCATCATACTATCAGTCTATGATGCATAAATAAGGCATCTGAGCTATATTATACTTTCTTTCCTTCTTGTCTTCTATTTTTGGTGCAAGCAGGATACATCTCTGTCAGTGGAATTGAATCAATTGCATCCTTTTGGAACGTCGATCCCCAATGGTAAACTGTGTAAACCACCCCTGCTGTAAATTTTCCCACAAAGACGGTATGAAATGACATTGAAGTTAGTTAGCTAATACGTATATAATACTGCTGCAGGTCAGGAGAGTATTCAGCCAAGCGCTGAAAATGTAGTGCAGATGGAAATGAATCCAGCCCCAGGGTCAGAAATGGAACTGGAACAGGAACCTGCTGGAGCATCCCCCCCTCTCAACTCTCAAGGAGGCTTGGCTAAGCGAACTCAGTATTTTGCATTGTTCATTTAGACATTAGTAGTAGAAGTGTAGAAGTTCCTTATTGAAAGACAAGTTCGACATCCATTGCTGTGTTTCAAACTATATTTACCTTTCTGTTTTGAGTTGAGATGGATCTGGGTAAGTGGGCTATATAGAGATGTAGCTGATAGCCTGATACTGCATTTCTTGTTGTTGCCTTTTTTTTTCTTCTTGTTAAAGCAGTTAGCAGCCTGGCCTTTGAATGTTAAATTGGATGATGGACTTTGAATAATATAGAGATGTAGTTGATACTATATTTACCTTTATTTTTTTTGGATGATGGACTTTGAATAATTTTAATGTTAAATTGTAATGGGCCGGTCCATTATGTGAAAGCCCACGAACCGAATGAACCGATAAACCGAACCGATTTATTTCGCTTCGGTTCAAGTTCGATTTTCAAGTAAATCGGTTCGGTGCGGTTTTCAATTTGGCCGGTTCGATTCATGTTCGGTTTTACTATTACCGGTTCGGTTTGAACCGAACCGAACCGATGCTCACCCCTAATTAGTAGTTGGAACTCTTCAATACAATTTGGAGTCCAAAATTTCGGGAAAAAAAAGTAAATGTAAAATGGGTTGGGTTTGCACAAAAATAGTAGAAAATGATAAAGTATGCTCCGGTCCCAAAAATTGTGTAGTCAAAAATTAATGTAGGAAAAAAATAATGTAAAATCTAGAATGTAAAAAATTGGGCTCCAACTGGAACTTACTATTCTACGAAATGAGTTCCGACAATCTAGAATGTAGAAATTGGAAGGCTCAACCTATAGCTCCCATGGGTGAAATGAGACTAAAAATCTAGAAATTGAAACTAGGATGAGACTTACTGTTCTATAAAATGAGCTTCTATATTTTGACCGTAGAATCTATAATATGTGATAGGCCTTACTAATGATGCTCTAAAGGTTACATTATTGGGACAAAGTCTTCCTCCAACAAAGTCTTCCTCAACATTGCACACCAAGTCACACTGCTCCAATTGGTCATTTCATTAAATATAGCAAATGCTGACATAAAGTTCGCACATTTATTGAAAAAAAATAAAACATGAACAGGACAACCATTTTTTTTTTATGTAGCAGTCCTAAACCGGCACAAACAGAAACAGCCGGTCAAAGTTGCAGTTTGATTACTTTAATTTCAAAGTCGTAAGCAGTAATATTAGACAATAAAATTTGTTGTTTGATGACTTCAATTATTAGCTAGTTAAGGTTAGTAGTTTGATACTTTAATTTGTATATACAAAGACGGAAGTAGGACTATTAGCAAGGGGGACAATTCTTATGGAGCAAAAGAAGCAATTATTTTTTGTGAAATTCTCATATTTTTTAGGTTTGATATCTACTTGATTTTTTTTAAACTAAAAACAAAAATTATTTTTCAATATGTGCGTGCACACCAAATACGGTAGTTGACTCGTGTAGAAAAATAAAAATCACAAATTTTCAAGAAAAAGACACAAAAATTAACTAAAAAATTCCTAATCAATAAAATAAATTACGAAAAGAACGAGATCACTACTAAATAAGGTTAAAATGCTTTAAAAGATAACTATAACTTCGTACTACCTAATACTAGAGAAAGTAACCAAAAAAACTAATTTTTTTTTTCCCAGAGATTACATATAAGAATATCTGAGAAATTCTATTTATATCTTCTCCAATCTCTCTATTTCTTCTATCCTTTCTCTCAACCTATTGGTGGCTCCTCACCAACTTTCTTTGAGCACAGTAATCTCTCACACAAGAAATCCTAGACCCCATTACATATATAGCATGACATGCGTCTATACATAGAAATCTAGTTCTAAGTAGGCCTGACATAAAGAAACTTATTAACTACGCAGGACAAGAACTTTGCTCCTAATATGGATTCTCTTGACCTAAACTTTAATACAATGTTAGGTTTATTGTTTTAAATATTTTCAACAAATTTTGGAATCATTTTAACTTTATTTTATTGTGGTTGATTTTTCAGGTAAATACTATTTTTTTAGTCTTATTAGGATTTCATAAGAATAGTATAACATTTTTTTTATTAATAATACTAGTAAATTCACGTGCGTTGCACGTAAAATAATTTTATTTATAATATAGTTAAAAATAGTTCAAATATTTAAATATATTTAAATTTATATTTGTTAAACAATTTTAAAAAATTATTATTTTTCAATTTTAACTAAATTTAAAATTTAGTTTTTTAACATTTTTAAATTTAATTTTCAAACATATATATTTGAGCGTAAAAAAAGAGAAAAAAAACTTAGTTTTCTTATCAGTATTTTTTTTAGATGCCCGGCGATATGCACGAAACTTTGTGCACGCTGCATTGCATGCCTATTGGACCCTCTGCCCCCAACTTCCACCAAATAAATGGAAGGAATAATCCATAATTTTTAATAAAATAAATGGTGGATGATATAGATATGGCTTGGACGGCTCATTTCTGAGCCGTTTCCTAGCCTTATTATAAAGAATAGAGATGGGCGATTATAAAAAAATAAAAAAATAAAATGTTGATAAACTTGATCTTGCTGATCGGCTATTTGGTATCTGGTAATACAAATAAAAATATGTTATTTTTATCTATATTGTCGTGTTAAGTAATCTTTCTTATTTCCATCTATATTGTTGTGCTAAGTCCAATCAGAGATTTCTGGAAATAATTTACTAGTCCAATCAAAGATTTCTGGAAATAGCTTATCCAGTTGGTCATCTTATTTTTCGTATGAAAGAATACTACTAAGAGATAAATATTTCTTAATTCCGTCTAACAGGAATAATGATAATATTGAGGTCTTTCAAATTATCCTCAACCAAGATCGAAAATAGATTTGGATCTGACTTGGCCAAAACCTGATCCTAACCAGACTCAAACTCAATCCGATTAGACCCATACCTCACCTAATTCGACTCAGACTCGAAGTCAACTTGAACCTTGATCAACCAAACCTTAACACAATCCAATTTTGACTTGAAACCAAAATTCAACACATATCTGACTGGACCCAAACCTTACCAGACTCGATTATGTAATTTTAACAAAATTTTGTGAGACGGGGACAATTCAAATAATTTATACTAATAGATGTTATATTTCTAGCAATTTATTTATGATAGCAAATAAAGCACTTATATATTTATGGAAATATTATGTACTATAGCAAACACAAGCATTACATATATGCACATGAATGTTATGTCCATAATATTATTTCTAGGAATATAGAATTTTCAAAAATATTGCAATCCACATACCAAACTGATGTGGATCACACTCGACAAGACGCAACACACGACGTAGATGAGCTTGAGTTTCGGACTAATAAGTCCTTTACTTCCTTCTATTAGGGATTTATTTTTCCATTAGAGCATGTGTTTATATGTATTTGATTATCACTTGTTGGGAACACAATATTGTGGCCAAACTAGAGTTGACCAATGAGTTGTAATATTGGATTGGGCCCATGTCTTAAAAGAAAATTTTTTATGTAAGACATGAATCAATCACAATTATCTATCCATCGTGATCCTACTTCCTAACCTATCTATCCCTCGTGATCCTACTTCCTACCCGATGTGGGAGTAAACTTCAACTCCATTATCAATATCCTTTTAAGTGCTCAACCGAAAACGAGATACAACCTAACAATGTCTACCTTAGCACTTTTTCGCTAGCCGAGTAACCAAGCACCCTGACTACCTTGGGTTTGATCCCGTCAGCCGAGCACCTAGGATATCCAATATGTTGCCACCTCAATCCGTTCGACCATAGAACCAAACCGACACGTTCATCCAACACCACAACTGTGTGCCGACCACAACTTGCTCCACCTTGGACTTGTCAGTCCTACTCGACAGAATCAAAAGGAGTTCCATTCATAAAACCAATTTCTCTATTGCAGGTGTGTTTTTCCATACCTTTTATTTTGACCAAACTTGTCAATACAAATGAGATATTCATATGTTCACATTAACTGCCATATGTGAATTATTGTCTCATTTCGAAGGATTTTGTGGATCCGGTACCTATCACAACTCCAGCAGCTGTCATGATGCATTAATTTTCTATCACTAAAATTTATGTAAATTTTGTGGCCTTGTATTTCCAATCAAAGGTGTTAGCCTAATTTTTTTAAGAGACTGCATATTTGATCAAGAAAATGGTTCAGATAATTAATAGAAAGCCTTTGGAACTTGTTTTGATGTTCGGTAATGGTTTACATGGGAGAATACAAATAAATTAGGTGATAGATTTATATTTTCTTAGCAATAACATGTTCATATATTTCTTTAATTTTTGGTATAGTTGTTATGAATTTTGCTTAAGCAGAAGGACAAAGATCATTATCTGGAGAATCCATCTGTAAAATTCAAAATTGGGCAACTTGTTAATGCATGAATTGTTGCAAGCGCCCAATAGTCTAGATTAAAAGGTAAAGGATATGAATGGGAGTTGTCCAATAGACCCTTAGTTCTTTCATGTACTAATTCTTTTAGGTACTATATCTTTGCTCTTCTTGTACTGAATCAATTTTTCCTTGGCTATGCCTATATGTGCCTTCATTTTATTTGTAAGTCGCAGATTCTTTCCCTCCTGTATATGTCCTATAAATTGCTATTCTTATGAGATATTTGTAGTCTTTAAATGACTTTTACTTTTTTCGTTCTTAGGTAATATATAGCTCTACAAAGCAAAGAGCGGATAGGACAATATTGCATTCATATCTAAGAACTTGGAACCTGATCAATACCTTTTGTTACTTACATTGCCACATTTGCACCTGGTGAGTCCTTTCTCTGTTGTAGTTATATCTTTCAAGATTAAAATAGAATTGTCAAAATCATAACTATGGAATTGCAACATGGAATTCAGATCATGTATATCACTTTTGCTTTTAGCTGTCCCTTCTTGCTTCCATCATGAGCAACGAGTCAACGACTCGACCATAACCGTGACCTTCTCCATCATAAACTAGTTCTCGATAAGACGCTACACACGACATAGATGAGCTCGAGTTTGGAACTAATAACTCCTTTACTACCTTTTATTAGGGATTTAATTTTCCATTAGAGCATGTGTTTATCTTTAATTGATTATCACTTGTTGGGAACCCAATGTGATCCGGACTAGAGTTGACCAATTAGGTGTGATATTTGATTTGGCACATGTCTTAAACTCAAATTTTCGTGTAAGACATGAATCAATCACGATTATCTATCGCTCGTGATCATATTTTCTACCCGATCTATCCCTTGTGACCCTACTTCCTATCTGATGTGGGACTAAACTCCAACTCCATTATCGCTACTCTTTTGAGCGCTCAACCGAAAACGAGATACAACCTAACAATCTCCACCTTAGCACTTTTTTTGCTAGCCGCACAACCAAGCACCCCGACTATCTTTTGCTTGAACCCGTCAACCGATCACCTAGGAGATCCAATATGTCATATCGATCCGTTCGATTACAGAACCAAACTGACACGTTCATCCAACACCACCATTGTGTAGCCAACAATCATGACTTGCTCCACCTTAGACGTGTCAGATCTATCTCTGAAGCCAATCCATGTAGTTGTCTCCAACATTAGGTCTGATAGACCTTCATGCGAATGTTTGACACCCAGACCACCTTATGGTGGATGAGCTCCTAACTCCACATTGAGAAGAGAGCCGGAATACTCTCCGATTATACGTTCAGCATAATCTTTCTAGAAACCAATTAGAGTAGCCTATTATAAATAGAGCCAAAGTTGGTTTTATTTTCTCCTATTCAATAAATTTTTCGTAGATATTTTGTTCCAAGGATCCATTGTTTTCTTGTTTGGAGGTGTATTACAATCGTGGTCGAAGTTTCAGCTCGTTCGTTAAAGGCGGCTTACGGTTGAATCCGGATGAGTTATTCTAAGTTAATTCAGCGCCAAATCAACACTGATCACATGCAGACTATTAGGTAGTGCTGACACGTATAAATGCACCTGCGCGCGCGCTGCAATTAAACCACTGGAGTGCACACTGAGCAAGTAAACCAAAATGGAGTACAACATGGGCATGTATTCTGCAACTCCAATTGCTGCTGCAGCTGTGCTAGGCATACTCATCCTCCTCAATATTTGCCGGCGCAGCCCAAAAAAAAATCTTCCTCCCGCTGTCCCTTTCGCGCTCCCTATCATTGGACACCTGCACCTGGTCTCAGCTGGCGCTTTCCCCCAGACCCTCAGAAGGTTCTGCGCCAAGTACGGCCCCGTCCTCTCCCTTCGTCTCGGAGTTCGCCGAGTCCTCGTTGTCTCCTCCCTCTCCGCTGCTGAGGAATGCTTCACCAAGAACGATGTCGTCTTTGCCAACCGCCCGGCGAATGTTTTTGCTGCGAAGCACCTCTCCTATGACTACACCACCCTCCTCACCGCACCCTACGGTCAGCTCTGGCGTGATCTCCGCCGCTTCTCCACGACGGAGCTGTTCTCCACGGCTCGCACCTCCGCACTGTCCTACATCCGCGAGGTTGAGATGGAGGCCATGGTTGGCGACCTGCTCAACTCATCTGCTCCTGTCGATGGCGACGGGTACCGCCGGGTGAACCTCATGATGCTCATGAGGGAGGTGGTTTCGAACATGTTCACCCAGATGGTCGTTGGGAAGAGGTAATAAGCAGTTTATACCTATAGGATCGTAACTAATGATCCAGCTAGCTTAGAAACTCGTATAAACTAGTTATAGTTTGTATTGTTCCTGAATTTCTAAAATCCATCCTTAAAAAAAAATTGATAATTGTGACAGGTATTTCGGAGATAACAAGACGGTGAAAGCCGAAGAAGGAAAGAAGTTTGACGAACTGATGGCGGAGGCAATCGAGTTGAGTGGATCCCTCAGCCTGGAGGACTTGCTGCCAGCAATGAAGTGGCTAGGGATAAATAAGTTCAAGAAGAGGATGGAATGGGTGGACAAGGAGTTCGATATCGTTCTACAGGAGCTGCTCGATGAGTGCCGCAAGCAACACCTCGACAAGTCCAACCAAGACAAGGAAGAGAAGAAGAAGACGCTGCTAGATGTTATGATATTGTTGCAACAGAAGGATCCCGAGTTCTACACGGATACTATAATTAAGGGAACCATGCTGGTAAGCCATATGATATTACACAACTTCCAACAGTTATATATATATATATAGAGAGAGAGTTTGTTTTGACTTAATTTGTTGTTCAGATCTTTATTATTGGAGGAACAGATCCTCCGGCCAACAACATGGAGTGGCAATTATCTCTGCTCCTTAACCATCCGCAAGTACTAATGAAGGTTCGTGCGGAGATAGACGCTCATGTAGGGCACGATCGCTTGATAACGGATTCAGATGTACCAAAGCTTCAATATCTCACGAACGTGATCAAGGAGAGCCTTCGACTATATCCGGTCGGTCCACTCTTGGTGCCCCACGAGTCGTCCGCTGACTGCACTGTAGCGGGCTACGACGTCCCTCGAGGCACGATGCTGTTTGTGCATGCCCATGCCATCCAAATGAACCCTAGCCTATGGGAAGACCCTGATAGTTTCAAGCCAGAGAGATGGTTAGAGATTGACCAGGAAGCTAAAAGCTTAAAATTCCTACCGTTTGGATACGGGAGGAGAATTTGCCCAGCAGAGTTCATGTCCATGCGGCTGATGGTCTTGGTCTTGGGTTCTCTCGTTCAGTGCTTTGAGTTTAAGAGGACGTCTAAGGTGGTGGACATGACGGAAGCAGAGGGGTTGAATTTGAAAAGGGCTGTTCCTTTAGAGGCAGATTACAAGCCCCGTCATGCGATGATGCCAACATTATCGCGATTTTTCTGAACCATTTAGGCCTCGTTTGGTACACTGTAATGTAATCATAATCCCAATGTAATAAAGGTTTGCAAATTACTTTCTTTTAGTAATTTTGGCTCTGTAATAATTTGGTCTTCTTCCATCCTCCAGATTTAAGTTGTGCCACTGTTTAATTGGTGTTTGTTGATTTCTGTATTCGGATTTGCAGTTTTTGTAATCTGAATGTTTAGTATTAAACCAGGCTTGCTCCTCATTGAATTATATATATATATATATATATATATATATATATATATATATATATATATATATATATATATATATATATATATATATATATATATATCGAATTAGATTTATCTCAGATATCTATACATTATTTTAATGACACTTATACCCTCAAGACAATTTTCCAACAGACCACTTTAATTTGGATAAGTTATTTAAATAGCACAACACAATTAATTTTACATGAGTGGTCCCTAATTATAGAATAACTCCAACAATCTTCTACCGGACCACATATGTAACCTTAAAATTGTGTTTTTGTGACCTCAAAAAATTCTAATCTTAACCTTAGGTTATATCCGTATAATCTCATCCATCAACTATATCAATGTAGGATCAAAGCGGTCTTCATCACGTTTAGCGTAACTAAACCATCAATGATCACACAAACAAATATAGCTAAATGACACAGGTCAATCATGAATGCGTAGCATATGGAAATTATACGTAATGTGATCAACACATGTATATTTCTAACTGGTCCTCCTTTAC
Source organism: Iris pallida (assembly GCA_029216955.1). Taxonomy (NCBI): domain Eukaryota; kingdom Viridiplantae; phylum Streptophyta; class Magnoliopsida; order Asparagales; family Iridaceae; genus Iris; species Iris pallida. The sequence continues at coordinate 1,463,968 of JANAVB010024600.1, read as the reverse complement.
TTTAATGGGATTAATACTTTAAGCTAATGAAATCAGAATTAACTAAAATTTTCATATATTTGATCAGAAAAATATCTAAAAACTTAAATATATAAATGTGTCCAAATCCAAATATATAGCACAAAAATACATAAAACACAAACTCCTACTATATTGTCATATCCTCAAATAAGATAAAACCCATATGAGCAGTGTGCTCATGAAAGACCTTAGGTGATAACACTTTTATGGGCGGATCCGCTAATATGGAGTTTGTCCTAATATTCTATATGGACACTTGATAATTCTAAATTCTTTCTTTCATAATTAGGAACTTTATGTCAATATACTTTTACTTATACGAGCTCTTGTTGTTACTGGAATATAGTACTGCTTATTTATTGTCTCAATATAATTTTAGTAGTCTTTAAACACCCTCTTGTATACGCAACCCAGTGACAAAATTTTGCAATCATATTTCTTAATTTGATGTCTCACAGCATGTAGTAAACTTTGCTGACATGGTAGAAGAAGCACTACCAAAATAAGTCATATTACCGACATAATTAGCGACGTTTTAAGAAAACGTCGCAGGAAAATAATAATTTAGCGACATTTTTTTATAACGTCTCAAGACGTCATTATTAGCGACTGATAGCAACGTTCTGCGACATATTTAAACTACGTTTGTGTTTTAAAGAGCTCACGTCGCGTATAAGTCGGTAAACGTCGCTAATATTAGTGATATTAGCGACGTTTACCGACGTATTTATTACTTCATCGCTAATATCACTGATATTAGCGACGTTTACCGACGTTCTAATATGACGTCGCTAAATTGAAAATATAGGTCAGGTTCGAGTTTTCATTCCCCCCATTATTTTTGTCCCCAAATTTCTTTCATCCTTCCTCCCCCCACGACCCCGATCCGACGACCCCACCCCCTCGGCCCCCGACCGACCGCCCTCGGCGACCCCCACCCCCCTTGGCGATCCCTCTCCTCTCTCCAACCCAAACCATTCCCTCTCCTCTCCCCAACCCTTCCCCTCCCCCCCATCAGCTCCCCGACCCCCTCCTTCGGTGACCGCCGCTTCCCGACCCCCTCCTCCGGAGACCGTCGACCCCCTCCTCCCCCTTGCCATCGCCGTGCCCGATCCCTCGTTTGAGCGTTCCTCTCGTTCGCCAGAGCCAGCTCCAGCCACCTCCACCGCCGCTCCCCCTCGCCGTTGCTGCTCCCCCTCGCCGTCGCCCCTCCCCTCCTGCCATGGTTGATCAGGTAAACCCTAACCCTAACTGGCTCGTATACAAACGGATACGACACTTTGACACATGACACAACACTTTGACACACACACACTTTGACACATGACACAACACTGACACACACACACTATGACACCTATGTGCTCAAATTTTAGCTAAATTAGGGTATTCTAGATATAAGATAAATAATATGCTAAATTACTACCCAAACTTTATTCTCATATGATACATAATATTCACAAATACCCTAGTTACAGATATTACTATTGGTGTTATTGGACTCCTAGCTTAGCTTAGCCCATTAAGCCCTAACCCATATCTTATACTTAGTACATGATTATGCAAAGTAACTCCTCTAATATGACTCATGCAGAGTCACAGTCGTTCTACTAAAGCTAACTCATACAAATATCCATCTTCTTTCACAGTTTAGTTAGTCTACATCTAACACCAACTGTTTGGCCCTCCACATACTAATATGGTTGTCTGAAATAAATCCAACTACCTAATGTTGATTCACCACTTCATAAACTATTACAAACATCATTCCTACTGTTAACATTAGTGCAACCTGTCTAGGTGAGTACTCAATTGGAAACATTAAATGCTTACTCTCAGCTAAGGTTAACATCATTAATTTGACATGGAGAAGGATTCAGTTATGATACTTGACCATAGTGTCAGAGTCTTAATTGTAAAGGATCACTTGCTCGAACCTACCTCTATCCACTTCAATATCTGCAACCTAACATTCTAAACCAACTGATTTGCCAACATCTGATTCAATATGCCTAGGACTATAAGTCCAAAAGTTCTTTTAGTAGTACTCTATACTTGACTTATAAAGTTATGTTAGTATAAAGTTGACTCGGTTTAGCTTAGATACAATATAGCTAGATACATATAGACTAATATCATAAAACTTGACTTATACAACTTAGAAATGGCTAGTTTGACCAAGTTGGACTAGTTTAGCTTAGAGTTGACTCGGTTGGACTATACATAATATATGGACTAATATCCTAAAACTTGACTTATACAACTCAGCCTTTGAGTGATATGCCGCCGCGATCGCTGCACCGATGAAGGAGGGGGTCACTGAGGGGGGAGGGGGTCGCCGAGGGGGAGGAGCTCGTCGAGGGGGAAGGAGGCGAGAGAACGAAAATTTTGGGTGAAAAAATTAAATCGATCGAGCAGCCAACCCTATATGAAATATTGTAGCGACGTCCTTATGAAGACACGAGTGATATGCCACCGCAATAATCTTTGACCACCGCACGCACAAACACGCAAAACAAAAGTTAGCAATGCGAAAAGAAGATGACCGATAATCTCTGACCATTTAACGTAAAATGTCATGTGTACATATACTGCGGAAAGTGTAGACCGCATGAACTGACAAACGAGAATTTGGGGATCAAAGTTGTAACAAGTAAAGTTGTGTTTTGGATATGTTCTATTCTTGTTAAGCTCTTTGTGCACAAAGCAAGATATAACGAATGCAGAACATCTCTCGAGTTTACGACTCTTGTATGCTCTATACTTGAGTTACGAACTCGATATTTGTTCTATATTCTTTATTTATAGCTTGCTTTGTGAACAAAGAACTTGCAAGAGTTCTTTTTTCAAAGCACAACTTGACTTGTTTCAGCTTTGAGACCCTCATTTTCGTGCGTCATCAGTTCATGTCGGTCTTCACTTTTCCCGGTAACTTCCTCCAATTAACTCTATCCCTCGGTTGAGCTACTATTTCAAAGCTTTGACACTTGCATATCATTCACTACCTTGATGTATCTATCTTACAGAATTATAGAGCTGAATTACTATCTGCGGAATCGTACTTGGATGTACAACCGTCATCCTGATGACATGTGTGGTGTGCGGGATGAATTCATAGAGGGTGTACACCAGTTCCTGCAGTTTGCCAAGGCGTTCCCTCAGTACATGGACAGTACCAAAATTAAGTGTCCGTGTGTGAGATGTCGCAACTTGAAATATCATCCCGAAGTGGATGTCACGTATCATTTATACTCAAAGGGTTTCACGCTGAATTACTATCAGTGGAGCGAGCACGGAAAACTTGTGTCTTTAGCATTGGAGTACGAGCCTTATGTGGATGTCCACAACAATGCTCCTTACGACGATGGGTTGGTGAACATGGTTTTTGACGCGGTCGGGCCTAGTTTCGATTCGGATGATCATGATGCACCTGAGGAGGCACCGAACCCCGATGCTGCACAGTTCATGGAGTTGCTGGAGAATGCAAGGACTCCATTATATCCTAGTTGTGAGGATCATTCACCGTTGGAGGTGGTTACAAGATTGTTGAGCATCAAGTCCGATTTTAACATGTCGTAAGATTGCTACAACCGTCTTATGGAGTTGCTTATAGAAATATTGCCTGAGGGTGCGAAGTTGCCTAAAGACTTCTACCGGTATAAGAGGATGGTTAGATCGCTCTGGATGGGATACGAAAAAATCGATGCCTGTCGCAACGGGTACATGTTGTACTACAAAGACGACAAGGATGAAAACGCATGCAGATTTTGTGGTGTCGATCGCTACAAGGCATGTGGTAGAGGAAAGTCTGTCGGTGCCAGGAATCCTACCTCTTCGATGCACTACTTGCCGTTGACGTCGCGGTTATAGCGGTTGTTTATGGTGAAGAAAACTCCAGAAAATATGAGTTGGCATAAGCGGGAACATACCGAAGGAGTGTTGGATCACCCATCTGATGGAGAAGCATGGAAGCACTTTGATCGAGAGTATCCAGATTTTGCATCTGATCCGCGTAATGTCAGATTAGGTCTCTGCTCCGACAGTTTTACCCTATTAGGATTTTCGGGATCCCAGTATTCGTGTTGGCTTGTGATCGTCACCCCGTACAATCTACCGCATTGGATGTGCATGAAGACTCCGTATATGTTCCTCACCGTTATTATCCCAGGTCCGAACAATCCGAAAAGGAACATCGATGTATATTTATAGCCATTGATTGATGAGTTGAATCATCTGTGGAAAGTAGGTTCCATCACGTACGATGTATCTAGAAAACAAAATTTTCAGATGTGGACAACACTTATGTGGACCATCAACGACTTTTCGACCTATAGAATATTATCTGGATGGAGCACGCATGGTCGTCTTTCATGTCCGTATTGCATGGACAACACTAAGGCTTTCTGTTTAAAACACGAAGGCAAACCGTGCTTCTTCGATTTTTATCGACAATTCCTGCCGAATGATCATCCGTACCGGAGGAACATGAATGCTTTTCGTGCTGGCGTTGTGGAGAAGGCTAATCTTCCTCCAAGGTGGCCCGGATACACGATATGGGAAAAGGTAAAAGATTTACCAAGAGCTATTGAGCAGCCTGCTACGGGCTACAAGTATGACAGATTTGGTCGCACTCATAACTGGACGAAGAGGACTATATTCTGGGATCTTCCATATTGGAGCACCAATCTGATTAGACATAACCTTGATGTCATGCATATCGAGAAGAACAGTTGTTTGTGTATCAAGTCTTCGAACTACAAAGACGTCGATCCAGAAAATGATTTCTTTGACATCTTGCGAGAGATTGTAGAGTCGTCATATAATAATGGCAGAGAACCTGCAAAGATCGTGTTGTTCAAGTGCGAATGATTCGATCCGATTAAAAATCAAGGTTGGAAAATTGACAAGCATGGTCTTGTGGATATAAACTACAAGCGTAGATATCAAGGCTACGAACCGTTTGTCCTATCAACTCAGGCTCAGCTTGTGTACTTCACAGCTTATCCGAGACGGGGAGCAACGAAGTCTGACTGGTGGGCAGTATGCAAGACTAAAGCTAGAGATACTTTTGATGTTGACGAAAAATCTTACTAGGAGGACGAGCTACCTCTTGTAACCAATATTGTCGATGTGGACTCCACGAAAGTTACGCATTACACGACACATAATCTAGAAGATGTAGAATTATCCGAAGAGGAAGACGAAGCAGACGAAGGCGAAAATAAAAGTGAAGATGAGAAGGAAGAGGAAGATGAGGTCGAGGTAGACGAACAAGATGATTATTCTGAAGATGATTGAGAGAGATATACTTATCTGAACTTAGATATTTCTTCTAGAATATATTATCTGGACCTAGATGTTTATTGTAGAATGTATCATCATATGTTGTCTTGGTTATTATCTTGTCTTTGTTGTACTTTTATATTTCTACTCTTTATTATTTGTTGTATTATCATATGCTGTTATCAGGTATGGCAGGTCGTCGCGGATCGTTTCGAAAAGGGGGACGACGAGGTCATGATCCTCCGGTACTTCCTACAGGTACTGCTAGAGGATGGGGTTTTCCTTCGGTACCTCCTACTGGTACCGGCTCTGGATCCTCGTCGCCGATTACTCCGACATATCGGACAGTAGCTGGGCCTGCTGGGACGACGTCACGTGGCATATCTCCCTGGGACGAGTAGTTCTAGGCCTAATGAGAGTGCTCGCCCGTCTAGCGTTCCTGCTGTTGATATGACGATGGAGACGTATGAGCAGATGGTGGAGGCTGCATCGACGGCCGACCAGCATCATGCAGATGATGCGTGCGCACCTCCGGAGGAGAGGAGGACGGAGATTTGGGCCGACGGTACAAAGTAGGTATTTTGGTTTATAATTTTTTTATTCTATTTTTATCATAAATTAACTTTTTTCATGAATATAATATGTCTGTATAGATATCGTCCCCCAGAGGTACAGAGACGCCTAGGCCACATGCTGAGCATAATTATGGTGGTCCTTGGATTAACTACTCTGATGCTCCAAACGAACGGAAGAACTACTGGTTTACGTGCTTCAAGCTTAAAATAGATTTGCTTTTAATATAAATCATATAATTAATTCATATTATATATAATTGATAAATATTTTGTTTGCGCTCTTCTAGGATATGTTTTTTTATCTACCGTACCGGGCCGAGCTTATCAAGGGGATGTTTCCTGCCGTCGCTGCCAAGCTGATCCGCGATGCTATTAATGATCGGAAGGATCGTGATCGTACCGGAAAGTCGATCCAAGGTTGGATCACCCCTGATCAGTGGAATACGATAAAGGCTCGATTCAACGAGCCAAGGTACAAGGAGAAGTCGGAGAAGGCCAAGGCGGCTAGGCAACATGCCTCGAAGTGGTGCAGTAGGTCGATTCCGATGATGGAACATTTCCGTCGTCTGGTATGTCTTTCTCTTTTAGAAATATTATTTTAATACAAATTTGATAAATTATTACTAAGATAATATATTTAATTACAGGTAAGGAAGGTCGGTAACGTCGACATGGTGACTGTCTTCCTGGCCACCCATCGGAAGGACGAAGGCCTTATTGACGAGAGGGCCGAGCAGACCTATGTAAGTATTACAATATGTTATCTTAATTTAATACTTCGTGTCATTTTAATATAACTTAGTAAATATGATGCAAATAAATATTCATATAGTTAGTAATAATAAGTACATTAATTAGAAATTAGAAATTATAGAGTACTATCCATACTTTCTAGGCCGAGTATCAGAGGTTGCGGGAACGGGCGGCTGCTAGTGCACCTAATACAGGAGAGGCCGATACTTCCTCGCAGCCCACTCAACCTCCGTCGGCGAACGAGCTGTGGATGACCGCCGCTGGTGGACTCCATAGGGGTACGTACTACGGTACGGGATCCTATGGTGCCCTAGTTGCAACCTAGTCCTCTAGGGCATCTCCTGCTAGTTTGTATGGTCCACAGCCGTCCCAGGAGTCTGTCCGAGTCCACCAGATGATGGAGTCTCTCCGTGACGACCTGTTACGACGGATCGAGGAGTAGTCTCAGCACCCTACGGACGATCCTGTGCTGCTAGCACGATTGGATGCGCTCGATCGCGGCATTATGGAGCTCATAGAGACGACTGAGAGGACAGAGCGCAGCGTTGGAGGATTAGAGCGCACAGTAATGGAGCTGCAGACAGCACAGGTGACCATGACCGATATGCTGAGATTGGTGGCGGATTTGATGGTCCAGAGCAGTGATAGACTGTTATCTACCATGGATTCATATAACCAGCGACTTACAGCGTTGGAGCGTGCTGGTCCTCCGGGTGCGCCTTCATCGTCGTCGACTCCGCCGCCTCCACCGCCTTCTTCATCGACATCGACTCCACCGACGTCACTGCCTGCTCCATCGGTATCGATTTTACTTGAGAAGTATGAGTTATTCTTATCCTTTCGTCGCGGTGGTGCACCTCCTGCACCAGATCCCTAGTAGTCCTAGTTAGGACTGTTTGTTTGTGTTTGTTTGATCCTTTGTTTGTGACTTGGATATTTGTTGGTTGTGTAGACTTGGATGTTTGGATCCTATTTATTGGATCCTATTCTATTTGTTGGTTGTGTGTAGACTTTAGTTATTTGGTTGTAGACTTTGTTATTTGGTGTAGACTTGGTTATTTGGATACTTGTTGGTTGTGCCTATTCTATTTGTTGGATCCTATTCTATTTGTTGGATCCCATTCTATTTGTTGCCTGCTACATTGTGTTATATTATTGTTTATGTTATTATTCATTTTAATTGGATTTAATGTGCTTATGTAGTTTACGTTTACCGGTGTTGAGTGTTCCACCGAAGGGGTCGGCGAACCCAGGGAGAAAAGGATATCTGTTATACTGTGTCTTTATGGTTATCTTTTTAAACTGCAGGGAGAAAAGGACATTCTATATTTTATTTTTTTATTTTTTTTGCAGATTTATCGATGTTTATCGACGTTTACCGACGTCCACCGACGTCCACCGACGTACGTTTGCGTCGGTAAATGTCGGTAAATCTGCAAAATTTTCCAGGGTACCGACGTCTAACGACGCCCTTATACATCGGAGATCGTCGGTAAAAGTCGGTGAACGTCGGTAATAATCCCAGAAATTACCGACATTTAGTGACATAATAGTCGTCGCCAATCCACCGACATAACGACGGTAAACGTCAGCAAATTCCCAGTATTTTACCGACATTTTGCGATATTTTCAACGACGTTAATTCACCGACTAAACGACGGTAAACGTCGGTAAGTTCCCAGGATTTTACCGACGTGTAGCGACTTTCAACACGTCGCTAATCCACCGACGAAACGACGGTAGACGTCGGTAATATCCCAGGATATACCGACGTAATCATACGTCGGTGAATGTCGGTATTTGCGACGTTCGGCGATGTTTTAAAGATCAGCGACTTACGTTTCCGCGACAAGTCCAAAACGTCAGTAATTACGTCGGTAAATATTTTTAGCGACGTAATTTGTCATTTTAGAGACGTCTTTAGGCGTCACTAAAACGACTTATTCTGGTAGTGAAGCTATGAGTGTCTATTTGACACTCTTCCAAGATATATTTCCACCAGCCAATAGGTAAACACAACCTAATATGGATATGCAGTTGTCTTGGCATCTAGTAAAATCGGAGTCAGAATACCTTATGATATCCAAATTATCCGATCTCCTATAAATAGCATAAATCTTTAATTTGTTCTATATAAATTACTTAAGTAACTCGTTTGGTTGGTTTCTAGTGATCCAGTCAGGGTTGCTAAATATCTGCCTAACATCCCAACTATGTACGTAATATTCGGACACGTACACACTTAAGCATACATTAAACTCCCTATAACCGATGAACTGGGAATCTTTTGCATTTCTTCCATTTAAGGCTATTCTTAGGGCACTAATTGAGACAAAATTGTCTCCTTTAGTGATAGTGTCACCTGGTTTGCAATAAGTACTTTACCAATAGACAAAACTAAAATATTGTGTTTACTTCCACTGAACTTGTTGTACACGTAATCTTCAACAATGTTTATCTCAAAACAAAACGAGGTAACCACTTAGTGAAATTCGTGGTACCATTAACGAGAAGCTTACTTGAGTTCATAAATAGATTTTTCAATTTGAAAACCATATTCTTTGAGTTTTCCAATACAAAGTTTACTGTACCATATAAATTGTTCATCAATGTTACCATTGAGAAATACTATTTTGACATCCATTTGATGTAACTCAATATCAAAATTTTAAAAGTGTCTTGATTTGTTCTAAAAGAGTCTTTCTAAGAAATCAGAGAGAAAGTCTCTTTAAAATCGATCCATTCTTTTTTAATAAAGCCTTTAGCTAGAAGACGTACTTTATACCTCTCCAAATTACCCTTCGACTCCTTCTTGGTTTTTAATTATCCATCTACAACCAATAAGCTTCGCACCTTTTGGTAATAGGACATGTTTTCAAACTTTATTGTCTTGCATAGACTTATACTCCTTATTCATTGCATCAATCCAGTTTTGTGAGTTAGAAGTTTTCATGGCCTAATAGAAGTTGATTGGATCATCTTTTAGTATTTCACACTCTTCCTCATGTTTCTGGAGAAATATGATAAAATCATCTGGAATTGTATTTTTCTTTTTCTGGTGGACCGTCTTAATGGCACTAGTTCTTGAGGTTCTTGAGTTTGTTACTCTGGAACATTTATCTTATCTTGAATGAGGGGGTGCCTCTATGTTGTCTTATTGAGGTAGCTCAATATCGACTAGTAGAGGTAATTCGACATTATTTTGCTGAGGTTCTGGATTCACTTCTTGATCAATGACAAGTACATAAATATGCATATTATTAAAAGTGATAGTAGGAATCAGAATTGATTCCTTCTCAAAAACATTGTCCCTGACTTTTCTACCCCTAAACTCAACATCCTCAAAAAATACTACAATTTTTGTCTTAAAATTTTTCCTTTGTGAGGAATCATAAAATTATAACCCATTGATCTATTAGCATAGCCAATAAAGTAGCTGCCTACACTTTTGATATATTTTTCCCTTACATATTCAACATAGACATTAAAATTTGTAAAGACAAGGAAATACAAAATCCTATCAGAATAAGTCGTTCAACTCTATTTCTAGAGAAATGATCAATTTTTTGTGCCATAATGAGGCTAAATTTTAATTTTAATTTTAGTTTTTACGTTAGAACCATGTGATTTCACATGCAAGGTTTCTTTGTAAGATACTAGTTTTAGGTATATATGTTATCATAAGCATTAAAGGAACCATTAACAACGATATTTGAATTTAAAGATAGACTAAACTTATTATTTTCAAATGAACAATGATAATCAAATTTGTCCAATAAGGAAACTAAAATTAAATTTCGTCTAAAAATGGTACAATAAAATTGTCTATTAAATCCAAAAAAATAGTTTCTAATATTAACCTAAGATGCCCTATTGCCTTCACTTCTACTGACTTGCCATAACCCACATAGATGTATCTTTTACCATCAATTAGCTTTCAGTAGCTCATGCAACCTTGCATAGAAATATTGATGTGGATAGTTGCACCAGAATCTAATCTCATGTGTTTCTAGGTACCAAGGCTAAAGTAATCTAAAAAAAGACCGAACTAAAAAAATGTGCTTTCTTTACACGACATGCGTTGTATTTGGTACATTCCTTCTTTACGTGTACTGGTTTGTCACAAAAGAAACAATCCTTAGTTTTCCTTTGTTGTTTCTTTGACCTGGACCCTTTAACAGCTTTCTAGTCCTTAAAGTTTGTTCCATTGAACATGAGAATTAATTTTATATTTGCATATATTGTAGCAATATTAGTTGTAAAGAGAATTAAACAACCAAACAAATGTACCCTAATTAATAACCAAAGAATAATAGTAAAATATTAAAATGATGGTGAACCCCATATCAAGATACCTAGTACATCGTTAATATCAAGTCTTTGGACAATAATATTAATTGTAAGTGGAATTTGTCACGACCCGCACCCTAGAGTAAGGGCACGAGACGTGGGTACGTCCAGCCTACGCCACAGTAT